>JAQPZY010001421.1:1772500-2372500 GCA_029931535.1 Margaritifera margaritifera | reverse complement strand
CCTCTCAGGTTTTGAAAGCAAATGAAATAATTTCTGTTAAAATTATATCTTATACTTGTTTGTTTAACCTTAGTCCTCCGTTTTTCACATCAGAAAATGCTGACATTTAATTCTTCAGAAAACGTATAACCGAAAGTTTTGTATTCAGTAAACAGAAATGTACATGCCATGGACTTCTCACAATTTTCAACATTCCGATAATTTTGTGTTCCATTGCTAAAACCAATAATAAAAGTTTATGTATTTTCTTTAATAAGGTTTTGACAGACACCGAGATAAATGACCTGTACCTTCTGAGATGGAAAACAGCCACATCGGAAAAATTAAGAGATCAGATAAGAAAGGTAGGAAAATTAAGTATGGAACCTTTCATCGAGCAACAGTTAAAAATAACACACACACACACACACACACACACACACACACGTGCGCACGCAGACAAGCACACATGTGTATTAGATCTGTCAGCTGAAGACCTCTGATGTTTATCCTGAATTGGTCGATTGTTCTCAGGTTCTCGTTTGTACGTAATAAGTCCCGAAATATGCCCGAGGACCTATTATTCCAACCTGCTACTTTTCGTATTCTTTATATTGTAATAATTGCTCCGTTATTTGATTCCCAGGTTTGAAGGAATTACACACACACACACACACACACACACACACACACACACACACACACACACAGAGACACAGTCTTAATAATGGTATTTTTGCCGATGAATTCGACGTTTCACACCCTGTCTGTTTGTATACTAGTAATAGTGTTGTAAGTGCAAGGGCAACACATGTAGTGATACTACTTGGATAAGCAATATTTATTAAGGTTTCCGAAAAAAGATGAACTTATTTTGTCAATATATAAAAAACATAAAACGTATAAGCAGTAGTAATTGATACAATAATTTGAAGAAGTAAATGATTGTTCTCTATCATCTAACGTATGTTTATACCACATTTAGAATTTCTGATGTGCTTTGGTATTGTCAGTGCTGATGGGTACTGTATTTTGTGTAAGTCAATTATTATCTGTACTTTCCAATAATTATATAATTATTCATTTTGGTACGATGCATTTTATTCATAGGTTTATTTCTAATTATTTATTTCCTCCTGTATACTTTTCCTGTCCCCTGTGGCATAAACCCTTCAGGTAGTTTCAGTAAGGAAACATTCAGGCAATCTGATCTGTTTAATTGCTTCTTTTAGGATTTTAAAACCGTCGCTACGAATAAAGTTGATGAAGGGATCAAACTAAAATTTAAAGACAATGAATCTGACACCATCCTGATGAACTTCATCTGCGATTGTGCTGATATCTGTTGGTTGATTTCCACTTGCCACCCTCCCCTGAAAATGAGGTTTGACGTCAAACACAAGATATATGAGGGATGGATACAACGCAACTTCAGAAAATACACTACCAAAACAGCAGTGGCGATGAACAATTTCCCTAAGGGACTTGTAGTCTGCGTTGTTTGGCCCACACTTGTATCAGCCGATGACAGTCTATTACACCAGAGAGGAGAAGTAATAACCATTGATTAATACCAAGATAATCTGAGCTACGGAACTTGAGTAAAATGCTTATGTGAGATAGATTCAGATGAATAGACTTCAAGTATTAAGTAAGATGAACAAAACGATGAAGACAGATAGAACCAGCATAAAGCGAAATCTAAAATATAATTTTTAACTAGCAAACATTCACTTGAAGATATAGTGTAAAGAATGCCCCCCCCCCCCCCAAAAAAAAAAAAAAAAAAAAGAAAAGAAGAAAAAACTGACACGGGATACAAATACAAAATGGATGGTAGAGTCCCGTCAAATCTACAAGTTGTAATTGTTGGTGACCCTTATGAGACACACTGTTAGTCTTAATTGCAGTCCCAGGCATACAAGTGCCCCTTTGGTACCAAAGGTTGCCCAAAGATCTCCCTGGGTTAAAATTGCAAAATGAAGGGGGCCCCGAGTGGCTGAGTGACCAAAGGCGCTCGCCTTTAGAGATCACTGACATCTCATCTCTGTCAGCGTGGGTTCGATTCTCGGCTCGGCCAACGTGGGTATGTGAGAAAGCTTGCCAGTAGCTTCCCGTGGGTCGATGGTTCTTCTCGGAGTTTTACCGGATTCTTCCTCCACCAAATATATTGGCTGTCATGTATAGCTTATCATGTACCGAACAATGGTATTAAACTCACAAAACAACAAACAAGATGCAAAATGTACATAAGTCTCCTTCAACTGCTTACTCTTAATTTCCTGCCTCCACGGTTGTCCTCGGACAAGCAGGCATTTTCCCTTTGGTAACAGAGGTTAAAGGTAGCCAATCTGGTTAACTCTAGTCAACCCAGCATTTCCATAACCCTCCAGTCACTCCCAACTATAAAGCAGATAGGGATTAAAATATGAGCTAGTTCATTGTGATGGTCTCGAGAGAGACAACACACGGATTCCACACTCAGTGACTATGCTGCTGCGACAGAAAATTTTATTTATATTATTTCTTAATGTCTTTGTCGCTCTCTTTTTCTCAGAATAAAAGCTATACATAAATCAGAATTGATGCTTGTGACATTAAAGCGGTGAACTTGTTGCCCCAATATTGTAGTAATGATATACAAATAAATGATGTATCTAGTAAGTTGGTTGTGTGTAAAGTTGGATGTCCACGAACTGAAATCTCCATTTGAATTTAGCAGGTGTCTTGATACCGTAAAGTGATAAAAATAAATCGATATTCAGATGAGGACAAAACAAAACAGAGATGGACAATTTGTGCAAACGCATTCTGTAATTATGTATCCTGATCGTCCTTGTGCGTTAGAGGTGCCTATTTTCACAGCGTTATGTGGATTACACAAGTCATCAGATATTCCTTGAAGCAAATTTACATCTCTGTGTTATCAGGTAACTGGAAAGAGAGCACAAAGCACCATAAGTATCATTTCGTTTTCTTTAAAAAACAAACAAAAAAACAAACAAACCCCCCCCCCCCCCCCCCCCCCACACACACAAAAAGCAAACAAAAAACACAACAAGTGTAGTCATCTGCATATACAAATATATCCTTGGAATAAATTAATGGGTGGGTGGGTGGAATTAAAATTTGCTAAATCCTTTCACATGGCATTCTAAAAAAGAAGGGAAACTGGCTGAAATCCCCTTCCCGATATGCTTACAAAAGATCCAAGTAACCCAGACAAAAATCCTTAGTCAACAAGACTGATGGGGTTATCTCCCTTACACCACAATGCCATTTATACACGATCCAATTTAGTATCTTTAGAATTATACAACATCCTGAAATGACTGTTAATACAAGATACACTTGAATTAAATAGCACATACAGAGAAATCTCAATTCAGTTGATAATTTATATTAATACTTCGAGAGCTTCTGAGTTCGACTTCAATGACTGCCTGAGATAGAGAGATAGATTCGTTTAGATAGACATATAGATAAAATATGAAGTTAGATGGATAGATGTCGACGATAGATAGGACCAGCATAAAGTAAAATCTAAACTATAATTTCTAATTAAGAAGCATTCATTGAAAGTTATAGGGTAAATAATGACAACAAGGACACTGATTGCAGGGTCAGGTTGTAGCTATAGGTTCTAATTTTAGATTCGCCCGTGGGAGTCGAACTGATGGCCTAAATTGCTGCCAGTGTCATATCATCAATGTCCCATTGATCACAATGTTAGCCCAAATATCTATGGGTGAAAAATTCCAGAGTGCATGCATAATGTAAATCAGTCCCCTCAACTGTTTATTCGTATATCTAAATTACCCGCCTCCGCTGCTGACCTTGCACAGGTAGGTAACTTCCCCCTGGTACCAGATGTTAAGGGGGTTCCTCTGGTTGACTTGAGTCAGGTACTCATTTCCTTCCCATTGTATAACAGATAGGGATTGAAATACGAGTCAGTTGAATATCATACTCAGCTGTAGTCTCCCATTCCAACTGAGTGGTCATGTGGCCACTCACAGCCCAAAATTATTAGAGTTAAAGCATGTTGGCGATTGGGAAAATGACGCTCCTATCCCTAGACAAACTTCACAAGTGCCCCATGGATACTGAGGAACTGGAACGGGTCATTATTGGGGTAAATTGTACTGAATTTTGAAGGACTGGAAATTCTTCATTGTTGACTCGTTAGGTTTCTATGTTGGATATGACAGTGAGTTTAAGAGATTGTGAGGTTCTGCTAATTGAATAGATGCCATACTGGATTTGGTCTCTCTGTCTTATTTTCTGCCACATTTGGTGCCAATTCTTTGAATCTTACCCACTGGAAACAAGGCATTCAATCAGCTTATGCACCGTGCACACCTGAAATATGTTTTGCATTCAGTAGTATGTTAAAGTTTAATTTCTAACAAACTAAGTTACGCACTAGTTTCATGACTCCCTCCCTTTGATTGACACGATTTCGTATTGATAATGGGAACAACTGCTTGGGTATCAATGTGAAAGAGTATTTTTTTTTTCTCAAAATTTTGCCCCAAATCATTATGGCTGCTACCACTGCGAATAGTCTATCATGTGATTTCCTTACAATGCTGTTCTTGGGACAGATCCCATGCGGCCAGTTCTATGAAAAATATATTCTAAACTTAACGATGTCCTACCAGCACTGTCAGTAAAAAGCTCAAACATTTCATGTGAATACATTGCAGATTCTTGCATTACAATTACACCATTGCAATTTGCTATGAAATATAGCCAAAAGTTGATGCGTTGTTTCATGATATTAGATACTTTAATCTTATGGAGTAGCTTTTTATCACCAATAGGAGCGTCGATCAACTTCTACAAAAGGACTGCAGGGTGATATTACCTGACAAGAAAATTAAGAAATCCAATTCAAGACTGTAAGGATTAAAGTTTGACTTTTGTCTTACTTAAAACATCTTCTATTTTTTTAGATTTAAAAGTTTTTCCCTGGAAATTGTATGACCATACGGATGGTGTCAATTTCTAGACCTAAAAATACGAATACTAGGAATGGCACCCACACCTACTCCTGCTGTTTTTCGTGAACCACATGGACATCTAGTTCATCACACGTGTCATGCAAATTATTCAGCATGTCTAAACATTGAGTAGAAGATTCTTTTCCCTAAAACTACAAGTCATCAAGAAGATGTGGAATAATATTAAGATTGCATCTCTCTCTCTCTCTCTCTCTCTCTCACACACACACACACACACACACACACATACTCCATTGTAAGGAGATTGCAAATTTCTCAAAAAGTGCATAGTTGATATAAGCTCCAGTTGGTTGTCACTTATCAAAATAGTATTTTCCGTTCAGCTGAAAACCCTATAGATCAAAATGGGCAGGAGTTATGGGGAATAACTGGAAGACGGATTTTATATCAGATTATGCTAATAAGCAACGAGGCATAGAGTCTAAACTATTTTAACAGCCTCATGAAAAGTATTGTATTTGACTGAGCACATATCACTATCAATGGAAGCATTGACAGATTATGAAGTTGGATGGGATAAACGATGAATGACTTTGAAGTCCTCATCTTTCTGAGGCACGAGCCTGAGGGGTAAATATCTAAGGGTTGGTGTTGGTTGAAAATCAGAAGTGCCAGACTTGATACCTGGCACAACTTCCTTATTTACTTTTGCCTGAAAAACTTTCTGGCGTAACGAGAGTACTTTTTAGATTATGAGGGTCATGTGAAAATCGTTGTCCATAATATTAGAGATAAAAACCTTCAAGGTTGCTTTCCCCCACAGCTAGAGCAATCATAACTGTAACTGCACTTTGCACTTCCTATTTCATTTTTAAACCAAACAACACTCAGCACTATTGCTGTTATTATTTTGCCTAAAATTAGGCTTATCTTTTGGGGAGCCTAGATACTGTTGGGGATATTGGTCTCGCGGAAAAGGTGGATTTAGGGTTAGTAGCAATGTATAATAGTCCAAATTCTCTATCTATAATACCCCAATATAAGATCGAATTTCGAGCCTCTTTTTAATCTATACTGTTCATTATACTGGACCCACTCTAAAACTGACGACACTGTGGCAGCAAGCTGTATACCCCTAAGATACTTAAATAGTTCCTGGTAAGAGACTTCGGTACCTGTCTGACCTAATGTTAAATCAACCCTATTTAGTGTCAGTTCTTGTGAAGAATCATCTGGAAGTCTAGAAGTACGTCTTTTTCCATAAAGGATTTCCAAAGCAAGCCTAAATCGATAGACTATGCCATTTAATTCTTTTACTTCAATTTCAAGGAAACTTCGCACGCACGAGTTTCCTATTTGAGGTGGATAGTTCCCCCCGATCTTGATTTCTTTGCTCTTGGTTTCCGATCGAATGTCTTCATCTTCAGTGTTATTATTTTTAAAAAACCGGATAATTACACTTTATGTGCTGCTGACGTTAGATAAAATACAGCTTTTTATAATGTCTGAATAGATTCGAAATGTGATCAGTTACGAAATTTAAGAAGACTATTGGTTTTATAGCAGGATGGCAATTTTATTTTTGTCCATTACAATTTGTTGAATCCTTGCACATGCCATTCTAAAGAGGAATGGAATCTGACTGAAACTCCATGACCGAGATGCTGACGAAAGATCCAAGTCATTCAGACAAAAGTCTTAAGTCAACAAGACTAATAGGGTTATCTCCCTTAAATCCCAGTATCAATTATACTCAATACAATTTACTAGCGTTAGTGGCATTTTAATTTCGGGCTGTAACGATTACCCGGATAAGTGGTGACGGTTCGAATATTAGCAGTAACCGGTTACGAAACTTGGTAACTGGTTAACTGACCTCCCCCTCTCCTTTCTTGCCCCGTAAAATCCAAGTGTGTTTAGTAAGATGAACAAATTTACATACAAATTGAAAATGTGAATAAAATGTCTCACTCCCAGACTTTTCTTCAAAAACAAGCTATAAACATGAATTGACAAATTGTAATACATCTGCTCCGCATGCAGTAAAATGCTGTACACGTACCGTTATCTGCTGTTCTAAGATATGAAACAGAATAATATCAATACCATCGGCACTCATCCTTTATGTAATATAGTATATAATAACGTGTTATAGGACCTCAGCACAATAGTGGCAATATGATGCCAACTGAAGGTAAAGTTACATACTTTATGCAAACATGTACACACATACACACATTTAAAAACACACTAACTCTGTGTTCTTCCTTGGACAGTTCAGGCAACTTACGGTTTTTGCGTCTAAGTCATTTTAACGCTAGTGATGCACAAGTTTTTACACTTTGCGTTTGAGTGATCCTGACAATAACACTATAACTGGTACTGATTACTACATGAAATGGTGGAAATTGTGACAAAATAATTAAAGGTGGTATGTATACTTAGACCTCATGCAAAAACAGCGGGAAATATATTTTTGCCAGCAATTGTAACATGTAAGTTTAACTAGATTTTAGAAACTGGAAGCTTTGATTATGCTGTAGTTCTTGCCAGTCCACACTCTGTACAACGGTGTTTTCGGCTGCGATTAAACGGTTACGGTTCAGGTATGTATTATGGTTAACTGGTTAAAGAATTTACTAACTGTTTCTGCCTTACTTGAATTAAATTACATTATCAGTTCAATTTATAATTTATATTAGGAGTAGGACAACACGTTTTACTGTGCAGTGTATCAATCCCAAATTAATAATGTACAAGAAAATTAAGAATTAGAATTGTCAGATATAATAAATAACACTTTCTTTGTGTTTTTTTCCCCTTTCTGAATCAAAAATAAAATCAATGGAAGCTTACCAGCAATATGCGCTTCAAAATGTAATATTTTACAGTCCTGTTGATAGGGTAACAAAGTGTACGCTTGACCGTGACAATGAAAGAGCAATGTCTAAATGTTGTCGAAGAGCTATACAGAAGTAATAGTTGAACACCGAGTTGTAGAGGTGTATGGAAAAGAAACTCCATTCTTTTTATACATAACTTACAATTGTCAAACGAAAGCTCAATTTACTTGTGACCAAGCATTTTTGTTCATGAAATTGACATGCAATCATTCATGTGTGACCATAATTGTGAAAGTATATCAATCCTTACGTTCTAATCCCACATATTTAAACTGGATTGCAAACTCAATATTTCCTTTTGATCAAGTAAATTCAACTGCGGTAATATTTCGACTCTATCTGCATGCTAAAATAATGAACTTTAGGTGGCATGTCACGTTCGTTTTATGAATTAAGAATGTTCCACTTGAGTGGAGAATTCGTTCTAGTGTAAGTTGCCTTAATTTATTTGTTTGTTTGCTTGTTTTTTCACGCTTTCATTATCGAATTAGTTTTTCTCTGGATGTGATTTTGGGGCTCAAAGTGGAATAAGGCGCTCGCCTTTACAGACCAATCGTACATCTCACCTCTGTCCGCGTGATTTCTAGTCTTGGCTCGACCAACGTGGGTACGTGAGAAAGCTTCCAGTAACTTTCCATGGGTCGATGGTTCTTCCCAGGGTCTTCCTCTACCAAATATTCTGTTCACCCTGTATAGCCGATCATGTGCGGAAAAATGGCGTTAAAGCCCACAAAACCAAAAAACTAGATGTGATTATATGATACTGCTACTCCGTCTTTTTTTGATAAGGCTCAATCACCTCGTCGAGAGGAAGTTGTATATGAGTGTTCAGTCCACGTCAAAGACGGATTTATTTGCTCAAAGGGGATTTCTGTCGTTACACCCACTGCGAACAGTCCTTTGTTCTCCCACTGGTTTCCTAATTAGAAATCCCTGCTTAAAAAAAGCCTTAGCATGCAAATATGCACGCGCCTGTTATTTGGGCACCACATAAACCACTACTTGGCCCATAATTATTTTCATATTCTGAGTCGCTTTCACGTAATCGGTTTACAAAACTGTACGTAAGCTACAAGCGTTGGTAAATCCGCATTTACACTCCAAGTTCTCTGTGGGGTGGGTGTCTAATTCGGAAACCTCTGTGAGAACAAAATAGTCTGCTCACAGGGTGTGACGACAGGGATTGAATCCCTATCACCAGAAACCCCAGTCTTTACACGCTATGAGCATATATACCCCTGTTGTCGCAGCTGAATAAGAGCTCTGATAGAAAATGCATTCTAGCGAGGTGAACGCAGGCGTCCATTGAACAATTAGACGAATTGATGGAGGTATTTTTGATCAGCATACGATAGACTATACATGGCGGCCGGTATATTTGGTGGAGGAAGACCCCGGGAAGACCCCGGTATAAGCTTTATTATGTGTCCTGACATCCTACTTACATGAACTTTTATCTAATATCTAAATAACACTTGAATCGTTAGCACCAAAACAATGTACTTAAAAGAACCTCATAATATGATTATATGAGGTGTTGCAAATTGTGGAAAGACAAAGTTTGTACTAGATTTGATTGAAACGGAATATAAAAACTGTTTGATTTTATTGTCATTATCTATCCAACATTTATGTACAATAAGACTTACAACAGTTAATGTTTTTCTAGAGAGGACAATGTAATTGTAATACATCCTGGAGATAAATTATATAAATGGTTAGAATTAATTATTAGTATATACCAGGAAATTAATACTTTGTTTCTAATAGGCGATTGTGAGAATTGAGATGATGTAAATGTGAAATCAGTCAGCCTAACAAAGTTAACATTTAGTGGTAGACATTATGGAATATCAACATGGGTGAGAGTGCAAATGTATAATTCTGCCATTAAAGATCTTCTTGAAATTTTAGAACTGTAGTAATCTTTTACTCAAAAGATAAAAAGTCTATGAAAAATGTGTTTGAGGAGCATAAGATAATACCTGTAGTAATTAGAAATGAAATGGTTGAAAACAATAAAAATAAAAAAGAAATAAACTTTTAATGAAAGTAGAATATCCGTTTGATTACATAATAGAGGAAAATTCTCTATCATCGGGCATAAACTTTCTATGGTCGGACGGAAGCTCTCTAGCGTTGGACATAATCTCCCTATGGTCGGATATAAACTCCCTATGGTCGTATATATCTCTGAGGTAAGTGTTCATGTTATCCACTAAATAACGTGTATCATCATGTGGTGAAAGAGCAACTTTATTTAACTTAATGCTCTATATATCGTTATCGTAGGATTTGATTAAATTCATGTCGTTGTGATTTATAGCTTGCTTAAGTAAAGTGTCTTTGTACATTTCTAATGTTATATTCTTTTTAATTACATATTTTGTAATACCCTTGCATACTTTCTTCAGTTATGCCAGTCCTTAAAGCATATAGCTTACTTCTAACTCCACAAAATTCTTGTATTGGAATACCATTCAATTCATATTTAAAAAGTCCTGGTATATTTGCATTCATCTGAGGAACACCAAAAATATTTTCTTCCTAAAATCACTGGTACGGTAAAACTGAATATGGTGTGTTATATTGATTGTAAAAGTTATGTTCTACATTAATGCATAGCGAATATGTATCAGTCATTAAAAGTTTAATTTTATCACCATATTGGCTTTTAACTTGTTGTCGTAGAAGTCATACATAAGAAACTTACTTACTTGTAATACTGTAAAGCAGCCACAAATTGGTTTTGTTAGTTGCTTTTTTTTGTATATCATGCTACCTAATACCACATCGTCATCTGTTATTGCTCTCCTTGCATATCCTTTTGTAGTTTGAAATATTTCTCTTCATTTGTACATAGTTTTACTTCAGTTCCCATTCTTAAATTTTCCATCTGTTTTCCAAACACAGCATTGTTTAATGAAATCGTTTACAAAGTGATTAATTGTTTTACTTCCCAAAGATGTATTTAGTTATATATATGATTTTATATATGAATCTTGATTAAATGAAACTATTCTACGCATCTTTTTAATCCTAACTTAACATACAATTTTAAATTACGATAGTGAACACTACTTATAAAATTCTACCGAGTTCATTACTATCTGTCCAATACATTAAAGTTTATTCGATTACTTTTATTTGTTGCCTGGTTGCCCATTTAAAGTTTTTAACAGTCATTGGCTAACACATAGCCCAATCATACAAACTGTTGGTATGATGAATGACTTTGACCTTGATGTTTCGTATTCTCCATCATTCAGGACGTCAGGACTTGTACCTCCAAACGTTTTGTTTTTAAAAATTTCACATTATGTAGATCTTTTGCAAGCGGTTGCAGTGTTTGTTCGATAAATCTATCGCTATCTAAAAATCTAATTGTCTTGTTTGCAAAACATTCTCTATCTAAATTCTAGTTGTCCTGTTAACAAAAACTTCATTATCGTTTTTTCAAATCTAGCCACCATAAAATCCTTACTAAAATAAATATTATTTTCATAATTATTTGTATTCTTGATACTTCTTGATCAGCATCGTTTTTTTTTTACTAAGTTCTTGATAATCAGATGAGATTCGTATCCAGAGAAATTATAAATAAATAGTTGAATATGTTTAGGATATTTATAGTTAAAATTACATTGTAGATCTGTAAGACCCCTGTATATTTTCAGTTAAGTGATCATAAAATCTTACCTTGTAGTTGACTTCAACTTCCTCAAGTTCATTAATCTCCTATTCACACATGTGACATTAATTGGTGGAATTATAATGGCTTTTTGTCTTTATTAGTATATCATTTTAACTGCGTTTTTTTTACTAAATTTTTCAAAAACAGTTTTTATAACTTTTTGCAAATATTTGCAAACTTTAATTACGCAGTCTGGTCCTCTGTAAACTATGGACTCAAAGAATGTGTGAATTGATTTAAGGTAGAGGTAAATTCTTGCCTGTGTGGTTTGGTATTTTTATTGTCCATGATGTATTTTGAATTTTGTTTACAATTACTTATTAGCTCAACAATACTTTCAAAATCACAATATAGAACGAAAGGAACTTTAACTCTCTGTTGATAGTTTGTATATTTAAAGACAGAATCCTTTTCTGGCATTTTGTCTATTGTGTTAACTATTTGGCTTCCTAATCTTTTATGTTCAAATAATATTTTCAGCATTAACAAAATATTGAAGCACTTTTTCGTCTTTGTTCTCTTTGGATGAAATTAATTTTGACAAATCCTGCATTCCGTAATAATGCCAATTGTTTTAATTTTTAGCAAATATTATTAACATATCTACTTGACTGTCCTTTTCTCTTTCTGTTATTCTAACTGTTGTTATAATTCGTCTAACAGAAAAATTAAATTAAATTTCAAATGTTGTATATCTTGCATATTTATTAGACATTTATCAAACCAATGTTATATTTATCAAGGTTTTATTTTTGAGGTCTTCTATGATGATCTCTCGGTGGATTTATAATAAACTATAGTGCATAATGAAAACATTTACTGTCACATTTTTTTATATTAAGTATTTTTATTTTATCCAGTTTTGTAACTCTATCTATGAATTTCCTCCTTTGGTCTAAATCTATCAATATGTAGAGTTAAATAATTTATTTTTGTTAATAATATTTTGCATTTCTAGATATTTATCTTTAATTTCATAAAATGTTGAATGTGTTTATAGGTAATGTTCTGTGATACCAATCAAAATCAGTAGAATCATTCAATTATTGTATAGTAGGTAAATCATGATGGGCTTTTACTAGACCTAAATCTCTAATGTTTCCATGTATTATTGTCCATAAATATGATTCAACTTTTTAAAAAAAGTAATCAAATCATTAGCTTATTTTCCAGCTTTAAATTTATATTCATTTAAAAGTTTATTAAACGAGTCACGTATCTCTCTAGCAATAATTTTACCTTTTATTTGATTAATAATTCTTTTTATTTTTATTCTAGTTTGAAGACGAATAAAAAAAAACTTTCTGATTTTGGTATTTTTGTTTCAAGCAAATTTTTCACCATTTATTATAGTACTATTTTCTTCAATAAACATTCACTGTATAATTTTTCTCCTTTGTATAGCATTATTTTACAGTTAAAAATAGTATGAAATCTACTTTTTCATGACATTGAGCCTCTTGTTACACTTTTTTCCACATTCACAAGTGATTATTGTTTAGTTCTATATTTTCTGATCTGAGCATTTCCACCACTATAATACCAATTAGATTTCATGATATTTGCACAATTGTTACATCATTGGTAGTGTGTATTTCGATGTTCCATTTGATCAACATATTTAATTTCACCACAATTGTAACATGTAAGTTATTCATTTATATATAATTTATTCATTTATATATACTAATTTTTATATATGAATATTACGATGTTATTTAGAACGTCAAGTCACCAGGATGTCAGAACGATAGAACGTTTATATCAAATTTTTTTTATAAATCAGGACTTTAAACACAAAATACACAATTTATAGGTACCATACATGTGCAGTAGGAAGCAGGAATAAAGTATATGAAGATACTAATTGAATACATTTAATTACTGAAAACAATTGCTTGGCAAAAGCGAACTTGTGAATCCATGAAATTTAGCGATGGTCCAGAACAGAGCTGAAACAATATGCTGCGCAAGCAATGTCAGAAATATGTTACACAGTGGAAGGTGGAGAGGTGGATGGTTTTGCAAAGTAACGTTAAGATAAATGCAGCATCCGCATCGAAAACACCTCTCTACAGGCATACTAAGTTAGCTGCATGAATGTAAAATATACTGACACAATTTTTGAATACGTGCTTCTACCCAGTTATCTGATTGGCTCCATAGGACGCAATGTTTAAATACGTGCTTCTACCCAGTTATCTGATTGGCTCCATAGGACACAATGTTTAAATACGTGCTTCTACCCAGTTATCTGATTGGCTCCATAGGACGCAATGTTTGAATACGTGCTTCTGATTTATCTGATTGGCTCCATAGGAAACAATGTTTGAATACGTGCTTCTACCCAGTTTTCTAATTGGCTCCATAGGACAACACTTCTAGCACTAGTTACATGGTTATTAACATCCACTGACTGGCAATGACATCGTATCTGGTCAGAGATACACAGTAAATACAGAGGGGCCTATCAAGGGGCCAGAGAAGTATGTATTGTGTACGGTTCAAATGACATTTAATAAATTAAATCATAATATAAAAAAATACACAATGCATAGGTTCAACTCAAAGTTTATTGTACAAATAAAATAATCTTTGGCATAAGAGGGCAATTCTCGTCACAGCGCAATGCACCAGCCGAGCTCTGAATTTGCATAGACGAATACCTCAGGAAGAGAGGCTTGGAGGAGTTTATAGAGTTGTGAGGAGTGTCCAATACCTGTATGTGGATCCGAAAGTGGCTGATACGAGGTATATAGGGATACTGATAACTGAAACTAGAGACGTCTGATCCTGAGGATTGCTGTGATCAGATAAGCAGCCGATACTCCATCCATGAACATTTGGACGTGGGTATGAAGTATATAGGTATAATAATGGAATACATTTAAGTACTGACACAAATTTGGTGTGGGGTGGGGTGGAGTAGGGGTCAAAAGCAAAGTTGTGAATGCATGAAACTTGGCGATGACCCAAAACGAAGTGAAGGGAGCACTGTGTCTACGGAGCAGTATGACTGTAACGAAGACCCCCAATTTAATGAAAAGTAAGGATATACAATTTCAACAATGAATGAGACTAGCAAATTCGAGGCAGTAGTGAAACAAGACCTCACAGACTGGAATGGCTGTATAGGAGAACTGAGAAGATGCAAGCACGTTATCTCTCTGATACACATACACACACATGTATACACACGCATGTCATGTACATAATATATTTTTTAGCCAGTTATGAATTCATATGGCCACTAATAGAAGATATGGCTGAAAATGATAATGTAGAATAATAGGAAGCGAGGAAGTGAAAAGTTAAATGTATGTATGTATGTATGTATGTATGTATGTATGTATATATGTATGTGTGTATACATACATACATACATACATACATACATACATACATACATACAAACATTTAACCAAGGAAGTCGTTTCTAGCAACATTTTGACTCCTTTAAAATAAATTCTATATATATATATGAAGTCTCTGAAATATTCAGTGGTAATATGGTATCGCTAATGCAAGAAACTGAATAGCACAATGATATATACAAAATTGTGAACATATTAATTTGGCACATCTGCTCAAAGCTAACTCTATCGGGGTGTACTTTAATATATCAGCAATACGCATTAGAGGACCATCGACCAAAGGTTTGGAAAAGATGGTCTGGAATTCCAGCCTTAGCAGCTCTGGTAGTTGCCCCTAAGCGGAAGGATTGACCATTATATTGTTGTGAATCATAATCGAACCTCTTTAAAACAGCCTTAATGGTATTGATAAAGAAAGTTCTAATTAAGGGCTGACCATTGCCCAGGAGAAACAGTGGATCACACGGTTTAGCTTCAGCTAATGCCCGAATATGATGGAATTTCCTCATCACAAGGTAAAGGCATACACATACTTCATAGTCCAGAGCGTAAATTGTGATATCTACTCCTGGACAGAAAATATCAGTTCTAGATGCTCTAAAATGCAGAATGACTAGTCTCTCTTCCAAATAAAATATTATGCCATTCATACACAGAATGTTTGCTTCATAAAATTGGGATCCACGAATAGTAAATTCTCGACACCGGAATCCCCACCCCCCCAAAAAAAAAAAAAAAAAAAAAAAAAAAAAAAAAAAACCTACAAAAAAACAAAACAAAAACAAACAAACAGCCAAACAAACCAAACAAACATAAAATGACAGAGAACAAACATTTTGTAGTAACCGTTTAGTGCTGTCCATATAGTTCCGAGCACTTCCATATGTCACATAACTCATCATATGTAACAGGAAGTCGTTGCTGTCTGGATGATCATAGCAACATTTTGACTCCTTTCAATATATTCTATAGAGAGCTAATATTAGTTAATGGAGTTTCTACACAAAGCTGCAGATGTGTATTGTCTATGTCGAATATCGGATATATATAGTTTTATAGACTGATATGTCAGTTGCAGCATCTGTGTACAATCAGCTACGAATTAAATGAAGGTATTTTCATTTATAATTGGAAGTAAATTAGATCATGGAATCCACAATCCTATCAATAGTAAGAAGTCCTGAAGGTTTGATAACCTGTTGAATAAGCAGATCTGGTGATTGTAGCCAAAGAAGAGTCCCATAAGATATTTTCAGTATTATTTAGGTGACAAGTTATCTGTCTGGAGGAGGGCACTTGCAGGGTACTGCTCAACTGTGGGTACCAGTTGCTATAATCGAGCGATCTGTAAACTGGATGATGCATAAGTGATATCGTTTTTCTTTCCTGGTATATGCTTAGCATATATGACAAAGCAATTTGCAGCAGCAGTTAAAGTTAAGCGACGCATTAGTTTCATAATGTCAGGACTTTTAGCTCTGCCCTTTTTGATTATGGTTACTGTAGCTTCATCGTCACACTGAAAGGGAATTTTCTTTTGATGCAATTCATGTTTCCAGAACAATGCTGCTACCACTTTTGGATATAGTTCACAGAAAGCTATAGACAAGTTACGGTCCATCATATGATGTAGCTCCTAAGGTCATGAGTTTGCAAACTAGCAACCTTAAAAAAACCCCAAAATCAATTGAGCCTGAAGCATCTGTATACAGTTCCATATTTGCAGAATCTGCGAAGGCATCGTCGTAAAAGAAGGAAATCAAATTCCACTGATTAACAAAATCACTCCAAATTTGTAAATCTTTCTTGCATTCTTTTGAAAGATACAGGTGATGATGTAGCTCCCCAACAGATGTTGACTCTTGCAATTAATAGGCGACAAAAATATAATGACTGGTGCATTTATACAACAGGTAAAATTTAAATGTCCAAGGACATTTAAAGATTCCACGTTTAGTTACTGATTTATTTTGAGAAATTCATTCAAAAGGCTTCTAATTCCGTCTGTTTTCACCTCCAGTAATTTTGTTTGCATGTTTAGGGTATCTAAAAGCACTCCTAAATATTCCAAGCAGTGGTCGGGCCAAAATTTTTATGAGAAGCAATTGAGATCTCCAAGTGAGTGAAAACATCATCATGATGGCAATTGTTCTGTTAGTCATGTGGTAAGAGTGATCAATTGTAAGGAAGGGGTCCAATAAGTAAAGCAAAGTTTTAATGTCACAATTATTCATTGCCATATAACTGGCCGCTTATGATAATTTGGTGAAAATCGTTGGCACGACCGCGAGTCAAACACCTGACGTACATAGAAATATTACTTGTTGTTCCATTTAATCCCATGATAAGGTCATAGACTAGGGTAAATGGGAATCAGTTTAAACGCATCACATATGTCAAATTTGCATAATCAAGAACCTGTACCTTCTGCCTTCTTAAGTGTCTTTATGGCATCATAAACTTTGACATATTTAAGGCAAATTCCTGTTTATCAAAGAAACTATTTAGGCTCGAGTGTTCTTGATTATTATAAGGGGTTGAAAGATCGACAATGAGTCTCTTTTTCTTTGAGTATTTACCCTCAACTATTTCTATAGGTAAGGTGGAGAATCAAAAGGTCCAATCAAAAACCCTTTTTATTTCTTGCATTCAATAATAGCAGATACTAAATTTTTACATTCAAAAGTTTCTAAGGGTTCTTACTGAATACCATTATGAAAACCATCAAACAAACCATTTATTACATCTGTCACTAAATCTATATCAGGATGATCATGGAGCTCTTGTTCAAACATGTCAACATTAATATGGGTTGTGGCAGTCACAGGCATGGAAGAGTCTTTTTACCCCTGTATCCTATCCATCAGTTGATCATGAACAGGTAACAATATTGTGCGGTATTATATACTGGGCGGCTTTGCGAGAAAAGGCATACTGACACTTATAAAACCCAGTTCCACTATATTCTAAAGCAGTTACACAATAAAGGCATCATGTGTATGTAATTCAGGTCTCTTAAAGGGATAGACCTTACAGAGAATGTTTTTGTAATTGGAGACGGCCTTCTGAAATTCAAATATAGTTAGTGTGCTAGCCAAACGTGAGTCATTGCCTTTAACCACAATCCAATTTCCACCCTGGTCAATAATGTTTATTTTTGAGCTAGAATCCGTTCCAGGGATCAGCAAAAGGGCAAGATTAATGTGCTTACCAATGAGTATGTCTTTGCGCACATTGCTTATATATAAAGTCCACCGGCGGAAGTTTATACACGGGCACATCATATTGCGATGTTTGCTGACATCCCATCGCCTTGCAAGGGTTGATTGAAGGCTGAAATCACTCTTCGGCTGAAATATATCCTGGGCAGCCTGAATCGATGAAGCTTGGCAAGATATAGATTCTGTTAGTGGCATGGTACGCACTTCCAAAGATTGTTTCAAAGCGGCGACAGACACTTGTAGTTCGGCCAAGTGTTGCTCGATAGCTGAAATGTCAATCGTGTCGAGATCACGTACCGCATCAGCTATTTTCAGATCACCTGACGATGACGCTCTAACCACAGATGAATCTCCAGTCTGTTGGACATTATTTTTGTACAGCTGAAGAAGATGCTATTTTCCAATTGAAACATACACTCTAATGTTCCTTTCAGCTAATATTTTTACCAACTTGGATGCTGTCCAATTTTCTGAAATATCAGCCCATGTTAAATTTGCAGTAGTGTTTAAGTCCGGGATGTGTTCTCTGCTGGTCAAACAATTGACAGTTCTTCTCCATCTACGAGAAGCAATTGTCATCCAAATAAACGTATTATCCCATAATCAGGGAAATAAACATATATTATTATATATTTCATAATGAGACACTGAAATATATCTGTGCGAGAAAAATTAAATCGCCAAAGTGGCGATTCCACTTTTATGACCACAGTAGCGATATTACTTTTGGAAATACTTTCTTTTTCCATTTAGGAAGTATATTTGCCCTGATGTATGTTATAGAGACACGTATTTCCATATTTAGGCCTATTTCATTTTTTCTTTCCTTTTCCTTCTCTCTCTCCTCTCTTCCTCTCTCTCTTTCTTCCCATCAGGATGAACATATCATAAAATGTGCCAAGATTGTGGACCCTATAGTATATATTTATATAATCAATGTGAAGGCGCGATCAAGAAAAAAATGAACCCCAAACAACTAAAAGTAGGCTTCAAGTATTGATTTTTTTTATTATTAGTTTTCCACTTGAATCATGCAAATTATCAGTGATTGAACTCGCATAACCTGTTGCTATTCGATAGTCTGTGTCAACCATACAGTATCGTATATCTGTTACACTCAACGAAAAGCGGTACACATTTTTAAGAAAAACTCTTGATTAAATATAATAATAAAAATGTATAAGTAGCGATTTTAACTGTCATCACAATCATAGTATTGCCTAAAAATGATGGTGAAACCAGGCTTTGATGAGTGTTCATTGCAATCCGAAATAAAGTGGCAATCGAATTTTTGGTACAGCGTCTGTTACCACCATAGGCTGCAAGCTTGCCAAGAAACAAATTTCACGTTTGAATGCGGAAATGAACAAAGTTAGAAACCAAAATCCTTACAAGTATACTCACGATCATTCAAATTTGTTGTTTAATGATTTTACGCTCTGAAGTCTGTTCGACCGTTCTGTGATGTTTCTACAGTACTTCCGCCGCAGCATTGTTCAATGTATCAATTTGGGCAAGAAATATGTTAATGAAAAACACAAATCTCTTCATTTTAGTATGAAAAAATTCATTAATTTGACAAAATACACAATTTGAAGCATTATATGTACAAAATCTAAAATTTGTAAAATGTCGCTGTCCTTAAATTGTTAAACATTTTTGAACTACTTTTTATCAATGAAATAATGCAGCCGTTAATCGCATTCGCACAGAATGGAGAAACAATTCCATGCAGATCAAAGAGTTTGCCTTAAAAATATATGATTAAAACAAAAATCAAAGTTTTTGAGTAGATATAAGAAAATATTTTACTCGTGAAGTAGAAACAGTTTGTATTGTCACTCATGGCTTTGCCACTCGTGACAATACAATGTTTAAACTTCACTCGTGAAATATTTCCTTAAATCCACTCAGAAAACGTAGATATCGTCAATGCATTGTCAAGTAGAAAAAGTGGAAATAACTGTTGCAAAATAACATTAGGTTAAATACATCATCCAGATCTAAAAACACATATTTGCAGGCATGCCATTTTTGCTGTATGAATGTAAACAATTCTGACACAGTGTTTGACGACGTGCTTCCACCCAGTCATCGGATTGATTCCATAGGACGATATTTCTACAATTAGTCACAAGTTTATTAACATGTACTGGCTGGCAATGACATCCTGTCTGGGGAGATACCCACAGTCAACACAGGGTGCTAATAAGGGTCCAGAGAAGGATGCATTGTGCTCCGTTTAAACTTCATTTAATCATTTAAATTATAAGTTTAGTTAGAGCCTACTTTAGTGGTACAATATTTTATTCTGGTGCCCAAATATTACAAGATTCATCATGTCCTTTGAAGTTCGCCAACACATACTTTTACCATTCATTTTATATAGTTTTTAAAATGTTCTCATAGTTAAACAACGTCATTTTGTTTGCCTTTTAGAGATAACTCCTCCTCATAAAATATTCCTTCAATATTCTCTTCCTTCAAGTCCTTCAATTTATATACTACATGGTCTCCTAAAATTACTTGCCTGATTGTAAAAATCTTTTCTGTGAAATTAGGAAGAGAGCATTTAATAAAAATAGATTTCTATTTTGGGATCCTAACTTTATCACCTATATTATATTAAATCAGTTGAGAGATAATTAGAAAAGGTTCATTCCTACCTTAGACCTGTTTGTAGGTCAATGACTTTAATTGGTGACATATCTATCAATCTGTGATATGAATTATTATATCTATCAATAAATATCAACCTATTTTCTGGTTTCAAGTTTAGTGAAATACTTCCACATTCTTGTCTTAAGAGTTCGATTAAACCTTTCCACTACAAATGCTTTTGTGTCAGAGGAAGTATAAAAGTGTTCGATATTTTCTTTCGCCTGTAATTATTTAGTCTTTCGGTAGTAAAATTCTTTACAGTCGTCGTACTGTTTCTTTTCTGGTTTTCGGTCCTGAAATATTACACTAAACGCGTCGTATATATCGGGAAAGGATTATAAAAGTTTTAAGAATTAGTGGCTTCTACTTTTTCATAAAATTTTAAGAGTTAGTGGCTTAGATTTTCTGAAGAAAATAATCATGCAGGGTCAATTAATGGCCAAGGGTTTTTGGAAAGATTAAAAATGGAGGAGTATCATACGGTAAATAGTGGAGCTTCATATGTTAATTTTTTTTTAAATGATGGAGGAGGGTCGTATGGTGCCTAGGATTTTGTGAAAAATTAAAACGGTGGAGGGTCATGGGTATAAATAAAAATTGAAAAATGTGGAGGGTCGTTTGGTGATTTAGTATTATTTTGAAAAATAGAGAAGCCGATTAGACATGGTAAGTGACCCAGTACAAAGGTTTTGTATACTACTAACATTGAATTTGGAAACGACTTGGACTTCGTGTGGGCACAGTATAGGCATATTTTTTGCAGTCGCGACCACCATCATTATTAACGACTATTATTTCTACTACTACTACTACAATAACAACAACTACTACTGCTACTACTACTACTATGATGTTACGGCAGAGTCGAAACAGAGGCTAGACGTTTGAAATCGAAAGTAGTGCTTGCGGAATTCTCGTTCTTTTGATTTAGGTCACTACATAGGGAAATAGACCGAAAGTAAAGCCCTATAGATTCCGGATTATGTAAGTAAATTTTCCTTTGATACACATATATAGTACTGAATTTAGCTACACACATACATTAACGAAATGGGGGAGGTGGGTCGGTGGGGGGGGGGGGGGTCAGGGGTGGGGTGGCGTTCAAGGATGGGATCGGTTGGGGATCCTAGGGAAATTTGGACTCCTCAAATTACGACAGGACCATATGTATATCCAGGGATAGCACTTTCTGCTCTGTTTGGTATATATTTGCAATTCTCTTTCTCTCTCTCTCTCTCTCTCTCTCTCTCTCTCTCTCTCTCTCTCTCTCTCTCTCTCTCTCCTATACCATCTCAACCATGCACGCAAACTGTGTAGCATCCTTTTTTGGAGATGTGTGCATGGTCGAGGACACTGACGATTAAGATTAACATTTTCTCAAAATGTCAATCTTATTACACCTGGTACTTTCTCCGCTTTCGTATGAAAAAAGCCGACATTATTATATCCGAATGTATTCATGGTTGAAAGGTCAAATGTCTATATTTAGCGTACATGACTGGGCCTTTTATACAACATATTCGGCGAAAATAAACGAAAACGAAATTTTAAAACGCAGAAAAACTAAATAAACGAACATATACGCTTACCTACAACTACTTTTTAAATACTTTGGTGTTCTTTTTATGAGAATAACTGTAAATGGTGTGCGAATATTTGTGGAATACCACGAATTACGTCTGTTTTTAAAGGTCACCCATGTCAGCAAGAACGGTAACTCTTCCATACACATAGGTACCTACAAAATGTAAACAATGACAACAATACGACATAAATTGGGTTCAAAAACACACGAAAACTTGATTTTACGAAAGGGCAGACGTTGATACCAAGGATCGGTTTATACGAACGTATTGTCATTCATTATACCGAATTTATTACAAAATGTTGGTAAAACCTTTGTTGTGTAATGTATTTTCGAGGTTAGGGACTCGACGGGTGATACTGATAATGATATTGATAATATGTATGTGATTGTGATCACTGAGATATTATCAATGTCAGGTCATCTGATCTAGGTACTATTCTTATCTAGAGACATTGGTATTCAAATTAAAATGTTCATGTTTAGTAGGGGCGAAAAAGAGGTAAAAGTTAAACTATTTTTCAGAATTTTGAAGAATGGAAAACAAATTCATTTCATGCCATTTTTTGTGAATATCAATATGAATATTGTCATCATAAAGATCAGAAAATCGATCTGTAGCATTTCTCTATTTAAACAAAAACATAATCATAACTATTTTTTGATAACCAACTCGGTGCCAGAAGTAGAATTGTGGAAGTATTCAAAGTAAATTATTTGTATGTGTGTTTATTTTATGACATTGATTTTATTTTATAAATATGAGAACTGACCAAAAATATCTTATCATAACTAAATTCTAAAATGGCAATTGTTATTTAATAAATTGTGATTTCAGATCAATGTATATATGTACAAGAACACTGTAATGCATTTGCACTTTTTCTTTTAAGAGTAACATACAATTTCAACTCGTGTATGACTCATGCTTATGATATTTCTGGCAAAAATGTGTGTGTGTGTGGGGGGGGGGCGTAATAAAAAGGAACTGAAAGGCTTCAGAACTACCTGGAACATAGAAAAAGTGAATTTATTCTTGAAGCTGAATGTTCACAAAACATTTGTATATAACCATATGTAAGAAATATGTAAATTTCAGCTTGAAATATCATGATGTCAAGAATTTGCAAAAAGTTACCAAAGACCAATATTAACAATGGTGGACTGCTCATGTGTTTGAATGCTTCCTGTGAACTTATTTGAAAAGATATCATAAAGATGGGTTCACTTTTGAATTCTGCACACTCAAATTATGCAGAAAACATTCCATTTTAAGAGCAACATATAATTTCAACTTGTGTATGACTCAAAAATATAGTATTTCATGCAAAAATGTGTGTGTGTGTGGGGGGGGGGGGTGCTTGATAAAAAGGCACGGGGGGGGGGGGCTACTGAATTACCTGGAACATATAAAAAGTTAATTTATTCTTAAAGCTGAATGTTCACAAAACATTTCTATATAAACATATGTAAGAAATATGCAAATTTCAGCTTGAAATAACATGAGGTCAAGACCACTACTAAAAATGGTGGACGGTACATTTGTTTGAATGCTTCCTGTGAATTTATTTGAAAAGATATCATACAGATGGGTTCATTTTTTAAATCTGCACACTCAAATTATGCAGAAAACATTCCATTTTTGTATATTCTATAATTCTGAAAAAATCATCCCCTGTTTGTAACAAAGATGGTGGTATAGGCATTCGTGCGTAGCCGACATAACCGCATGTCGACCCACTAATTAATTCTGATCGAAGCACACAGTCCATCTGGATTCCCACTACAGAAATCAAAGTATATAGCAGTAATTATCGAGAATTACAATTATACACCATACAGAGCGGACCCGGGTTCTAATCTCCATAGAGTACGAATTAAAATTCTTTAACCTGTATGATAATATTATTTATTCGTATTAAAAATTATGTTAATGTTATCAAGCATTCTCGTGTCGAATCTAGGGATAGCACTTTCCGCTCGTTTCAACACTGTACAGAGTTGCGTGATGTTACTCACCCACGCACGCACAACCCACACTCACACGAACGTTTTTACAAGCAAGATAACACAATCCCTATCTTTTCTTTGAAAGAAGTGGTGATAACTGTCAATTAAATGTGATAGATAAAGTATAATTTACCATTCAATATTTTCAAGACCACAAGCACATCGACGCAATATTCATTTATTTTGCACTAAAACAAATTCAGAGATCTATGTTTCCTGAAATTGTTGGTGAGGCACTCACCTGCTTAGTGATAGGATCAGGATTTTCTGATTTTATGGGTTTTAAATTGGCATTATTTGTCGTCGTCTATAATCACAATTCGGCACAAAAGAAATTGTTTTGTGTGATGTTGTATTAGAGATTGATTTGCACATTTAGCTTTAAATGGACTTGTGTAGTAAACAAAAAAAAAAAAAAAAAAAAAACACACAAAAAAATGAAGAAAACAAAAACTTTGTTAACTCCTTATTTAGTCCTCCTTAACAATTTGTTAGCAGTTTGCTGTGCAATTCGTTCTCTCCGTGCATCGTATAACACATTTAGTTCACCCTTAAGTCAGTTTCTCTTTTACCACATGTCATTATGAACGAAACCTCACGAAACTTAGTATTTATGTTGCCTTTGAAGTATTCATCTGAAAAATGGGGATCATGCTTGACTCCCCGCGCTGGGGTCCCTTTCAGGGAGTCAAGGGTCAAATGTACAAAAACTTAAATTACAGTTACACAGAAAGAAGACGTGTCATGCTCGTGACGGATTTTGCATTATAACCCTGACTCGCTGTCTGGGGGCAGGAGTGAGTAACGGGGGAGGGACGGATATGGAGGGGATATTTAAAATATGCAATAAAGATATGTCACTGGCCTTGTTTGTCCGGTATATCTACTTATCTATAATAATAATAATAATAATAATAATAATAATAATAATAATAATAATAATAATAATAATAACTGTATTTTCTGACGATAATACATTTGGTTCAGAATCAAACAATCTTACCTCAGACAATAGAATATTAAAACCATACATGCAACATATATGTACAAATAAAACTCTTTCTTACTACAGTGTCTAACACACATGTAATCATAAAATATACAAGCACACACACACACACACACACACATATATATATATACATGTAGGTTTGGTATATGGAAAAGTAGTGGAGGTTACCAAGGTAGGTATCTCAATTTGTTTGACCTATATCATAATCAGAAGGTATACATTTGAAAAGAGCGTTATTTAAAGCCGAGAGTGTTGGTTTTTATTAAATATCATTGGGAATGATATTCCACAACAATGCTGCGGAATATGTAAAAGATGTTTTGTACAGAGTCTTGTTGAATTTAGGCAAATGAAGGTTAGAGTTAGAAATAGACTGTGTGAATTGATATTGGAAGCTCGAATTTGATAATTGATATTCAGTGGACCCATGTTATGAAAAAAATTATATCACAAAATAGCTTTAATGTACTTTACTCTATAATTAAAAGGTAACCACTGTAATTATCGAATAAGTGTGAGGATGGATAGTCTTTTCTTAGCAGCAGTTCTGGCGTCTCGTTTTTGGAGTTTAATTATCTGATTAAGATTAGTAGTATTGCAATTCCCCCAGATGGTGCAACCATAATCGAGCAAAGGCAATATATATATATATATATATATATATATATATATATATATATATATATATATATATATATATATATATATATATATATCCATTATAAAACATTTTTAGAACAGAGTCTGGGATATATGAAGACAATCTGCTCATTAAGACTATTCTGGAGGATACTGCAGGACATTCATGCCTTCTTTAATTTTCCCACGATAGATGCCTGTCAGTAATCACTCCTAAAAGTTTTTAATTTTCTGTGTGATTTAATTTAGTTACATGAAAGAATATTTTGCTATCCTCCAATTTCTTTATTTTTTGCCTTGTTCCAATTGTCATGCAGTTATTTTTTTCTGTGTTCAATTGCATTTCGTTATTTTCGAAACACACGGTAACAGTCTTAAGGTCCTGTTGTAATTTGTATTTAAAGTAAGTGATGGCATGCGGAAAAAAATATATATATATAATTTAGTGGCTTTCATACATGAAGTAGTAAATCATTAATGAAAAGGAAAACGATCAAGCGACCATTAATAGAGCCTTCAGGGACTACACTTTTGACGTATTGTAAAGAAGATGTAGCATTGGCTACATAAACTCTCTGCTGTATTCCTGTTAGGTAAGAATCAAACCACACAAGCGAATTATCACTGATTTTGTATGCCTTGAGTTTTTACCTCAATAATTTAAGATCTACTAAAGCAAACGCTCTTGAAAATATCTAAATAAATTGTTCAGATTATTTTTACGTCATCTAAGCCGTGTATCAAGCACCTTTGTGACTACAGTTTTGCATGAATGGTTTTCACTGAAACCTGATTGTGAGTTATGTAGAAGATTATGTTCGTATAAGTATCGGCGAAAATTAACGGCGATGTGTTTTTAAAAAATGTTAGATAAGGTTGGTATAACTGATATAGGTCGATAACTGCTTGTTAACAACCTATCACCTTGCTTAAATAATGGGAACACTTTCGGTAGTTTCAGATTAGTTTGAAAGATTTCAGTAACAATACTTGCATTTTTCAAACTAGTAAATGAAGGGGCAAGAACTTGAGCTTATAGTTTGAGTAGTTTTGGTGAGATTTCATCTAGTCCTGTTGCCTTGGTGCCACCAATTTTTTTCTTCTTAAATATTAATAACATTTTGAACACATATGTAAGGGATATGGAATGATGTATGGGATTGGACTTTCAACTGTACAAAAATTCTATAAGGAGTGAAAACTTGTGTGATATGGAAGGGTGCTCTCCAAGTGTTGAAATTAATGATGTTAAAAAAGGTGTTTTGGTCGTTTGCAATATCTGATAGTTGTATACTAGAGTGACTAGCGGGTTTTCATTCTAAACTTTTGAACTTGAAATAAAGTTAAGAAAATGTTTCTATGCTTTTTGAAGTCACTTTAATTCTCAATTAATCTTAAAAATTATCCGTTTTAGATTTCGCGATTAACTTTTTTACTTGATTTATGTGGATTTTGTAAAACTTTAGTTGTCACGCTGTTTGTACTAGAAATCACGCAGTTTCATGGCTTCCCTTATTTCGGAGTTAACCCGTCCAGGTTGCATTATTCTCTGGACCCTTTGGCATTAAATGGAGCGGGTCAAGTTAGTACTGCACGAAACTGTGCAGTCTAAAGTTGTACATCAAGATCTGGATTTATAAAAGTAGGTTGACAATTACTTAGAGCATATTTTAAGTCAGTCAAAAATGTATCTTCATGGAAACGGTTATAGGATCGGTAATTTATAGCAGTATGGGCCTTAATGAATGGTTCCATAACTTGTCTCTTGTTGCACAGATAGCATAGTGGTCACTAGCAGAATGTTTATTTGTCTCAACTAAAAATTCAGGGTGTGAAGAATAAATGTGATCAATTGACGTCATCGATCTGTCAGTGACTCGGGTAGGAGACTGTATCAGTTCAGTGAGACTATATATCTGTAGAATATCATTCCATTTAATTTGCCGGTTATTCATCAAATCAATATTGAGATCACTTATTAACAAAAGTTCGGAGCGAGAGTTATAAGCAGTAGATAATTCATTTTTAAATCTCTCAATCCAAGGACGACAGAGAGAGCACAGAAGGATGGACTTTGACGTTGGTTGTTTTAGCTCAATCCCAATCGTTTCCAACTAAGATGTCTCTATATTCTTTCTTCTCTTAAATTTAATGTTATATATATATATATATATATATATATATATATATATATATATATATATATATAAAAAATAATAATAATAATAATAATAATAATAATAATAATGAAACCGGCTCCTTCTTGTGCTCTGTCTTTCCGAGTCAAATGAAATAATCGATGGACACTGAGTGGTGTATTATCATTAAAAACTGTTTCGCAGAGTCCTAGAATGTCAATCTGAGGGTTATCGAATACAATATGCTTGAGTTCATCTAGTTTGGGTTTTACATGCCAAATACTGAGATATACTATATGTAATCCCTTTTGTTTAAATAGTATTTTAGAACTACAGTCAGATTGAGAGGATTCCTGATCAAAAATGACTTGAGATAGACAGTGTCCATCAACTTGTTCGGTAATACAGACGTGATTGAGATAAGCAAGGGATTTGGTGGTCAGGAGTAGTTAAATATGCATCTCTAAAGATAGTGTTCTTTTACTGACATTTTCAGTTCAAAAGGTTGCATTTGTCACAAATATTGGTTAAGATCTCAAATTGATTCTGGAGATTACATTACAGGTTACCCTTCAGATAATTCTTTCTGGACCATGTGTGAAATCATTAGATCTTCGGCAATAAGAACATGATTAAAGTAATTGACGTGTTCGTGATCCACGTCGACCGCTGACAAAGTTAAGATATCAACAAGCAGATGAATCATGGCTGTAGGAATTTCAATGTGCACAATATATCATGTTTTGTTCTTATCTCTATTGATTTTGTCTTGTGCGTTCATTGTGTGTGATACGAATAAGGTTGTTTTGCCTATAACGAGTACTTTGTCATGATCATTCCTCATTCCGTGTGTGGCGAGTACAGGCTGCTATGGAAGTTGCTTGATGGTTTGCGCATGCGAAAGATATGATGCTTGATATAAATGTTACGGAGTAGATTTGAAACACTCTCATTTCTCATGTGCTCTCTTGTAACGAAATTGTGTGTACTAAAATACCTTTGTATAATATATGAAAAAAAAATGTACATAGGTTTCATTACCTCGTACAGCGTTACCCGAGGGAGGGAGGGTGTAGTTTCAGCCTTAGCGGTTTCAAAATACTCAGTTCGGTCACCCACTGATGCACGTACAAAGTTCCAGCGTTGAGAAACCCGATCACTCTGAGTTCTATGGCCGTGGATGTTACCACAACCAGGGTACTTATATTCCAAAATTCTCTTTGTATCGTCACAATACAGATGAGTCTCGTCAGGAAGCTGTCCACTCTAAGGAAGCAATCTTCAGCTGTAGAGGTGTGTAAAATTGAAATTTATTTTATCTTGTTATCCATTCTATGTGATAGAATTGTTTTATATATTGAATCTTTCGGAATTTATCCTAAATTTTACAAAGAGTCAGACATATGTCACTTAGCGCCATGTTATTGGATAGAATATAGCCTGTTTCAAGTTAGCCATTTTTATAGCTGAACAGATAAGCTGAATTCAGTTATCTGCTGCATGCTTTCAATGACGAGGATCATTCGAGTTCGTATAATCCAGTGCGATTATTCTTGTCGGAGACATTAGTGTACGAACTTGGTTGTTATTATAATAATAATCTCGTACAGTTGTTCTCATTAAAAAATTTAATGCGTAACGAAGTCAATTCATGTGCGCGCATGCGTAATATATATCATTGTATTCGTACTTAACGTGCCTGATGTATTACATAGCTCAGTCATTGTATGTTTGGCTGTTCACGAGGAGTCATCGAACTGTGGGGTTTTCTATAATCCGGATAATCTGGTCAATGGTGACGTTGGTTCGAAAGACGGCATTGGTTTACTCAGTGTGAGGGACCAAAGGTTCTGAACCAATAGGTCTGCGGGATAAGGACGCTCCCAAGGAATCCTTCGGCAGGCTGAGAGGAGCTGACTACGAAAGGCGGCTCCTTTATCATTCGATGGTGCTTGTGGAATCGGAAATATCTCGTGATCGTCCACTGGATGCCACGAGATAAATACCATCAGATATTCCATTTTGAAATGTAATGTCACTTTTTGTGTGAAAATCATATTCAAAGTCACTATACATCTAATTTTAAACTGAGATCTCGTAGTACCCTATCATATGGAGCAATATTAACACACTCACTTGAAATAAGACCAGGTAACTTGCTGAAATCGATCGAATGAGTGATTTGCATTGAGACGGGAATGTATTTAGATCCATGTCTTGATCGGCATCATTTTCTTCGACATATATGATTACTGTACCAAAATTAGCTTGAGCAATTTTTTCAAATTATTGTTTAAATGAATGTATAGTGGCTCCAGGGAGAGTGCCTACATATACATCAGGTTGTAGGTCATAAAGTTTGATAAGTTTTAATAATGCAACTACCAATAACAAGGGTTGTATTCGTTAAGGGTAGTAATTTATGGTACTCGTCTTACTGGTTGTAATCAAGTCCATTGTCGCGTGCGACGTTGTTATTAGAAGCTGACGCAGTAGTGGTGGGCATTATTTCCGGCTATGAAAATATGTAGAGTGATTGGATTAAATCTTTTAAAATTTGTCTGATATCGAGGATGTTTTGTTTAAAATGTTTACATTTGTTTTATTAAGATTTGTTTTGATTTTTGTAACTGAAGAATGAATGTTATCAAGGTCCGTATAGAAAATTAGATTTTGTAGTGAAATAAGCTTGCTCAATGCAGTAAGCTGATCACTGATACTGTGCATGTTGTCATTCAGGCATTTTTCCAAGACAGTGATCGACTTTAGAATGCAATTTGTGACGCAGGACAGTTGGACGACTTCTTCGTTTATTAACTTTACAGAGGATGATACATCTCTACAGTTTATTATTGCAAGGATGTAATTTGATCTTTACTTTTGAACACTACCCAATTGTCATGGAACCAGACGATGCAAGCGTTGCATTATACCATTCCCGAATTTGTATTTTCCTTGCCAATGTATTTACAGATTATACTGCATGCTATAATAAGTTTATTAGATTGGTTTTGTAAATACGTGTATTTTTGGGGTGTTTTTATTTCCTGGAGTAAAAGAATACTTCATGATTGGACTGTCTTTCTCATTTTACGAAGAAAGGTACACTATATAATAGCAAAATGGTGTACCAGGCACGTACGCTGTAAATAGAATTGTGTGCCCGACAATATTGGACTGTCTTTCGCACTTTGATGCAAGGCGAAGGTATGTTATACTTAACGAATAGTGTATTAGTTTCTTATGGAGTAAAAAAAGTAGTAATGCAGACGAAAAAAAATGTATTTTTTTTATCTAGTACAGCATGCCCCCTTTCCACTTCCTGCGTATGCATGGGGGTGGGGGTGGGGGGTTAGTAGGCGGAAACGTAGAAAGCATCAGTTTTAAAGAAAATTCATGTTCTAAAAGGAAACTAACAATAAATTGCTTTAAATAGATTGATCAGTCAGACATTGATTATAAAGTGTTTGCTTAAATACGTCGGACACTTTTTTGGATGGTGTGGAAATAGATTTGTGCAAAGTTTTATTATTAATGTTAGCAGGTAAAATTAGTGGCGACACTTTAATGAACACTGTTTAATATTTTTTTATTAATTGTACACTGAATTGGGTTGTTTTTTGTCTGTCAGATTCAAAATGTCGAAAAATTGTGAAATAAAGATTGTGTTCAATGTAAAAAGATCTAAAATCGCGTTGAAAGAATGACAAGTTTAGATGTATGTAGGGGTTTCCCCGTCTTAAAATAGAGCGTGACTACGAGTAATATGGTCACATGACGCCTCAATGTGAAGTCCGAGACGGGAATAGCAGGTATACCTCGAGATGCTTTCACCTTCATTTCTGTGGTAATAGAAGACTATTTACTGCTGTCACCGATGGGATGAAATCGTTTAAATGCACAGTAATGTTCTCTCCAAGCAGTTTTGATCCGCAATTATTAGAGCAATAGTCTAACATAAATCAAGTCATTGGTTGTATAATGGTTTCGTGGAGATCATTCAGTATGTTACCGAGTGAAAATTTCCGCTATAACCCCCCATCTCTCTCTCTCTCTCTCTCTGTCTGTGTCTCTGTCTTTCTCTCAATTATCGTACTTAGATATATAGTGATCATAATTGCTTTGGCAAAGTACACCACACATTATTTATTGCGTATAGCTCAGTTTTCTAGACAATGTTGCATGTATGATCATGCAGTTTCATGTGTGCATTCACATTAATCACGTATGTTAATACCCATAATAAAAATTGTCGTTATAATGACCTACTTTTCTTGCATAACTGGCTATTCCAAGTTTTTGGATTATATACTACACAGGCGAAGCAGGCAAGACATTATTCAACATAATTTCATGTTGGTTCATTCTTAGCCCATATCGTCAAATTTGTGTCTAATGATAAACGTGAAATAAGAGAAAAATATTTCATGTGGTATGAGTTTATGTTGCTTGCAATATTTCACTCGCGTCCTCTTTGGCAATTTTCTAAAATACCAGTTCTATTCTTGTTGTTATTTTAGGCAGCATTTTTGGACGTTTTATTTTGTTTACTCTTTCTTTATTCCTTTTGTTTAGTCTGAAGGTGATGTTTAATATTTGATGATAATTTCTGTTTCAGTTCAGTCGGACTATTATTTGTGTTCTCACATACGTCATTCTTTCTTTTGCCTAAACTGATCGATGATTTTAAGAACACATGTTCTTGATCCAATTCCATGACCACGACCGAAGCAAGGAAAAATAGATCAAAAGTGTGGAATAATTTATTTACTTGACAAACAAGAGATACATTTAGGATGCCACAATTTAAGATAAGTGAGATGGTTAGTAATTCCAAAAATTCAATATATTTTTCCAAAACAGTATCTACCTGATTTTGCAGAAGACATTTTTTTTAAAGTTTCAGATGTCATATTAGGCGGTTCATTTGTATGCAAATTGGAAGACTTAAAAGGAGAAAAAAAGTAGGTAATGTATATATATGTTCTAAACTGCAAGTTAAATTTACAATAGAAAGACTTTTTGACGTGGACTGTACCCTAGCACAACAAATACAACAAAAATGATTGACTGATTAATTCAAATGCCAGCTCTCTCGTATATTACACACTCATTGCTGGACTACATTCCTTACAACTGCATAAAACACACACATATCCCTCGACTCCATTGAATCACTTAATCAAATGCTGCATAAAAACAAAAATACCATAATGTTCTTAGATCTTACTCCAAGATCATCTTCCATATTACTGGATTTTCAGAGATAAGGCCTAATACTCTCCTCGACCTTACTTCTGAAATACTGCCGTACAACCGTGATATTTGAATCAGGACTTACTAAATTAAATGGAGTTGATACAATGCTAAAATTGTGGTATATTCAAAATCACAACACAGAATAATTTGATATTGTTTCGAACAAATTAAATGATGACGCAAAGCTACATTGTAATCAACTCAGCGGTTTTCAGAGAGGTCATATAAATATTCAATTAGTTCAACATAAAAGCAACAATTTCGATATCAAGAGACGGTGTGCACTTGTTTACTAGTTCGGATGGGATTAAATGGTGGTCAAAGATAGTTGTGATACAAAACAACATTCCAGATAAGATAAATGTTGATTTGTCTATTTAAACCATGAAATGATGGTCTACAGTGTTTCAGGAATGATGCTGGTTTACATTTTGCATTCAATGAAAGTAAGGATTTTTACAGTAAAAGACTCAAGGATTTGTTGTACAAGGAAGAAATAGAATGAATTTCAACATACTCAGACAAATAGGCATTTGTAATGAAAAAGTGTAACAGGACACTCAAAACTTGAATGTGGAAGTATTTTGCCAAATACACATGATCTCGTATATCAACGGATAAGATTAATGTATGGAACTTATCAACATATGTGAATGATACATGGATCTATCGACAGATATGATCAATACAGGACATTTATCAACATATATGATTGATATGTTGAATAGTCATCAAATATGGTTGAGGTATTGAATTATTAACAAGTATTATTGATGTATGGAATTATCAACAAGTATGATCAACGTATGTTCGACTACAAGAATTAATTACGTATTGTTCATCAAGAAGTATGATACTTTGATTAATTGTTGCACATATAGTGACGTTAAATTTAGGTTCAAAACGTAATATATATATATATATATATATATATATATATATATATATATATATATATATATATATGTTGCATTAAAACATATGATGATATTTATCTCGTGGTATCCAAGTGACGATTACGAGATATTTTCGATTTCACAGCTTCCGACAAATGATGAAGGAACGACCTCCTATGGTCCACTCCACTCAGCCTGCTGAAAGATCCCTCAAAAATCTATCTAATCCGGAGACCCGTTGGTCCAGAACTTTTGGCCTCCCACAATTAGTAAATCAATGCCGTCCTTCGAACTGACGTCACCATTGACCACAGTATCTGGGTACACAAAGCCACAGAGTTCAATGACTCATTATAACAGCAAAATACAATAACTGAGCCGTGTAAAACATGAGACACATTTAAGTGCGAATGCAACGCTATTCATTACGCGTGCACGCACATGAACTGAATTCGTTACGCTTTTACGACTCTATGGTCTAAGAAAAATGTAACAGAAAGAAAGTGAAACCAACAATGTCATTAAAATTAACAAACAATTTATTTCTAGATAATTAAAACGAAAGTAGAAAGACACTTACAGTAACGTGAATTAAAATCCAAATAATCCGATAATCTTAAGTGTCCTAATCACAAGTTCTCAATATAAAAATTATAAAATGTTTCGAATAAATGAATGTTCCGAATGAATGGATGTTCTGAGTGAATGGATGTTCCAAATGAATGGGTAGTCTGGAGTGTCCTGATGTACCCCAATAATGTAATCCACCACATCTTGGAGAATGTCCCCAAGTATCCAAAAGTCATATATTTAAATCCAAAGGTTAATGAGCACTTTAGATAACTTTAGTGAATATTCAAATAAATAATTCCTTTCGAATTATGTATACAGCAATACAGCATTACGGAATTACAGTACCACAAGATCACAAGATTACAGCACAACTATGATTCCAAACAATCTGATGATTCCAAAAGACTCATCATAAAAATGATGTTTTTAACACAGAATTTAAAGTTGGAATGATTATAATGAGTATATCAAGGTCTTATATAATCTTTGCAAATGGCCTGTTTCACAATAGGAAACGTGTCATATTACGATCCAGAATGCAATACTAAATGCGTCTTTCGAATGGAAATTTCCTCCAGAATGGTCAACAACTCTGATCTTGAACTCAAAGGTCAGTAAATGCCTTGTTGATATCTTAACCAAACTTAAAGTGCGACTTACTATTTGACACAATTTTAAAGTACAGTCATAGACCAAAAGTTTAGGTACATTATAAATTACATATACTTAGCATGTTCCCTCATAAAAGGAAAGAAAGATTTATGCAGTAAAGCTTTCTTTACACATTAATCAAATACGTATATAATAATTTAATAATCAAAATCACACAGTAATATGTCTTATGAATGGCACTCAACTGAATTACACAAAATATACACAAAATAAAACAATATAGTACTTCTATATACTTGAGAGTGTTCCAGTTATTTTACTACCATGCACCGGGAAAAAAATCAAAAATAAATAATAACTTTAAAAAAAAAAAAAAATTGACTTGGCCTTAGGTAAGGACTAAATGGTTCATCAAACGAAGGAATAGACAGATGAGCCTTGATCTCATTCGGTTTGGTTTTCCCACCGTTTGACAAGTTTGACAGATCAACAGTAAAACATCACTCTTAAGTTTCGGCCAACAAAAATGATTCAAGATCTTGTGATAAGTCTTATTGACCTCCAAATGTCCAGCAAAGTAAGTTTCATGGGCTAGACTAAGAATGTCATGTCGATATGATTATTTGATAGCTCACTGAAACAAACAGGATATTTCGAGATTTTGTTCCTGCTAGACAACGAATTGTTGTCTTATGCCACCCTGATTGAGAATAGAGAATGAGTTGTAAAAAAAAAGAATCACTATGATCAATATCTATTGATTAATCAATACCATGAAAAAGTGACCTCATTAAGTCTGACCAATAAATGTGTCAGCTAAAGCAATAACTTCCTAATCAACATCATTCTCATGAGTTCTTTGCCATAGCTCTGGTAACTTTACGCATAGGATACAAACAACAGGGATTTCAATTTTAATAAAAGCGTCTCTTTTTTATCCCAACAAGGCTTGTCAGTTACAGGTAGATTAACTACTAAAGGTTAGGTAACTTTACACATAGGATCGATCCCAACAAGGTTTGTCAGTTACAAGTGGAATAACCACTACCTTATCTATAGCTAGGTCATTGCCTAGCAATAAATGGATGCCTTCGATAGGTATAAAAGTCAATTTCCCCAACAGTCACATGTGTAGAAACTAAGTCTGATGCTAAATTAACACAAAGGAGAGAAAAAATTACAAAACCGCACTCTAATCCCTGAATAAGTACACTTTCACTAAAAGAAGACTTCTCATACAAAGGCAAAATACCTTATAATAAAAGACTCTGAGAAGCTCCTGTATCTGTTAATATTACAGTATTGGCAAAACACCAATAAGTGATATAGAACCTTCTGACATGAATGGTTAATAAATCTCCAAAATAGAATCAGACGGGGCTTTGTCGGACCCCACAAATGTATTGCCTCCAATACAAGACCGTGATCTTGACCTCTCTGAAACAAGAACATTTGGAATAGCTCTTTATTTATTCTGTTGCTTATTTTTCAACCTGTAGCAATCAGAAAAAATGTGCCCTTTTCTTTTACTGTAAGTGCACGTAGAACGAGATAGGATTTCTGATGCCTAATTTTCAACCTGTAGCAATCAGAAATAACGTTCCCTTTCTTTTTACAGTAAGTGCACGTAGAAGGAGATAAAGATCTCTAATCAGTTTCATCAGATGTTTGATTTCTAAAAGTTGTGCCGTATTGAAATTTGGAAGTAATTATAGACTGTAATTCTACCTGAGTAGGACTTGAAACAAAATTCTGAACATTAAATGACATTGTGAATGTTTGCTGGTTTCACTAAAGATTTCTCAATGAAAGTTTTGAAACAATATCAATATGCTTTTCAAATGAAACTTTAATATCTCTAAAATGCTTTAATGAAATTCAGATAAATCCCGGACGAGCCCCCATTTTATGTTACGACTCTATGGTCTTAAAAAAATGTAACAAAAAGAAAGTGAAACCAACAATGTATGTAAAATCAACAAACAATTTATTTCTAGATAATTAAAATGGAAATCAAAAGACATTTACAGTAACGTGAATTAAAATCCAAAGAATCCAATAATCTTAAATGTCCTAATCACAAGTCCTAAATATAGAAATTATAAAATGTTCCTACAGAATGAATGTTCCGAATGAAAGTGGAAAAACAATAAGCAGAGGATTGATGTATTGGCACAAGAAAAGCCAGTCTCACAATAATTCTTTTAATTCTTGGTGAATGAAGTATGATATTTATTAAAGGTCATAATAGCTGTTATATAAAAAATTCTTTCTCTTGTGATGTAGTAGTAAAAGAAACAAAGTATATTTATGTATGTATCACAAACGTAAACATTAAGTTGAAAGACATTGGGAAATTCAAAGGCCTGAATAGATAGAGAGTCTATGAACCCATTACTGTGTTTACGGTAGCCATCTTTTGTCAAACTTATCTCATTTACAATTTCTATGTGCACTATAATTTTCTGCATTAAAATTAAAAGCAACAATCCTGTTGAACTGAGACAAAAACTCTTTACTGAATCTTCATTGCTAAATATACTGCATATAGAATGATCAAAGTAATTACATCATTAGTCCACGTTTTGTCTGTTATTACGAAGATAAAATTTATTTTGGGGAATTCCCATTATTTGTGTGACTACACTTATTTTTTATCCATTGCAAAATATCATTAAAAAAAGCTTAGTTTTGTGAGAATCCTATAAAATATGAGATATCGTCTTTGTATGTGAGGTACACCCCCCCCCAAAAAAAAAAAACAGCTCGTTAAAAGCAATTCTAATTCTTTTGAGAAATACATTCATACCCAAGAATGTATGTAATATATTAAGCTGCAATCATCTAAGATATGAACATTTTGTCCATTTGTATGGTAGCAAGAATAATTGGTGCCAGCTGTTATCTTATAAATTGCAAAATCAAAATTATATTACTTTCTAGAAGTTGGCATTTCATTGTTTCCTATCAATTATTCACATAGCTCTCTACCTCCTTTTTATTTCTTATAATGGAATAAAAAACAATATTTATAAAAGGTTGTTGTAGATTAGAGTCATAACTGATATTAATTTTTTTTGGTATGATTTTATAGCCGCAGGTACTCTAAAAATCTTTAAATGAATGTTATAAGAAATCTACTTTTAAAACTATCAAAACCTATCCCGAAACTATTCTCATTAACAAACTCATTTACAAAACTTTGTGAAACCATGCTTTGTATTACACACTTTTTTTCCATCTATCGTAATATTTGTGTTTCTAAAAAATGTTCAGCTGTGACCATGTTGGATGATCTGGTTAATTCTAACATGTCTCAAAACTCCTATCCAAAAGAAATTGGGATAGTTTTTGACTGAGTTAAGAAAATCTATTCCAAAAAGAAATTACTAATATTTGATACTGAAAATTGTGACAAGATTGTTAATTTTGACTCCTCAGGTAACGTTCTTCTAAGGCATGTTGGTTCCCTCTATCATTATTTATGTTTCTTCTATAATTGTTTTTTTTCCCACTACTTTTTCTTCAATTGAGAATAAAGTTTTATTTAACTAGGTCCTCATAATGACATTTCTGCCATTTGTGCCAACCTATTTGCTTTATTTTAAAACGTATGACATAGGCACATCATGTACGTCTGTAACGTTTTACATCTTCATATTAATTATTTAATCTGTTTGTTGAACCCTCTATAATTGTTTGTAATGACCATTACCGTAATACGAAGCGAAGTGTCCGTTAAAACATGTTAAACCAGTAAAGACTCTAGTAAATATGAACAGTGGCTACTAGCGTAATATTTAGTATTGTTTATCTGATGGAAGAAAATGTATAAATTATTCGGTCTTAAATCCTACAAACTGTACTTGTTTCAGTAGATGTCTGCATAGTTATATAACTATTTAATCCTAACAATCAAGAATTGTAATTGGTTATGAAGATTATATAATTATAGGATTACTTACAGGATAGAATAACTAAAACCTTTGAATTGTGTTTAAAATACTCAGTATTAATGCTTTCTTCATTGTTTTTATCTGCTGTCACACCCTTTTTGATTTTGTATATGTACATTTCAAGGTCGTAAAAACCATCAGATATTAAAACAGTTTTTTTTTTCATTCTATCGTTGTCGAAATAAATATCTTGTGTTTAAGTTAGTTAGAAATATTGTATAATAACCAACAATAAATCTATTTTCTTTAATGAAATTGATAGTTTACCATCGATATTAATTTGATTGGTGAAATGGATTTCTTTCTCAGGCTGTCCTTCTATCATAATATATATTTCCATTAGTGTACGAGAAATTAATGTTTCACTATTTACTTCTGTTTTATAAGATTCTCCTTCAAATTATTTCCCTCCTTTTAAAAACGTCTTTGTCAACTTTTCAGTGTCTTGTTTCTCTCTCTCTCTCTCTCTCTCTCTCTCTCTCTCTCTCTGACATGCTATTCTTAATTACATTCGCCATATCCTTGTATCTGTTATACTCTTTAACTATCAAATGAAACCCCTCATGACTCACAATGCCCTCGCTTTGCTATCTACTCCCCATTTCGTTGAAACTGTTTAAGTTAACAATAGCATAAGTTACTATCTCATAGTGTTTTATAACTTTCTTGTAGATCAACATTTTCTTGAAAGCTTTTGCAATAAACCCCAGTAAAGTTACATCCAATCCAGTAAAAGTTATATGGCTGATAATTCTGTTGATATTCCTATAGCTCCTAATACAGCAGATGCTCCACCCATGCCACCTGTAACAATAGCCATGCTAAATTCAACCCACTAACAACTTTATATGCAGCTTTTTCTTCGTTCTAACACCTTTTTAATCTTTGATCTTTTTAAGCAAATATTTTGTAATTTCCTTGATCTTGTTCTACCTGAAACTAACACTATTATCTGGTAGAACAAAAGGTATTCCCTTTCACATTTATATGTATGAAATAAGTAGTTGCTTTACAACATATTGATCTTTCATTTTAGTCTGGCAACAGTAAATTTGGTATAAGGTAATCAATTGTAAACTGTGATAGAATAAACTAGAACAATTAATTGTATTGCTTCATAAAATGTAAATTTACCTGGTTAACTTACTGTAATATTTACAATCTTCTTCGTGATAAAATTGTAAGGAACTGTAAGCGTTGAACTCAGTGTTGCATAACATATTGAGTTCATTATGTTGTTTAAGTTCCCATTTATTTGTGTATTTTTCAGCTTTACGGTTTTATTCTGGTACTCTGCTTGGAAAATGATCCGTATGAAGCATGTACCTTTTTGTGCAAAAAACAAGAAGTAAAGGTAATAACAATTTAGCTGACTATTTAAAGTGTATAGGTGAACCAATAATGGTTCCAAGTATTTGTTTCAATAGGTTACTGTATCCAGAAACTAGCCCTGCATCTAAAATAACAGCAATAACTCGACCTCCAATTTTAGCAAGTGTTGGATCATGATATGTTGTTGTGTTTGTTTCCATTCTGATTACATGCTAAAAATGTACACCATTTCAGGAAGAAAAAATCTCCCCAAGCTATTTCCTACATTGGGTGTGTAAATAATTTCTACTGGTTTCATTATTTCAGTTTTTGTCATAAATCATTTTGTGTACAAAAATAAAAACAAATTAAAATTACCCCCTCCCCCACACAAATAAACAAAAACAACACAGGGTGTTAAACATAATAATCCCATAATTTTATTACATAGATCCCCATTAGCAATAAACCTAAACTAAATTATTTACAAGTAGCAATATATAACATGGGTCCCAATGTCATGGTTCTACAGCGATCATTTAATATCGTTTGATGTCAAATTGAAAAAAGATGCTACGAACGCAATTGTAAAGAATTTAGGAATAATGCAGGTTAAAGACATAATTATTTCTTATTGAAGTGATGATTCTCTCAAGTGGGATGACTATAACAACTTCAGACGTATAAATATTTGTGGCTACCAGAGTCCGTGATAACTAACAAAAAATAACAAGGTATCATGAATGATAAACTGAGAAAGCTAAGATCAGGAGCGGGTAATGTACCAAATACCGGTACAGAAGCTATTCAGTTTGTAGTATAAAGAAAGAAATTTAGAGCACCACTTGACTTCCAGATACCGACATATCATTGTTCATTTTATCGTTTTGTTCTTAATGTGGATTTGAGATTTGCCATTACACTACCACACGACTCTAAAGTGACGGAAGGTGGTAACAATGATGGCAAATTGGAAGATATTTCTATCCTGTATGATACAGTTTTTTCAGATTCAGTGTCTCGATGCCTTAAGGACAAGTACAGAAACTGAGATTTTATTTTTCATTTAAGACTACATTACAAGAGATAGTGCTATTGATGCGATTGCTAACAAAAACAAATGTCATAGTTGATTCACCAAAGATGAGCTTAAAATTAGATTTCATACTGCGTAGGAAATACAGAGAAACTAATCCAGAAAAGCTTTTTATTCCTGGAATAGAAAAGACAATGATTACTGTGGAAGTATTACCGAACATATTGTATTGTCTGGAGTATAAATGGAAGCATCAGTTTACATAAGCAACACAGTATTTCTTCGACGAACATCCGAGACACACATAACTCAGTAATGTAAGTGTCAACGATTTCTTTTCGATTATGATTGACTTGATTTAAGAAACGCATATGGTAATAAATTATACACTACAGGTAATATATTAGCTAATGTTCTACCAGGTATCCACCGACAGAGAAACAATGAAGATAACGTATATACACACAAACTGTACATCTACGTTGTGTCTGATGCCCAGTTAAACATTCAGAAAAACGAAACCCTATCTATACTGTTGTAAAGGACGTTAGTTAAAATAAATTGATGTATAACATTTTGAGATTATTTTTAGATGATGGTAGCTTTGGTGAGCGTGACAGATGTAAAATTAATGGTGCATTTGAGCGTGAAGGCATAAGAACGTGTGTGATATGCACATGTTAAATAATTACAAAGCTTGAAGAAAGAAGAAAGTTAAAAAACATGTAACAAAGTCACAAATCAAAAACAAATTGATTCACCTGAGAAATGCAATGAGAGGCGTTTGTTATCCAAACAATGCCCTCGGGACGAAATGAAGGATTCTACAGATAATGTTAAAAAGGACAACATAACATAATTTCGACTACATTTTTAAAAGGCTAAAAAGATAAATAGAACATCAAGAACTACAAATCGATATACAAAATACTGAAGAATTTAAAGACAATGAAAACTAAATCTTTCGTATTTACGTTATTTGCTAATTTCAGATACGGCAATTAGACCATAAACTATCCATTCTTTTTAGAGAAGATATTTTCCATGCATGAATTTGTCACATGTATAAAACCAACACAACGAAAATTGAACCGAAACCAATTATTCTGATAATACGTTTTTCATTACATCATAGCTAACAACAAGATCACGATACCTCCTTTACAACATGTGAAGAAACTTACACCGTTTTCCATCTATACACAGAGCTTTTACCTGGCATTTAAATAGCGTATTTGAAAGAACCTCATAATATGCTCATATGTAGTGTTACAAATTGTGGAAAGAGAAACTTTTCACTAGAGTTGATAGAAAACGAATATAGTCACTTATTTGTTTACGTTGTCATCATTAGTCCAACTTTTATGGACATCAAAAAATACAACACAAAATGGAAGTTTAGATATGAAAATGCATTTGTGATAGGTACTAGTCACAAATTAGACAAATGGTTAGAGATACTCGTTAGCGTTACCACGGTACTAATACTCTGTTTCTAATAAAACATAGCGCCAACATAGAGGGTGAAAAAGACAGCAACTAATCTAACCATGCTAGCATTCAGTGGCAAGACATGAAGGAATTTCTCTGTGGATGACAATCCATTAAACTTTGCTTATCGTGCATCGATATGCAAATTTATGTTAGTCATTTACTGAGTGCTTTTGTTTATCGCCGTGGTCAAAGGGTAGATATATACCGTAAGTCCTCTGGCAGCTTTTGCGTAATTACTATCTGCCACGAGCGCGCATTCTTGTTAGTGTTAATCTACAGACAAGTACAATTTGATTATCTAGTCATTTTTGTCTGAGTGGTTGCTGTTTATGGGTATAATGCGATACATGTCGTGTATGCGTTGTTTTATGCATCGCTTAGGCTGATTAAGCTGACACATTAGAGGTCTATAAGCTGAGCAATTACATGCGAGTTGCACGCTGTTAAAAGATATAACTATTGGCTGGGCTATCTAGTATCACGCTGCCATAAGATCGTGTTAAATGTTTTCGTAATTAACTGTATTTACATCATATATATTCACCATTCCATTCTATTCCCTCAAATACTTAGTCAAGCGCTATTGCCTCCTTACCATGATGTCAAACTTCTCGAACAATGTTTTCTTTTAATCTCTTGTCATTATCCATGATGAATAATATGCTGTCATAAAGGAGCTGCGTGAGAATATTAAAGTTTTAGAGGTCTTTTACTCCAAATGCAAGAATTCATTAGAGACTGGAATACACTTTCTCGTTTGGTACTAATTTAGTTTCGTTAAACCTTATAAAATGATTCATATACTTACAAGGGTAAACGTCCCTTCTCAAATATTTGGGTTTCATATTTATGAAATGTTTCATTGTTTGGGTGAATCTATCATCATTGAGATTCTATAAAAGTTGTTCTATCGATTATCAAATTAACCTGATACTGTCTAGGAACCTGATTGTCCTATTAGCAGCAACTTCTTTGCCATCCTTTTTAATTATATCAACTATTATATTAAATCTTTAGTGAGCGATATGCATTTTTTAAAATTTGGTATTACTGCAACCTCTTGATCAGGGTCGTTCTCCACCAATGTCTTGATAAATAGATGGGAATCGTGGATCGACAAATTATACATAAATAGTGGTATATCATTTGGATATTTGAAATTTAAATTAAATTCATTATGTGTAGAACCTCGGTGCTAGTCAGTAAATCGTGTTCACAGTCTTTGAAATAGTCGTATAGTTGTGTTGGTTGGTTTTAATTTCCTATTCACAAATATGTTTGTGGAATTAAAATGTTTATTATCTTCTTCGTAAACAATCTATTATGCTTTTTGCAAATGCTCGTCGAACTTTATGATGTCCTGTCTTCCTCTGTATACTTTAAGACCATAGACTTTGTGTGCGTATTCACGAAACTTGTTGCCGTAAGCTTTTTTCATTTGAAGGAACAATCTTGATGTATATATGTAGCTGTTGGTATTGTTCATGATTTATTATAGTCTTATTTTTTTGAACGTGATCACTGGTTACATGATACTTTCTAAATTACAATATAAAACATACTGAATGTTTAGGCTTTTGAACTTAGCAACGGAACCCTCTTCTGATATGATGTCTACTGAGTTATCTACTTGATTACACAATCTGTTGTGCTCATGCAATTCACTTTAGTGTCAGAATGATTTAGACATTCTTTCAAAATGTCTTTCGATTGGCGTGTTGATCTGAGATGACACTAATCTTGGCAAATCTTTTATTATACAATAATGGTAATGGAGTAATGTCTATTGACCTGTTATAAGTGTTATAATATCCCTAGGTAAGCTAAGATAATATATCTACCTATTTTCTTCTCTCATTTTGTGTAATGTATTTCGAGATTCTACTTTTACATTTGCTCTTAACCTATCTACTACATCGATTTTATTTTCTCAGTGAGTGGAGAACTTTTATCTGTTGTCTTTCTTAACCATGCATTTGCAAAATAATTTGCCTCCGTCCAACTGTATCTTATCTGCTTTTCACTGTTTGAAAATACTTTTAAATGTACTGTGTATATAATCTCCTCAATCGACTTCACTTTCTCATCCCACGCATATTAGAAGAAATATATATCACATTCAGTATCGATTAATATCCGTTATTATCTTGCTCGTATATTTGCATATCAACTTTGTCTGACTGCCATTGAGAATCAACGTCATTTACATAAACCTTGTACGAAACAATTTTCTTCGCATTCTGATCATGACATTTAAATCAGTAGATGTTTTAATCTCCCTGATGGACCAAGCACAACTATACAAATGGTAAAGTTAGGACTGGGTATTAACTTTGCATTTGATACAATTCATTTTCTAAAATCTTGTTGACTTTTATTTTTTTTACAGCTATATAATCTTGTATAATTCAGTTGCTCTGTCTTCAGCAGCTCAATAAAAACAGGTGCAGAACTTGCCAAAAATAAAGTTAAATTTAAAATGGTTTTGGGAACTTCGGTTCATTAATTGCCGCTAAACGATTCAACGTTGGAAAAAAGTAAAGAAAAAACTAAAGAAAAAAACATTTAGCATGAGCATAAAATAATTTATTAGCGTATAGGGATTGAATTGGCAACGTAAGGTACTGAATATTTGAAGTTTTAGACTTAAGAGATTATCCTGTTGGTCTCTTATTATCACCAAGATAATTGTCAAGTCATTAAAAACCCCATGTGTATGCTTTTATTCCATATAATCGAATCTAATGTTTAAACATCCATTTTATAATTTCCACCGTTCTTCTAAGTTTTGACATCTTAACCTTCGACCTTTAAATTTTGTTGTTTTCTTACTATTGCATCTGATTATGGCAGAATCCTGTATTTGCGTCAGCAAATATATCTGCTTAGAAAAGAAGTAAGTTTTATGCACGCTTATGACGAGAGTCTAGCATGCACATTTAGAGTCGTTTGCATATACAGTCAAAGCGTTTTACCTCTAGACACGGAAGCAGTTTATAAATCAGTCCTAAAAATAAAGAAAAGCTTTCCACTCAAGGCTTATTAGTTGATTTATTTGATTTAATTTATTTTTCATGTCACATACATAGTGTTGTAAAAATATGAAAGCTGTTTATTTCCGTGTAAAATGTAAGTATCTCATTTTAAGCAAATACATGTAAACACACTATTCCATTTTATTTAATATATAATCATTGAATATTTTCAGCCATATGAAATATGCAAACACTAAAACTGGCCCCAGTACACATAATTGATTTCTGAATATTTGAAACTGTTCACCCATAGAATACTGATCACCATTTATAAATGCTTAAAATGTAATTAGTTGTTATTGTGTGTGACAGACAAGCACATATAATTGCGTTATTTTAACTTTGGATATTCTTAACACGTGTACATGCGACATACAATAGCTACATGTAGACAGTTTCAACCATGAATTTCTGTAAAATACATTTTGTGTGTGCAGTAATAGCATCAACAACCTAATAAAGACTAATTTAAAACAATAACAAACACTTAAAATGCTTGCATTAAACAAATGGTAACAATTCACAAAACAAAAATTAGATTTATACTGCTAAAAAACTAAAACAGGAATAATATTTGTCAATGGCCTCGTATCGTTGTCACAGAATTGTGCATACGATATATATATATATATGAACGAAAATGTAGATAGTTTTCGTTGCTGCGTAAATCACTACCCGTTTTTAATTTATTTTAACCTTGGCGATGTAGAAATGCTAATTTATATTCACCCATTGCTGCAAAGTGCCAGCATTGTGGAACCAGTTTAAACTCGAGATTTCTGACCGTAGATGTCACCACGACTACAGTACTTATGGCCTAACATTCTCTCTGAATCGTCACAGTTCAGATGAGTCTTGTCTGGAAGCTGTCCACTTTACGGAAGCAATCTTCATCTGTAGGGGTAAGTAAAAATGGAAGCTGTATTCTTTCTTATTATTCGTTCCATGTGATCAATTTGTTTCAAATATTGAATGCATTGGAATTTATTCTAAATTTTATAGCAGGTCAGACCTATGTCACAATAACGCCATGATATTAAATAGAATATAGTCTGCTCCATGTGAGACATTTTTAACTGAACATACAAGTTGAATTCAATTATATGTTGTACGCATTAAATGATGAGTATTTATAATTCAGTGCGATTATTCTGGTCGGAGATAAATTCATGCACGAACGTGGTTATTATAATAATAATCTCGTACATTTGTTCCTTTGAAAGAATTTAATGTGTAAGAAAGTCGATTCACGTGCGCGTATTTCGTTGCATTCACATTTAAACGTTTACTCATGTATTATACGGCTGCCATTGTATTTTTAGTTGTTCACGGGAGTCGTTGAACTCTGGGGCTTTATAACCTGGATAATGCGGTCAATGGTGACGGTGATTCGAAAGACGGAATTTTTTGACTCAGTGTGAGGGGCCAAAGGTTCTGGACAAACGGGTCTGCAGGATAAGGATGCTATCGTACGATCTTTCGGCAGACTCAGGAGCGAACTACGCGAGGTCGTGCATTTACCATTTGACGGGAGATGCAGAATCGGAAATATCTCGTGTTCGTTGACTGGATGCCACGGGATAAATACCATCGTATATTTTATTTTTGAACCTAAAATTCAATGTCACTATATGTGTAAAAATCAATCAAATCTATTATCACCATATGTTTGAAAATCAATCATAGATTCTATTGTACTTGTTGATGAAACATACAGTGTTCATATTTGTTCATACATTCCAATCATTCATCATACCTGGTGATAGACCCAAATATTAATCCCATATATCAATCATATTTGTTGATAACTCCCTACACGGATGATATATGTTGATAGATTAATACTTCAATCATATTTGTTGATAATTCGATACATTGGTCATGTCTGTTGATAGGTCCATGTATCAGTCATATTTGGTGAAATTCCATGGTTTGATCGTATCCATTTAGGAACGTTATCATTTTGTTCTATTTGTTGTTAAATTTTTTTCGCATAAGGAGGGTGTCACATTTGTTCATTACTAAGTTGCACTATAATTAAACATCTCCCTGACGTAATTGTGTTAAGCGTTTTTGCTAGATCCACTCCCAACCGGTTTCATTCTGTTACAATGGTGTCATAAGTGGGATTGGGTTAGGCGGAGCACTGACATTAGTTCACATAGGTTTTTACTCAAGTACTGTTTTTTATATATCTTTTTTAGATTGGGACCTTTCTGTCAAGAGATAGCGCAGGTGGGGTGAGTAAAGATCTCACTTACTTTAATCCTTTGTCCCTGTTTTCATCATATATACATATATATACATATTGTTTTTATTTTGTTGTCCTCGGAGAAGGAATATACGGTTGCTGTTCGTGTATTTTCCATAATTACACGTTTCATATGTTAGTGCACCTGGGATTGGTGATATTTTCAAAAGTATTAATCATGTTGTCACTTAAAGATCTTGTGGAGATGGGCAAGCAGTTTGGTTATGAGGGGAGTCCCTTAGAAAATTATTTCAGGCGAAGCAAGCTTGGATGAAGAAACACAAATTAAAAGAGAGGGATATAGAAAGGGAAACGTTAGAGACAGAGCGGCAGACAGAAAGGGAAAGTAGGGTATTTGAGAAGGAGAAAATATAATTAGACAAACAAGTTGAGGAAAGAAAGATTGCATTTGAAAAGGAGAAGATAGACTTAGAAAATCAGGCACAGAAGGTAAGAATAGGGTGGGATAGGGAAGCAGAAAGGGAAAGAATAGAGCAGCTAAGAGAATTAGATGAATGAAGTTGGCGAGGAAGAAACAAGCAATGATAAAATCAATAAAGTTAGATTATTAGAGACTACACGGAGTTCACACGACGAGCCAGCGAAGTCGGATCGCAAATACGCCGGATATTACAACCGCGGAGCGCGAAGTAGGAACTTCGACGTAGGTGATTAAGTGTTGATGTTTCTTCCTACTAATAGAAACAAGCTATTCGTTCAGTGGAAATGGCATTGTGAGTTCAAGCAGGTCAAGGGAGAAATGGACTATATAATTAACGTGGAGGGTAGGTTGAAAAATATAATGCAATCATCTTAAATTATGCGTAGATAGGTCTGAGGAAATATTACAAAAAGGGGTATTGAATGTAATATGTACTGCGGTCGTCGAAGACGAGTCGGGTAGCGAAATAAAGGATGAGTAATGTTTGAGTTCATATAATCCAGTGCAAGTTTTCTTGTCGGAGACAGATTCATGTACGAGCATTGTTATTATATAATAATATCGTACATTTGTTCTTGTGAAAGTAAATTTAATGCGAAACGAAGTCAATATGTTTTCAGTTTGCTTCTTTTGTTCCCTTTTCTAATCCCTTGCGTAATTTCCTGGGTGTGTTATTTGAGTTGGGCTTTTTATTATTTTTCATGCACTTTGTTTTCAAGTGTGAATACATTGCTGTACATTTCATTGTCGTCCGCATTTGCAGGTGAATGTGCCATTGTCAATGGTTTATGCTATCTGATAGAATGCCATAACGAATCCGGAGAGATCTTAGTTCGTCTGCGCAGTCGTTTGAATTTTGTGCCAGGTTTTCTTATTGTCTCCGTCTTTTTCTGTCTGCTACCGTTGCCTCAGATTCTCATTTGTTTTACGGTAAATTTTTTTTTTACATAACTATACTAATGATATTGTTTTGCTCCCTTCTTTTTTTTGTGCTATATTTTTTGCCTTGCAGGACTTTTCCAATTTGGCTTAGAAATATAACTACCCTATCATCAAAAATATATTAGCGAAAACCACAAATCGGCTGCCAGGGTAAGACAGTTCTTGTCGGATTTAGATTAACCTGAAGCGTGGGTTTTTCAATATGTCGGGGATAAAATATGTTTATGTCAGTGTAAAACAAAGGTTTTCGGACAATTGTTTTCAAAATTGGTATGCCATCAAACGTATTTAGTTAGTGCAACCATTAAACAATATCGGCTTGCATTTACCAAACTAAACGTATCTTCATTTAGATTAGACATTGATGCTGTTTGGTACACTAAATCACGAAAGATCCTAGAAAAATAGAATGCGTTAACATTATTTAAATCTCAAAGAGGAATATATTTTTTCTTGAATGTATTTTTTATTCTGAATTGAAAGTTTATATTCCCAAGTACTGATGGGAATGCCCAAATATGTTTAAATGTATAGATGGCATTAAAAATATAGTCTTTCTCTTATGAGTAAATATGTATTATAATATATTATGTTTCTTTGATAAGAAATTCTTTTCAATTCTGTTATATAATTAACATTAAATCCATACGTAATGTCTAAAATACACGAAGATAATACTGTAGGATGCCAAAATACATTACATAATGAATGAATGATAACGTATCACTTTCTAAGCGTACTGTTTCTTATTGTCTTTCTGTGAATTGTTTTAGTGGATACAATATTACATTTCTGCTAAAATTTGAATATGAACACATGTATGCCTGCCATAAATGTTGCATTGTTTTTAATATACGTTTGCACAGGAACAAATTTACTTAATGCAATGAAAGATTTAACTATCAAATACAATTATATAAACATTTTCTGCAAACGATCTGGCTAATGTTTTCAGGCAAGTTTTGTTAAAAGATATTACGAAGGATAAGTTAGGTATTTATCTGAGATTCGCAACCATTGTGCTTGGAAGAGTTATGAATCTTAGTGAATACATGCATCACTAGGAGTATCTTATGATAAATTCTAAGTAGTAGACCATTGTAACCTATGTTATTGTGACCTGGACCAACTTTTGTAATAAAGTTAATTATTGAGAGACTTCATAGCTAAGTCGTAAGACATGGTTACGTGATACATCACATTTATGAGCGGGCTATTTTTATTGAAATAGGTAACTGATTTAAGTCCATTTTTGGACGTTAGGTACATTTGTTAAACACTATTTATTGTGGGAATAGTTAACTCAGTAAAAGCGTCTATTTTAATTTAAAGCACACACACATCAAAATAAGTTTAGAATAATTTATTTTTCATGCGTAGTTGACTTTTTTGCATTGAAATTAATTTCTCAGACATTTAAAACTTAATTAAGTATTGCATCTCCAAAAGTACTATGCATTTGTATTAGTAGCAGGTCTTAGTGATCTCAGTTTCACACTACACTGAAAGTTTGTTTCCCAAGCACTATTCGCATTAGAGTAATAATAATCGTTAGGGACGCTTCTCTAAGCAAAATGTAACACAGGACCAATACGTTTTGGAGTTCATACTTCGCTTAGTTTGTGAATGTAAGTTAATTTCTCACAAGTAATCGTATGACTACAAATTGGTAAATTTGATCCTTGTAAATAGACATAAATTCACCAAAAGAATAAATAAATAAAAATGTAAATGAAGTTTAATCACAAAGATGTGTTGTCCTGTGATAGACTTCTATTCTTTAACGAACACTGATAAGCAAAGAACGGGATAAACGTCAACAGTACAAGGGTCCTATGTCAGTATGCCATTATTCGAATAGTTGAGCTACTACAACATATCTTGTTACGTGTGTGAGCAATAACAATAGCAGCAGTTATTCAGTGTAGCAAGACTGAGCACGAATTTCAGTCCAATAAACATTATATACGTATATCTCTATCGATACATCATCGTTGCAGAGACGACGCAAAAAGGAAAGAAATGGGTTGTTGCTGCAAATGTTTTTCGAAAGAAAGAAGAAACAGTGAAAATGTATGTACACTACATTGCGATCCCTACCAACAAATTTGTGCCTAGAAAAGTGAAAAATATATTTTGATGAATACTTAAGGTTTGAATGAACTGATTCTTGAGTACAGTTAAGTGCAAAATATGATAAGTATTTGTAGTGCGTAAATAATAATTAATAGTAGGAAAATCGGAAAGTTGTACGTTTATTTCTAACGACACAAATTTAACTTAGCGAATAACGCAAATATATTTATCTAGCAATACTTTGAGTGTTCAGTTTGCACCTAAAGGAAATATGTCAAATGATAAGACCGGTCCGATAATTAAGACAGTCTTGTCATTCAATGTAAGATTATACGAGATAAGTGATATTCTAAAAACTGTTACACACAACCAAATGGTTTATAGCAAGGTATAGAGTTAAAAATCGGATAACATTGTATTTCAGTTCTTTTGAAAATATCGATATCCTGCCGTAAGAACAAAATGCAATATATATATATATATATATATATATATATATATATATATATATATATATATATATATATAGAGAGAGAGAGAGAGAGAGAGAGAGACTCGAAAGAGTTTCTATTTCCCTTATTCAACGTAATGTGGTGCATTCTGTACTGAAAGTAAGCTTTTTTGATAATTTAGTTTCTATATAAATATAAACTCTCTTTTTGCAACATTTTTTTACGTTTTTGAACCTAGATAATGAAGATGTTTAAACGATGGTATCAGCTACCTGGGATAATATCTTGTGAAATCGCTTATTCAGTTTCACAAGAGAGAAACTGTACCACATAGCAAATACAAACTCAAAATCCATACAATTCTAAAATGTATGAACAAGTTATGCCAAAGAATAGAGTAGAGAGCTTTATAATGAAAGAGATGTTGCTTTGAAACTCTGACAATGCTAATTTGACAATAAATTTGAGTACTCTTGAGTGGCTAAAATTGCGATGTGAGATTTTTAAACTTTAAGAGACAAATATATACAAAAGTTTGATATTATATTCTGCCTTATTTGGTACGATGACGACGGTCATTGTTATTTGATTTCTGCTCTTGCATTGTTACATGTTGAAGCATACCTCCTAATAAAGAAACCGGGTAAACTAGTGTTTGGTGATAATGTGTCCATATTTCTATATAAACGGTAACTCGCAAGTACAAATCTAGACACTTGAAAAGAATAGGCTTTCTTACTATGTTCAACGTTTGTATAAAATATAATCCGGTAGTGTACTGATGGAAGAAATGACAGCGATGTTGCCGAAGGTTCCAGTCATGAAAGAAATAGTCCAGATGATGCCTCGCCTCTGTTACAGAACGTAAGTTTAGAATTAGAGGTATGTGAACTGCATGAATTTTCTTTCACGTTCCATTGTTGATTTAGCTCTTTCTAATTGGTGTTTCAATACTAAATTAATGTTCTTTATACTCGTCCTCTTCCCCCTCCTTTTCTTCTCAAATCTGTATGATGGTGCATTTAATGCTCAAATTAATGGACTGAATGAGTTCCAGTGTTTACAAATGTAAAGCAAACGTATTATCTGAGCACTTATTCTTAGAGAGGGAATATTGTCTTTGCCCCAGTGCATCTGTCGTTCCGTCAGTGAAAAGGTTGTCATAGTTTCTCCTCCCAAACTGCTTGGAGGATTTTATTAGCGTAGATGTGCGATAAGGTTTAGCTTATTTCTTCTGGTCTCCCTTATGGGGATATTTCTTGACACTTTGGACACTGGATACGTTGAGACAATTTTTGTGGAGATTACTTGAAGAATTATTAAAAATGGGTGTTTGAAAATTAATCTTGTCATTGCTTTTCATCCTAATGAAGAGCGGAGATATTGTCTTTATCACATGCGCCAGTCTTAACATCTGTCCATCTATTTGTCCCTCGTACTTTTCGTGTCAAAGTTTGTCATAGCTATCCTTCTACACTGCTTGGGTGATTTTGATGAAACTCTGTAGGCTAAATATTTGGCTGATGTGGATGCACAATAAGGTTTTCCCTTTTTTCTGGTTTATTGTTGGGGACGTTGTCTTTAAAATGTTTGAAGTAGCGATATTTGTTAATTCAATTCCTTATCGCTTCTTCTCCCACAATGCTTTGAGCATTTTTCTGAAATTTGGTAGGCTATATATGTAGTTGATGTAGATGCACAATAAGGTATTTATTTTTTTCCTCTTTCCTCTTTGCTTCAAATCCTTCTTAAACATTTTTTAAAAAGAGGGTGTTTTGAGAATCGCTTCCCCTTACATACTGCTTGGAGTTTTTAAAGAAACATTTTAGGTTCGATATATGGCTGGTGTAGATTCACAGTAATGTTTGAGATTATTCTTCCGGCCCATCTGCAAAAACACATCTGAAAAATATTTCGAAAAATAAAGGTATATTTAAACTTAGGATAATAATCACTTGTTCCGCCACCACTGCCTGGAGGCTTTATTTAAATGTTGTAGGTTAAATATGTGGTTGGTGTAAATATGCAAGAATAAATTCCCCAAAGATTACCATTTTTGGAATTCATTCCGTCATTGCTTCTTCTACACTGCATGGATGATTTTGATGAACCTTTGTATGATATATATATGGCTTGTGTAGATGCGCAAAAGGTTTTTACTTTTTTCCTGTGTCACAATTTTGGGGACATTTTTTGAACAATTGTTGGAAACGTGGTGTTTTGAGAATTCAGCTTCTCGTCCTTTCTCAGTTAATACTGCTTGGAACATTGTCCTGACACTTTGTATTCTAGATATCTAATCAAAGCAGATGCACAATAAGGTTTTATTTTTTTATCAGACCTATTTTGGGGAAGAGTTGAAATATTGTGGAAAAAGGGAAAGTTTGATAATTTAGCGTATTAATCTAGTAGTTATGTAACCCTGTGCAATATTACTGTTGGGCATACAGTGATGTACAGGATGCTTTCTGATCTTTTATTGCTTTAAGTTCTTGAGTGAGGGCCATTGTATGTCGTTTGCTATTTAGGAAAAAACAGCATCAGAAGAACATGCCTTGAGTGACTGGATGTACATCAAGTATTGCATGTCTATCTGCTCATTCTGAAGACTTGCCACTTTTCAACATTATCGCAGGTTTTTGTCATTATAACTTTATGTCTTTGTTAATTTATTGCCCGCTTTTGTTGACTGAGAAGTAGGAACGTGCGTTGTAAATGTGACATATTTGTGCTGCATATTCATCATATATGGAAGGGAATAGTATGGCCTTGCATAAATATTCGAAATCATCTAATGTTAATGAAACTTATCCCATCAACTGATATGGAAACCAAGTATATAATTTGTATTATCATTTTCACATAAAGTACAAACTAATCAATGCGCCTTAGTCTGAATTACCAGCAATTTTGATATATAATACACGTATTTTTTTTCTTTATCTACGAACGTTTCATATATAATTTCTTTGTGATGAAAAGTAGTTCTGCACGTGTGATTTGCATCATGAAAATACTCAAAGACTCCTCATTGACATATTATCCATGAATGTTATTTATACATTATTGTTCTGTAACCAGACAATTTACGCATCAAGAATGAATCTAAATCGGCGATGTATTCAATAATGAAATAATAATAGTTATATTAACTGAAACAAAGTTAACATGACTCTCATCCTTCAGCACATGAACAGATATAGACATCAAAGATTCAAACCTTTTGGAAATTATTAGCAATATAAAAATCAATGGAGACCCTTAGCCACCACTGTCAACTATTAAAATACTACTTATATGTATTCCTACGCATACAAAATAATGTAAAGTACTATATTGGAAGTGCACTGTCTAGACGTCAAAAATGAAAGATGAAATATGCAACCCCCTTATTTCGTCTTCAAAATACAAGGTATTAATAGTGTGAACAAGCAAACTTTGAAGACTTTATTATTCGTTTAGGAGCTCTGAAAATGAATAAAGATTTGATGGGGTAGACAATCAAGAATTGTGTTCATTTTTCAACAAAGTCTAATCATACATAAGAAAAATAACAAGAATGAAAATGAGAGATCTTGGTTCTGTTGAAGTTCAGCTATATTATTTGGTTATATACATAATAAATATAAAAAATATGACTCATTTTTAGTAATTGATATTACAGAACAAAGGCTTTAAACATCATTAACAGAAATGAAATGCAAAATATACTTGGTAGGCCATTTGAAATACTAAGGAAAACATTTTGGTCGGCAAACGAGTCAAAATACAATTGTGTCATTCCTTAGAAAAAGTTGTTTAGAACTGCACGTAGATATACACCAGCCAGTGCGTGAAAAATTATGCATATAATAATCTAAACGGAGCGAAAATCAACGATGGCAATCTAAACATTTAAAACAATGTTTCTTCTATGCCGTAAAATTTATGCTAAGCCCAACAAAGAGATTTTCTGTAGAGAGTATCTAAATATAGCCGTGACAGTTATAAACATTTCTTTTTATAAATGTCTAATCAAAATAGATTACATTGATGAACTTGAGCATGAATGGAATATATTTGTAAATGTATGCGGAATTATAGAAAGACTCCTTAAGGTAATCAGAGTTAAAGCGAGAGAAAGAAAAAAAAAAAAAACAGTCAAGTGGACATGTTAATTGTTTTTGATGAAAATACATAGTGTTGTAGAATGAAGGCTTTAAAAACGTGTGTGTTATCTCAAAGCAGACACTAATCCAAGTTTTAATAATGCAAACATCCAAATATATCCCAATAAGCCGAAAGGAAAATAGCATATTGAAACGTTCTTCGAGCATATGCAAATATTTGCACAAACTGTATAGGAAGAACTTAAACCACGTAACACTGCTAATGTCATATTCACGAAGGAAGATAAAAAAAACATTTTAATTTCACCAACATATGCCTTTTGGTGAAAAAGAAGTAAAAACAAACAAAGAATGAGACCCTTTACATGGTATGTACAGACATCCTGCACATAATGAATGTTATTTGAATTACAGACATCCAAAGTATATACAACTATTTACCCATAATTTGTCAGGTTATGATTCTTAGCAGTTAATCAAGACATTAGTGCAAAATGATCCTGCTTAAGAAGTAACAAAAATAACAAATGTTGATGAAAATACATCTCGTCTAGCGAATATTCCATAATCGATATATTTCAAAAGGATGTCAGAGAAATCGCTGTAACGAGGACAATCACATTCCTAGATAGTTTCACATTCATTGGAAATCGTTAAAACAAGTTTCAAAGAATCTTAATGATGGAAAATACACATGGTGAAAGTTTGCAACTTAATTATTTGAAAAAAGACATTTATACAGATGATTTTAAAAAGTCTTACAAAACTAAATTACCGCCAATCGAGAAATTCTAATCAAGTTTCCGAAAATCAGGGACAACAGAGGAGGACAACCATTATTTAAAAAATGTCATGAAACATTTCAAATTGAAATCTCTGGATGACTTTTGTGATTACTACCTCAATAATAATACTTAAATATCGTGCAATATTTTTGAAGACTTTAGAAATGTCTAAATGAAAGATTACAAACTAGATCCAGAACACGATTACTGAGAACTGGGACTAGCTTTTGATGCTAGTTTGAAAAGAAGTAAAGTAGAATACATTTCTTAGAGACTAGAACATGTTCCTGATGATTGAACTAGGAATTGGCGGAGGAATTAGCATGATGCAAAATAGACACGTTAAATCAAATCAAACATAATATATTGGTGATGAAGTATAAATTAGAGTTGATACGGTAGGTCAAGGTCAAGGCCATTCATTATGTACCCAGATTCTAACAATCCTATCGGAGGGTGAATATTTCCATATGTGTCTGCCAAGAACTTTATATTTGCAATCAAACAACACATCAAAGTCATTAAAGACAATCTAATGTATTGCGAAGAAGATAAGCGTTTTCGTGGTATTACAAAATTATGTTTAGAAGTACCAACACGACTACATCAAAGACTATATATTAACACACACATACACACACACAGACACAATAATTCCACAATAATGGGATTCATCTCCATTGCAAGGTACATAATTAGAGGCGAAAAACGAAGACAAAATCCATGGTACCTAATTTGTTGTCCATGTTAAAGAACAGTAAAAGGTAATTAATTATCATAACCTGACCTGTACATTTGATTAAACTCAGAACTAAGGAATATACATTGGGTGATACTGTTTTATCTGGAACAGCTACTAAAATCTTATACTGAATTGAGTATCACTCTGAAATAAAAGCGGCCAATAGCTTTAAAAAAGACTTTTTTCAAGCTCATGAATAATAATGTGATTGGTAAACAGCAGACAAATCTCCATTAGGAAACTAGATTGGAAATATGCACAGATGAAAACAAGTTTGTAAAAATCAGAAAGATCTATAATTTGCAAGGAGGGGGCTGATAGATAAAGACTTGGTGTCTGTCAGTCTGAAAAATAGAGAATTACAGTGTTAGAGGTATCTACGTGGTGGTTGAATTACGACTTTTACTGTAATACGATAGGAAACCAATAGGTTGGTATAATAAAGTTGTTAATGATAGATGCAGATTTCTTATGTCTTCATACAGAGACCGATAACCTGTAGACTGACATGTAGAATAGCTTAGATGTAGGACACAAGTGATTATAAGAAAGATAATATATTTGGTGTTCCTAACTAGTATTAGAAAGTTCAAGGTCTTTTCAGCAATGAATTATATGGTGTGCCTATACAAGATTATGTGTTCCTAAAGGAAGGTCTATACTTATAAGACTGATCATGACGAGGAAAAGATGTGCAAGGGTATTTTTTTCGTTTTATTTATGCATTTATTTGTTCCTTGATTTCGTTAATACTCCATATTTAATGAGGCTATACAATTGGATTGGCGTATAAAATACGCAGTGTTAAAATAAAACAAATCATAAGATATTAATTGCATTTCATACAGTGACATACACATATTACTACAACCTTTTACTCGGATATCATTTTCTACACACACGCACACACAAACACACGTACAAAAATAACTGCATTAAATGATATTCCTCTCACACACTTACACATATCAAGAAAAGTGTAATAAAAATGCCATAAAATACGAAATGTAAAAGATTGCAATACCATGAGTTATGCAACATTTCTGGGTTAATAAGGTTGCTTTGTCTGCATGCGACAACTAGAGATATGTTGTGGATAAAATATACACACTTCCAAATGGTTGCTCTGAAATTTGTAATCAGAAGGATATTTTAACATCATTTAAAGCTTATTCATTTTTTGTTTGTTTTTCTTTCAGCTTTTTGTCCATTTCTTTAATAATCACTTCGTACCACATTATTTCCTTGGATCACATTTTATTTGGACTTCTTGCCAGAATATTGGCTAATTGCCTTCCTTTATGCTATCTTCTAAGTAACACCATCGTCAGAGTACTAGTGTCCTCGTAAACATTCAACAAATATGTCAAAACCATTTGTTTATTTTTCACCAGTATATATCGGAATTATATTGTCGGCTCTAAAATAAAATAGTTTTCTGCTGTAAGTCTTGTCGTACATAAAGGTTTTATAAATAATGACAATATAGCCAAAGAAGTGGTTATATTCATTTTTGGTACATAAAAAATAATACAAAGCTTTATTGATCTACAATATACAGCACTACCTATAATATTATGAGGTTCTTTCAATTGCACGATTTCAGTCAGATCAAAGTTATGCTTGGGTATCGAAAACGGTTTGAGTTTTTCTAGCTGTCGTAAAGGAGATATCAGAATTCATCTTGTTATTCAACTCATTGTAGTCAAGAAATTCATCCCATATTTATTGGCTACGTTTTAATTTATGGCGGTTCTTTGCTTCAAAGGGTTTTATAGATATGTCGAAATAATACACAGCAAATATTAAAATCTTGTCCAAAAAAAGGGATAATTTATGCATTGATCACAGTATCTGATCTTCACAAAATTGACAAATAACTTAAATATCTGTACATTCTTACTATTTATTTAGCTTGTTCGGTATCTTGATGTGTAGTCATTTATCTTATAGGTATCTTTTATTGTTTTGAAAATGTTGTCGAAGGTAACAATGGTTTCTGCTATTGTATCTTTTCAATTCCATCTCTAATGTCGTTTAATCGTATATATGTCCTTAATATGTCCCAAATGATTCAATAAAAGTGACAAATATTCCTTTATTGAAAAGTACAACTGGTAATTTGGCAGAGAACAACAGTTGTAGACCTATAGCTCTCACCACACATATTTCTAAAACATTGAAGGTATTGTACTACAAAGATGTAAAATAGTAAGTTTTGATAATCAATTTAGTTTCAAGAAACAGTACTCAACACACATATGCATTCGTGCTTGCAGAGAAATGTTAGTTATCATTTAGAACACTGTAGCCCTATTTTTGCTTGTTGTTAAACGTTAGTAAGCATTTGATGGGGTCAACCATTGGATACTTTTGAAAACTTTACCTAAGAATCAAATACGCCTCAATATAGTAACATACCTTAGTTAACTAACATGGCAAACTGTATGCAGGATCCAATTTCCCCCAAGTAATAAATGGAGTGAAGGAAGGAAGTATGTTATATATATATGCAAATTAAATAAGCAGTTGAGTCAAAGTCAGATAGGACTACGTTTGCCACTGAATGGTTTATTTCTTAACACCTTTAGGTTCTTATTACAGATATGAGAACATTACGCATTTGCTAACGATCTCATATATAATACACAGAAGTCGGTATGAATGGTTTTTCATTCGACATTTTTCAAATTACCATCGCCTCAGTCTGTAGTTTCTAATATTGATGCTCTTGCATATGTCAACTGTTAAACTTATTTGGGTAATATTTGAAAATCCAGTTTATCATATGATGAGGATATGAACAAACATGCCTTTAAATAAATTTAAAAATTGTTCTTCGAATATCAAACTTATATTATTCATATGTTATTGATGGACTAAATCTTGCGCGTTGACGAAATTTAACAAATGTATTAAAAGAAAAATAGTTATTTGCTATAACACTAGTCTTCGCTTATAATTATGCCTGAACATATGAAATAGTGTCCCTAAAATGTTTGTGAATTATAATTTATTTAGTTTTGAAGATTTAATGAGAAAGTATTGTATCTTAAAATCTTTATGAAACTATGATATTCGGTTTAGTTATGGGATTATTGGTAGATTGAACAAATGTAATTTTGTTCTCAACTATGAGAGAAATATTCAGTAGTTGCATATGTGACTTTATATTTATTACAAAGATTTTAATTCAGATGAACGTCATTGCATATATCGAAAATGCAGTCTGAAATAATGAATTTTGATCTTCTTTTATTCGGACATTGTTTGTATAATATACGTCGTATTACATGTTTCAGATGTATCAATTTCTTGTTGACTTGTAATGCTTTTTGATATTTCAAAATCACATATCACACACATTGTCATACCTTCTTACTCAGCTACAACATTCGTGTTATATCTGTGTCACTCTTCAGGACAACTCAGTCTGATATCTCAGAACATACATAGTTATTTTATTTAAACTAAAATCTTTTACCACATTATATATTTGATTCAGTTGTTTAAATGTTTACTAAGGCACTTGAAGCAAACTAAATATGCATTTTGTTAGTTCATACATTTTATCTGTTTGTAGGTTTATATCTTATTGAACATAAGCTACTTTATGACCTTTACTCGCAATCTATTATCATGTGTACATCAGGTGGTGATACGTATGAAACCGGTTAGCACTTACATTACTTAATTTCATATGCTTTTTGTCGCTGGACAAAGAAACACTTTTTTTTGCTTCTGTAAACTGTTGCCTCAGTTTATACCCTTGCAAAATAACATGCTGTTACCCAGCAAATACACAGCAAATATTAAAATCTTGTCCAAAAAGAAGGGATAATTTATGCTTTGATCACAGTATCTGATCTTCACCCAGCATGTTATTTTGCAAAGGTATAAACTGAGGCAACAGTTTACAGAAGCAAAAAAAGTAATCAGAACCTTTATATCGCTGGATGTAATTTCCACGGCCTTCTTTTTGATTGCCGAAAATCTGCCCATATAAATAAGTTCTGCAATCTGGTTTCAGTTTGAACAAACAATTTGAGTTTAACCACTTTGGTTGAATTTGACCCAATTCGTTTGAATTAACAAAATTTGTTTGCGTTGATTTGCGCCAGATTTCGTTAGATTGAATTCTGGTATGGAAAAAAAAAAATACGGCGCCATTGTTATCTGCATTGCAGACTATTATTGAAAAAAATTGATATTTAAGTGAAGTAATTCCATTTTTATGAGTGTACGAAGAGTGGTTGTTCTTTGCGAGAATGTTTTGTGTCACACACATACCTCAGAAAGGCGGATGAAAGTAAGATTAAGTGGTTTATCTTTCCTGATAATAATACATCGGAAAGTGCCGCTCCATTTCTCCCATAAATATATAGTTTTCTAGCTCTTAATTAAGCTATTGTTGTTTTAGAAAATATAATTAATCACCCAAATGATTATATTAAATAGATGGAATTCAGATTTTAAAAAAGAGATACCAATCAGTGTGCCATATCCTTGTCCATCAAAAAGTTGTGTGAACCACTTGATACAGAAAAATGAAATGAAGTTAGAAAGATAAAGATATACTAGACAAAAATAAATACTTTTCATACAAATCATTTCTTATTTTTTTAGTTACACTTTAAAATTTGATAATAAAGTTTAAATGAATAGATACAGAGCACAGAGTGATATGAAATTTGGCAATATCAATTAAACTCGGCAGTATGGATAGAAACACCAGGTTACGGAATATCTTACTAGCATTTATTAAATAAAATTAGTTAGTAAATCGATTTACAGGTTTCACATCTACCTTCAAAAATAAAACTGTTGTCTTAGTGTAAGATACCATTACTAGACGAACAAGTAACTTAAATTATATATAAAACATGTGCATATATGTGGTCGCTAAATATTCTCCGTGGGAAATTGAGCGATTACCTATATATTACATAATTTTCCTTAAAATACCTTTATAGTCCACGAAAGGGGAATTTTTCACGGGAAAAGTTTTTTTTTTTGAAGGACATTCCATTGAAAAAATGGGGCTGGGACTTTTTGTGTGGTGAGGAGGTCCTTAAATATGTAATTTTAATTGCAACAATAGGTATCATAGAACAAACGAGGGAAATTTAGCGACTATATAGGTAGTCGCTAATTATCTTCCGAGGGAAATTTAGCGATTACCTATATAGTACGTTATTTCTCCAAAAAGAAACTTTATAGTCCGTGAAAGGGGGCAGTTTACCCAGAAAGAGTTTTTCTTAGCGGAACACGTAATAAACAATGGGTCTCGGTATTTTGGGGGGAAATATTATTATAATGTCAATTGTTAATTACACGAATTGGTATTATCCAAGACGGGTATGGGGTCGGATGGGGGGGTGGGGGTGGCGACTATATAGGTAGTAGCTAAATATCCCTGCAGGAAATTTTACGATTACCTGTTTAGGACGTCATTTCTCCACATAGGAACTTTATGGTCCACAGAAGAGAAAGTCTCCCCGTATAATGGGTTTCTTTGGGGTCTTTCCATAGGAAAACTGAGGCTAGGCATATTTTGGGTAGAGGTTATAAAAGTGGACTGTTAATTACACGAATTTTATTTGGTTATTAAAATATTTCAAATGATCTAAACAACAATATATTCTATTATATGAACAACAAAAATGAAACAAAAATTGTTTTAATTCGAGATGGATTGTATAACCTTGCAGTGTTCAAGAAGGAAATTACTGCTACTAACTACAATGAAGAAATTATTGAGATTCGTGCTTAAAACACAATTCAAAAGTTTCAGTAACTTTTATCAATAATTACACTGTCTGCATAACTATCTACAAATCTAAATTGCTGGAATAACAAGATCTATACAGACATCTACTGAATCGTGTAGAGTTTGTGGGTTTAAAACAAATAAAAAGTTTATACATTTGCCTAGAGCAAATAAATTATACTAAAATTGCTTCAAGACCCAACTACTCATATTTACTAAAGTCAATGCCTGTTAAAACTGTTTTTCACGGTGATTTCATTTCTACAATACTAATAGTTCATGCACATAATCGCAAAGATGAACCATTATTAGGTTAAATATCGGCATAAACGATGGATAAGGCAAAGTTTATGATTTCCACGGTATAACTGTAACGTATGTATTTCACATTAAGTAAAAAGAATTACTAACACGATGTAAGAAACATCTTTAAGCGGTCCTGGTGAGTTTAGCTTTAAATCTCCTGAGAAAACAGATGAGAAAGATGATGCACAAGATCAATCGATAACAATCACTTAAACCTGAAAGTTCATCGTATTAAAATATTAGGAGATTCGGGAAACAAATCTGATGCAACTAGTAAAATATTTGTATAAGAACGAATCGACACATGCATGGATAAGACTTCGCGGGATACTAATTCAAAAGCTATATAAATATGGAGAGAATAAGTTGATAATAAATTAACAATTACGAAAAAAGCTCTTGAGAGAAGGCAACAAAAATCTCATGATTATACAAACAAATAGACAACAACGAATCTAAGATTTCAGATGATCAAGAGTTATTTATTATGTGTTAATTAATGTATCATGCGTTCTACAGATTTTACAAAATGTCAGAGAAACCACTGGAGAAATACCAACAATACAACAGTAAGTATTTCCGACAGAACCAAGGGCAAATAGTGAGATATCTGACTTAGAGACTGACAAGAAAGAAAGAAAAAGTTGCAACAATTACAGAAAGAATTAAACGATGAAAATAAACACAGATCAATGAAGAGGTTACACAGCTGATGACTCTAAATCTCGTGTAATAACACTGGAAGGTAAACTGATCGCTAACGCTAATATTTTATCAGAGTTACAAAAAAAGAATGACTTCACAGAAATAACCAAAAAGCAGATGACACAAAAAAAATTTAAAAAATAAAAAAAAATAAGCGTGAGTGAAAGTACAATTAGGTCTATCAGAACTACTTACAATTTATTTATTACTTACTTAGGTGACAAAATTAGAGGACTAAAAGGTCAGAATTTACCAACTGTAAAAAATAAAATCACTGCTAAAATTGAAGAATATAGAGAGTGAAAAACAGCTTATAACAGATACAGAGGGATATACATGTCGAGAGATATATTCGTAATATCGGTGTGGTACAAGGAAGTATTCATGAATTCAGTAAAATGGTAAAACGATTAAGAAAAGTTTTATATGATATGGAGCAAACGAGTATAACTGAAACAGATGCCTTCAAGACAGATCATAAAAAGAAACAACTTGCAATCAGTACCAGTATTGATCAAAAAGACGCTAGCATCAAGTGAAAGAATTGATGCAGTTAAATCAGAAGTAGACAGAGACATAGAGTCATTCAGAACTGAACTAAACCGACATTTGTGTAAGGAGTATTGCAGTAAAGACTAAAATGGATGAAATAAGAAAAAGTTAAAAGAGCGAACTAGTTCTTGGTCTCATAAGAAAGTATTTTAAAGAATACTATTTGGAAATATTTTTGTTACGAGTTTTGCAATAGATGAGAGGACGTTTCTGTTTCATTTGATATAACAATTGCGCAACGTACTTCTTTTAGATTTAGAGAGGGTAGTATATATGGTTTTTAGGCTTAATCTCCGGTTTCACAACAGCACAAACAATAGCTACTATTTGATGAAAACAAATTGTACATAACAGAAAAACACACAGTATTATGCTATTAAATATAACAATCAGGATTGTTACGGAATCATGCCTCCTTTACTTTTTTTTATAATGATTTAATTTACTAATTAATGATCTCTGTTTTTAGTCTGAATAGCGGTTAGCAGATCAGTATACATACGACTACTGCTCGACCAATAAGTGGTCACATGATCAATTGCGCGGGAAAATGAAGTCGACCTAGCTTTGTACTTTTAGAAATCAACATTGAAAGGTCACATTCCATACTACAATAACATTATGTTTACTCCTTAAGATTTTTAGTACGCTAGACCTTTGGGTAAATGACTCGTAACCTAGTTCCTGATTGGTTCTTAGAGGGTTGTGTTATTTTGTAATACCATATTATTAAAGACGGAGAAAGGGTTTTACAATTCAATATCTGCTCACTTGTAATGTATATATAGCAACTCGTCCAGTGATAAATCATTCTTTACAATTGTTTGAATGAAGAGAGGTTATTGAAATTATTCAGTTCAGTGTGGAATTTATTTAATTAGTAATTCATCTGAATTACTATACAGCTCCGTGGAATTATCGGACATTATTCTAAAACTTGTGAGATTCCAGACTTGCAAGGATTCTTTTTGATTTAATCAGAACTTGTCAACTTCAGCACAGTACAGGTTATTTTCATTCGGAATACTTCATCCGGATTACTCGGATTAACATCAGGAAGTGAACTTTAAAACATTTTAGGACTTTTTAGGATATTCTATACTGTAAGTTATTTTAATTCTTTCACTTTGATTATTTGTTGAACTATTTTATTTCTTTTAATATTTTAGGAAATTAAAGATTTGCATTTTAATCTTGAAAGCTTGTTTGTGTCTTTTATTATGTTACATTACCCCTAGAGTCGTAACAGGATTATATTAAATTTTTTCAACTTGAACATAATAACATCAGCTAGTGTTGACTTTCATGCTGGGTTCGTTGTAAATAATAATAATTTTGCATACTCAGTAAATATCAATAAATTAACTGAAACATATATAATTGATCAGTTACTAACATGTTATTTAGAGGAGAACAACATTCGATAGTCTTGAGTTAGAATATATTATAATAAAGAATAGGTATTTCAGTTAATATGTTAGAAAGGAGACAATATCAAAATTTGTTGCCATTTAATATACATGTATAAAACAGCAGTAATTATGATTGGATGAGCTATTCTTAATGCTTTAGCGTTTTCACGAAGTGATTGTATGATTTAAATATTTGATCCAAATGGTTTTAAATGAAGAAATAAAACAACATCATAATATCAGAAGAAGTGCAGAAGAAAACTAATGAATTCAACGAAAGCAGAACTAAGTCACTTGATTACCCGAATGAAAGATTAATAAAACAAGGTTTGGTTACTCAGAACTTAGAGTAGGTGTTTTATTCTTTATTCTTATACTCCTACTGATGCTGTTCTTAAAAAAAAAAATAGGCAACCTAAATTTAATGATTGTCTTTCATTACTCAGCCTTCCGATATCAGATAACTTACGAATATGTCTTATTGCCGTTGTATGGGTGCTAGTGTTTATATAGCGTATACGTATCTGTGAGCAAATGTTTAAATTTAGCTTATTAAGTAGATACAATGACAACATACAAAAAGTATATAACTCCTGGCAAACATAAAAAAACAAACAAAAACAACAGGGTGTTAAATAACTTAATCGAACGCGTCATTGTATAACACATACACCAAGTAGTATAAAACCTGAACCAATGCTTCAAGTGGTAATACTTTGGTTAGGGCCAAGTGTCTTGTTTGTACCTGATAGGTTTTGTTAATTTCGTTCTATATAAAGGTCAAAGGATGTGCTGATAATGGAGTTGTTAATAATTTGGGAGGAATGCTTACTTGAGATATAGCAGCTTCTGTACGGTAGTGATGATATTATTAAACTGAATTATTAAAATATGTTCATGGCATTAAAGATTTATGGCTACCAGTATCTGTGAGAACAAACAAAATATAGTAAAGGATAAGTAATAAAAACATAGAAAGATGAGATCAGGAGCGGCTAACACACAATACACTGATAGAGGCTCTGTTTAATATATTGTATACAGAACGAAATTTAGAATACCACTTGATTTCCAGATCGTTTGTCCGTTGTATTCTTTTGTTCTTCTCAAGGTGTCAAATTATAATTACTCCAAGAAAAGCATCTGAAGTGATAAAAGATGAAAACCAGGAGTTTTAATTGGACGTGTCTATAGTAAGACACAAACACTTCTGATACAATACGAAATTATTGATGTGGCAGTTATATACTTGATTCACAAAGAATGAGTTTAAAAGGAGTATAGATACTCTGTTGAAAGGACAGGGAAAATTATGCTGAAAAGTATTTTAATTCTGCAATAGAATAAAAATCATTATTACCATGGAAAGATTGCCAAATATGTTTTATTCAAAGGGAGAGTTAACATTGTATAGAAGTAACGACATATTTCTTTAACGAGTAACAAAACACACTGAAAATAGCAATATTAGTGGTAATAACTTACATACGGATCACAATTGTTTATGGCTGGTAGTAAGAAGCATACATGATAATAGATTACATGGAGTCGGACATAACGTAACTAATATACAACAAAGAATACACACGTAGATAAGCAGAAACGAAAATATAGATTCGTACAAAATGTAACATTCAGAACAACCAGCATTTTAAACAATTGCATTTAATAAATGGACGATGACTGTGTTTCAGCTATGATGCTCAGAAATTGTAACAGGTGTAATAAGAATTGTCCATTTTCAACTGACCTATATCGATAGGATGTGAAGCAATAAAATGGGAAAAAACAGTCTAACTATCAACAAGACTGACCTTGTACTGAAATGCTTGTCAACACTCTATTTACAAGTGACCAGAATTTAAAGTACAACTTACCTTCATGGAAGAGATTTAAAGACACATCATATATTAATTATACATAACACTATGTGCTATTTGGGTGCACCTATAAAACCATACAACACAAAAATTGATGATAAAATAAACCAAAGTCACGTAATATGGGAGGAATTTATTTATGGCACCGAGAAAAACAGAAACCAAGTGAGTACAAATGAATAAGTCTTAAAACTAATATCTCCTTTATAAAGCCACAGAAACCAATAAACATTTTTATACTCACTTAGAATTGATATCTAACACATACATAGTATTGAAACTATGTAATTGAAAGAACCTCATAATATGATTACATATGATGTTACCAATTGTAGAAAGACACAGTTTGGACTAGATTTAATTGAAACTGAATATAAGAACTTTTTTTCTTTTATTGTTCAATATTTATGTACAATAAGACTTACACCAGAAATTTGTTTTTAGAATCAACAATGAAGTTGTAATATATTCTGGTGATAAATCAGATACACGATTGGAATTACTTACAAGTGTATACCAGGATGCAAATACTTTGTTTCTGATGAATGATTGCGCAAACTTGGAAGAAGTAAAGAAGAAGGCAACCAGTCTAACCACGTAAGCATTCAGTGGAATAACTGGCTGGGTGATATTGCAAAAATATATATCTGCCATAAAAGATTTTTTTAAAAATGTTAGGTTTATAGTTGTCTTCTACTCAAAATATAAAAGGTCCATGGAAAATATTTTCACTGAACATGATGTAGTGCCTGTACTGATTAGGGATGAAATAGTCGAAGAACTAAAAGAACACAAAAGAAATAAACTTTTAATGAGGCTTGAATTTCCTTTCCAATATGAATTTTGTATAACTTAAAATTATTCCATTTGTCTCAGAATTCATTAGCTAAATGTTGTATATCTCTATCTCTATATCTGAAGGACTTTTCCCATTTTTCAGCATATTGTTTTTGGCATATATCAACCTTTGATTTTTCCTATTAAAACACATTTGTTTCTGATCAAGATCTGACAGGTCAACATATACACATTGTATAAGATGATCAATTGTTGATTTTGTATTTCAACAACTTTAGAAAATTCTAGCCATTCAATCAGAAATTCAATACTTGGTACCCCCAGAAGTTCTGTATTTTTTTCCAGATTAATAGTTGCATTTGAGTGCCTTTATTTTTCTTCTAAGGCGTATTATAGAAGTTGTGAAATGTTATCATTCTCATACTTACGTTTTAGATATTATTTTCTGTATTGTCTTTGTTCGTTTTTATTTTTATCTTTGTACTCTTTTACATTGTTTTATTTCTCGTTCCTTATTATCTTTATAATTATGTTTTTGACATTATTTTTTCTTTTTTTGTTCTTTGTTTCCAATACTCTATCTTTAATTGTCTCTGACTCTCTCAACAATATTTTTTAAAATTCACTAAGTGACTTTTTACGATGGATCTGCTGTACACCTTTGTAATCATTTATTGTATAGTTATCTTATACACTAACTATCTATTGTCATTATAGAAACTTAATGCAGATTTATTTAATATAGTCTTTTATACCTCATTATGATAGGTTTTAAATAAATTCATCAGTTAGTAATAGATATTATGATTAAATAAACAATCTTTGTTCATTTCTAACATTAGATTATTTTGCATTACTAATATCTTAATACCATTGCATACTTGTCAGTTCTAAAAGCATATGGCTACTTCTAAGACAACACATCTTGAGTATTTGTATACAATTCAATTCACCTTTAAAAAGTTATGTTCCATTTTTATTTGTCTGAGGAACACAAAAATTATTATCTTTTTTGTAATGGCCTTATCGTATAGTGAATAGTTTGTTTCAGGTCACTAACTGTCTCTAAATAAACACGCAATGAATTTGCATCTGTCATTAATAGTTTCAATTCATTACCATACTGGTTTTTGAGCTTGTTTTAGTAGAAGTCAATATAAGCAGCTGACATAAATCTAGCACTGTAAAACCATAATAAACTGGTTTGGTTAATTTCATGTTCTTGTTCTTTAAACCAACTAACACCATGTATTTTTCTATTATTGTTTTCCTTGCCAATGAAATATCTTTTCGAATTTGAGAATATTGTATTAAGTAAGTACATATGTTTAAATTTGTCCCTTTCTTAAATCTTCCATATGTTGTTCGAAGACAGAATTACTCAACAGTTTAGAGAAATCTTTTTCAAACTCATTGTTTGCTTTTCGTTTCAAAGATGCATTCTATTCAATATAAGATATTAACCATGGCTTTTAATCAAAGAAAACTACTCTGTGCATCTAATTTTAGTTTTTTTCCTAACTGAACATACAAATAACAAGATTACATAACATATCTCTTTGTCTTTTAACGTGCACAACAATTTATGTACTGAAGCTGTTATGTTCTTTTCATCTTGCATCAATTTCTTCTGTAATGAATATAAATCAAAATCAGTAGAAATGAGTTTTTTTGGTGCTAAAGGATAGTCTTTAAAATAGTCGTGCAAATGTTTTAGCACTGCTAAATCTACTTCTAAAATTTCTACCAATACTTTAATCAGCTTCCCAAGACATAATATTTTCTTCGATTACTTTGATTGATTTTTAGTTTGCGAATTTGAAATTAATGACATGCATTGGCAGTGACCTTGCCTTATGGAAATTATCATTTTTAGTTCTACTATCGCTAGAATGCTCGTGATTTGCTTTGACTTATCTACTAGGATTCATGCTGATTTCTACTCTTATCCCAGATTCAGTCATTAGTAAGATATCATAACATGTGGACAGTTCCAGTTCTACCTGTCTTATTTTCAAACTGGTATATTGAGCTAGTCCAGGTGGACTAAACTAATGTGCTGGATCTAGTATATAGTTATTCATACACACATTTCTAAATTCTTCACAAATGTCAGATAACATCAAAGACACAAAGTGAATTAAGTTTGAATGTTTCAAAACATCATTAGCATACTGATAATTCTCTTCGCTAAGTCGCGATCGACTAAGGTTTGAATAAAATTTTCTGTTAGCAGTAATTTGGTTTAATTTAAAATTTTACATGAATCTATGTATTCGTACGGATATATATCTTTTGTAAATTATTTTGGTTCTATTCATAAAACATTCTTAATTGTTTCCGTGAATTTATCATCGTTTAAATTTTTAGCAAGTTGTCCAAATGACTGATTCATAAATCGATGGAAATCTATGAATCTATCTATTTAATTATTAGATGACCATGATATCTTACTTTGTAGTTGGTGGTTTTATCTTTGTCAGATTGATATTTTCTTCTTTAATCTAATTTTCACAAATATGACATGTTGGTGAAATTATACTGATTCTTATTCTCAGTAGTAAATATAATTTAGCGTTTATTGGTTTAAGTTCTCTATGAACAGTGTCTGCAATTGATTGGAAATTCGGGTAAATAGTATGTATGCGGTCTGCTCCCCTATGAACTATAGGTCATACTTTTTGCGAATTGATTTAACGTAGAGACAAAATCCTGATGATTTAAGTTTTGCTGTTTTAATTGTCTACGATGCCTTTGTTTACAGGCGATTATTGACTTTATAATACTTTCAAAGTCACAATACGAAACAAAAAGAACTTTTAGTTTGTGAGGGTAGATTTTCAATTTAATGACAGAACCCTTTTCAGGCGTTAAGTTTATTATGTTACATATTTTACTGCACAACAAGGGGTGTTGCCTATTGAGAAATTATTTTGTCTCGTGAGAGTGGGGCTTAGAGTGTTGATATTTGAAACAAAAAACAAAGCTCTTCGTATTTGGCACAGGAAGCATACGGTCAAAACAAATTTTTATCGTGTAGAGTATGGTATTGGGTTTTGCGAGGATAAACGATTTGGTATTGACCTTGGGGTTATGTTGGTTAATAATTTATTTTTATCATGTGGGGGGGGGGGGGGAGGGTATTGACTTTTTAAAACAATTTAGTTGATGATGGCTTGGCTCAGAATGAATCACGTCAATACTATTTACCAGCTGTTTTTGAAAATCAGGTTTCTTTTTAAAGATATGTGGATATTATAACAGTGACTCAATTTAGAAATGCGTTATGTAGATTCAGAACTGTGTATATTAAATTAAGAATAAAAAAGGCTTATATCAAGTATCACCTAGAGAAGAACGCTTATGTAATATGTGTAATATGAGTGCAATTGAGAATGAATATCACCCTTTTCTTATATGTCCATTGTATAGGGATTTGAGACTAAAGTTATTAACTAAAATGTTTGGTTCATAGTCAAGTTAAACAAAGTTTATAACGATTATGTCAGAACATTCTTTCCAAATTTTGGACGATGAAAATTGGTATATTTTCAGTATCACAAAAAGTCACAATAAAGAAAAGAATAAAGACTTTCTTTAAAATGAATAATTCGTATCTATAATAGCTATATCAATATCCGCTTTAAACTTAAATAGTTTTCTATATCAAATATGCACTTGCAATATCAGTTATTTATATAGTTAACTTTTAACTTAAATCGGTGTAAGTCACATAGCTTCCTTATGCTTTCAGCTATTCATTCTAATGTACAGTTAATTGCTGAAAGAAGTATATGTTCTGTTATTTTCTTCTTATCTGCCAGAACTAAACAGTTTGATTAATCCACTATGTGCACACACACACACACACACACACACACATATATATATATATATATATAGAGAGAGAGAGAGAAAGAAAGAGAGAGAGAGAGAGTGAGGTAGAAGAGAGAATTTTGAATGACAACTTTTTCTTTCAAACAAACGAACAAACAAGCACACAAAATAAAACAACAGTTATTGTTTTTGGTCTGTAGCTCATTGACGGTACAGAGACTTGGACATTTACACCATATGAATGCCTATGTACATGTATAGGACCCGCTGGAAAAGTCATGCTGTCACGAGGCCATCTAAACTATTTGATCAAACTTCTTCGGACAAGTCGATGGGATTCGACAAGTAATCATGTCGCGCACTTAAATTAGATTGACGCTGATCGTCACTAGAATCAATTTACGTAGCTTGCTCTCTTTTGTCAACATTCAGGTTACGTTATCTCAAAAGCAAGAAAATTACCGAATGTATAGACTTATTGTTATTGACCTTTTGGTGAACTTTTAATATTGCGAGTGCAGCCACTTTTTTGTCCATGTGTTTAACATGTATTTATAAGTGAGCAATATAAGCCTAAGCACACAAATGCTACAATACTAACAACATGATTGAATAATTACAATGACTTCAATACAATTTAAATGAAGTAACAAATATCTTTCAAAGTAGAATTAGTTTATGACATTATTTCTTTTTTCAGGACCAAGGGTACAAAACTTTGAATGGTAGTACAGATAAGACCTCACAAGATGTGATAGAGGATTTACTTAAACAGCAGTTAGAGGACAGTTCTGTGAAGAAAACACTGCTTGATAAGAATGTCAAATTAGAAAAAGAAAATGAAAAGCTAAATCAAGAACTATTGGAAGAAAGGGAACTCGGTAAAGAAACGACGGCTGCATTGGAGGAGGCAAGAAAAGTGTAATTACATGACGTTATGTTGAATAAGTCAGTGAGAAAGAATAATGATTTAAATAATTGCCAATCACTGGTACAGTATAGCAAAACTCGACGACTTCATATTGTGTCATAAGGATCAGATACATTATAATTATCTATCAATTTAATAATATTAACACTGATTGCGCTAGATTATTACAGTTGTGATCATGGGTGTATTTTGGAGCTCTGGCTATAAAATCCGTTCCGACTGACAAAGGAAACGATTATAGTAGGAACACAGATGGTTATTTCCTATCCTCTATCTCTGTTAAACTTAGTGTAAACCTCGTATACACATTGATTGAACCAATAAAATAAGATGACCACAAACAAGGGCCCCAAAATGACTGGGCATTGATTAAAGTGAAACGTGTTTATGGCCAGAGTACTGCCAATACTCAGCCTGGCTTTCATCTATGAGCATGAAACCAAGGGTGTTTAATTAAACCTAAATGTTCTTCACATATGGCTGGACGTATTGTACCTGCTGTATTCTTTCAGTCTGTTCTGATATTTCCATATATGTATGTCGTTTGTTGAAGGAAAGTTTTTTTAGAAAGTTCTTTGTTTATTTCCATTTCCGCCTTGAGTTTATAAGTTACCTGTACGAAATTATTGTCAAGATAAAGTGGTGCTCATAAATGTCAGAGACGTTGACGCTCAGTAAAATGATTTGTAAATGTCACTTTTTCATGTTATTAATTCATTTATATGACTGTTGACTGATATAAGGTAATTTACTGTAAAATCGGACATATTTAAAGACAAGTACGAGGATTTTGCACAAAGGATTACTGCAATTTCTTCGTATATTGTTTAGGCCTTTTGTGCGTTCCAACGTCGTATACTCATCTTCTGTGAGGAGGTTTGAGGCCAAGTAATGTGATTTGTGTGAAAGATTTGTTTGTATTTCTTACAAGTACCCTCGGATTGTCCATGTTAAGGCCAGTATATCCAAAACAATGCAAATGTTGGGTTTTGTAAAACGCGCTTGAAAAGCTTTGTAAATATATCAGTCATACGTACTTTGTATTTGTCTTTTGTAAGTTGTATATGTGAATGCTGGTGTGAAATTAGGTACCGTCATATATCTGTTTTGACCCAACACATTGAAACTGTTCTATGAAAGTTTTGTAATGCATGTGTTTTAAATCAGGTTTGTTTTTGATATTTACAAATAACCTCTGTGAGCAAATCTGCAGACATTTTAATGTACAACCGCTAGAGAGAGGGGGAAAGATTATTGACTTTGTATTTTTTAATGTATACATCTTCAGTTTGACTCTCCTTAGTTAGTGAGTAAAATAGCCTACAATGTTCCAAGAACAAAACTCGCTTTGATCGCACACACGTTCGTTTGAACGTCAGAACACACCACCTTTTATATATAACACAAACTAATTTTAACTCAGTTTTAGAAACCCACATATATATTATGACTAACAATATTGCAGTTTGTAAACAAAATACTTAAAAGAAATACTGTATTATTAATGACTGCACCAATACACAAATTCCTATTTTCTAGGAAGACATCTGATATTGAACAAAGTAGAGTACCCTGTCATTGAGTACCGTTTAAGTCGGTTCAGTAATCATTAAACGTCCAATTTACGAATCTCGTGTGACTTTTTCAGAGTGTTCCTTCCATATTTCGTTTAAATCTTGCATGTCTCTACATTGTGGTAAATATTTCGGCAAAAGAGCTTCGCTATCATCTGAAGTTTTTTTTTCCATATTTAATTAATAAAAAATGTTCATGCAATTTGTCATAGAAAATGACTGATATAGTTTAATTTTAGTTCCATAGTAATACTTAATGGTTTATTTTTGGGGCTGGAAATTATTTCGATTTGTCATTTATACATGATATTTTAGTTAACTCAGTTAAATAAATAAGTATATGCTGCTTTCTCGTGCATCGTATGGAATTATTAAAATGTGCTCTGTTATAAATGTTCCAAAATGATTCGACTTTTTATTCCGTACCATTATCTTCTGAATACAAATCTTTGATACATTGAAATATTCTGTGTTACTGAAGAGTGTTTATGAAAAATAAATCTGACCAACCACCATGCATGGTTTCATCAACTTACATGTGGTATCCTGCGTTTCGCTTGTGATGAACTCTTTTTACATGGATATATGTTTTTGCTAGAATTGCTGAAGACACCAGAGCGATGTCTCACATAATGGAACTGAAGAATACCGGAGGACACGAAGCTGCCAATAATCCATTCTCGCCGACAAAACTAGGAGCTAGAATGAAAACTGTATATGAGGATGAAGGACTACCATTACTGGAATATTTTGATGATGAAGTTGAAGGCACTAAATATTTGTCAAATTGGATTAAGGTAAATGACTTAAGAATAATTACAAGAGACACTAAAAACTAAGAAAATTAAAGGTTGAATAATTGCCATATAATGTTGAAATATATGTTTGATTGTATTTGACGGACAACACTCCATTCGACTTGAGGGTCAGCGATTTAAGCTGAGTCAATTAATTTTATATACTCTAGAAGGATCGTTATATATATCACGAAAAATGTTTATATATAATAAATTCTGCCTACATTCACATAGAAGCATGTATGTCTGTGTATCTATGTATATATGTACACATGTAGGTATATAGTTAGGTAGGTAGTAAGGTGGCTTGGTATGTACGTTTGGTAGCAGAACTGTATAACTCCTGCGTCTGACTTTCATACGCTTTTACAAAAAACCTTGTTGACCCTGGTGCGATTTGTTTCTTTTTCTGTTTATGTAGAAAATACAGACATGACAGGAACTCCACAGCATTCAAACGTTAGACCTATTATAATAATGTCACTTTAATAATGTTAACACACAAATTTAACAATGTTTACAATGATGTGCAAAGATTTCTGCCTATGCAGCTGAGACATGTAATACATCAACTCCTAGAATATTAGCGTATACACTTCAGACATATTGTAATACTATACCAAAGTTTCAGTTGAATGCAACAAGAAATGTAGGAGATATCTGAATTTCACAACCTGTAACACAAAACTTTAACGTTGTACATAATGATGAAGAAAGTGTTCTGCTTAAGCAGACGAGACAAGCAAGGCAGGATGTCATATCATATGAATGTAAAAACATTTTACCCATAGTAATATTATCCTAAAGTTTCAGCTGAATCCAGCAGCTGATGTTGAAGATGTAACTTTCATAATTTGAACGCAAAACTTAAACATTGCTCACCATGATGCCAAACTTTTTAAGCAGGTGCGACAGACAAGACATGAACTGCCAGCACACAGCCGAATCAGCTTTATATCTATATTTTAATTTTTCAAAAGTTTCACGTGAATACCGTAACTGATGTGGAAGATATTTGACTTTCAAAAACGTTAACGTAAAACGTTAAAATTGCCTACAACGGAGCCGAATTTGTTTACTCTATCTGAACATGTATACGCAGGTGATAGAGTAATTACATATATGCAAGCTCATATACGTCTCTTTGTATTTCAGAGCTGCTATGATTTTTGCAAGAAGAAAGCAGATTCCCAAGTGACACAGTTTTGTTTCCTGGATGGAATGAAAGTACCAAATATTGACAAGGTTGGGTTTGTTTGCATCAATAAAATGTAATGGCAATAATCAATTTCCACAAACCGTAATACAAAACCACCAAAAAAATGTATTATTCTATTATAATAGAACTATAACTGTTTTGTGTACCTACTTTATTTTTTAAGCTTGTAAATTGTTCCATTTTGTGTTGTTGTGCTTGTTCATGAGATTTAAATTAGTCTTTAAATAATAATATAACCATTTTAAACCTAATTGCGAAGTATGTCAATAAATGTAAGAAGACAGACCTATTTGAAAAAAAAAAAAAAAAATACCCCCAAAACAATTAAATCAAATATGATTGAAAACTAAATGAACATAAAAATTAAAGAGAAAAACAAATATGTTATTAAGAAATTTATAACATTCATCAGGAATTTTTTCCAATACTCTAAAATTACAATATTGTTGAATACGCTTATCACACAACTAACATCGTGAGAATAGAAAAAATACACTGGAATACAAATTTTATACAAATAGTTATTGTAACAATATTCTTTGATTCATTTTCTCAAACAAATTCAAAAATATGTGTCAGAAAATTCTAAAGCATTATATAGCAGCACATGGAATAAATTTCTTTATGTTTGAACTGTCTATAATTGAAGCGTTCTGATTTGAACGTTATCGGATTAGAACTCTAGCCATTACACCAAATTTTCCAATTGCACTATGGACACAGAGGGCATAAGGTACTTTTTGTTTGCCTTAGATTTTTTAAAAATATAACCCTTTAGTTTGCCTGACTTTTGTTTTTTGGAACTGGAAATCTTTGCAGCATAGGTATCCTTATTGCACCAGTTCCTACTTAAGGCTTATATTAAACAATAAGACTACATTTTCACCATCGAATTGTTCATAAGGTTGATATGACGACGCATACAATAACGTAAATGTATATGATTTAAGGTTTATTATAAAATAATTCCTATGTATTATTGGGCACAATTTAATTGCCCCCCCCCCCCGCATCAGATATTGCTAACCTTAGCATGCAATATGTTTAGTTATTATATACTCATTTTTTTCTCCATTAACTTTGCATTGTCAGAATCGTGCAGTATTTCTCCATACTGCACGGCTTCATACTGCACGACACGTGTGTCTAAAAATAGTATCGCATGTTAGGAACTACTTTTTATTGTAAACAAACAATGTACGCAAATGTAGCAGACACCAGAGCTTTTGCCTTATTAGATTTGTCTGTGGATGAACTAAACAAGCTGTTTGAGAGTAGAGATGATAAAGCTGACGATGTGGATGAATTCATTGAGTCACAAAAGAATCTTTCAACCAAGCAAGTGATTGAACGTGATATTCACAATGTACAGCGGTGGCTTTATGACAACAAACGTGAGGCATGCAGTATTGAAAATATCATTCTGATCATTTAAACACTTATTTAGCCGATGGTTCAGACTATGAACCGTGCTCTCTAGAGTCTATAAAAAAATAGTTTAAAAGGCATCTTATGACCAAATGATAGTCCGTTTCTCTCAGAGACCGCTAATTTTACAAGTCAGTCCAAGCACTAAATTCGAAAAAATACAACTAAAGTAGGCGGGTTTTGGTATAAAAGCAAGTGCCTCGGAGCCAAGAAGCCACGATAACGAAGAAGCCTTATTTTCCGCTGACGAAATGGGCTCTCACACCACAGCCGCTTTGCAATTTTACCTTTTTTTTTTTTTTTTTTTTTTTTTGAGAAATTGTTTGGATTTATTATGACAGTACATATAAATATGTCATCTATAGCTGGTAATAAGAATGACAATAAATGTACTTACTTTTCTGCATCCTGAATTTCTTCAAAATGTACTTTCTGATCCACGGCGCGAAATTGCACTGCAATCTAGACTACATTTCCAACAGAAATCACATTCCAAAGGAGAATTTACTGCACTCCAAAACGAAATGAATTTAATATTTCCTAAAAAATATTTAATCTTGCATCTTCTTGAGAATTTCACTTAAAAGAATTTCATATTTTGTCCACCTTATGATTCCAAACTATCAATGACAGGACAGTAACACATGTGTAAGCTAGCTTGCTGTCGAGACCAGTCCCTCTAGCTACATGTAAATCACACGTAATAGAACCAGCTAAAAACTAAAAGAGCAGAATTTAGCTGAATCGACATAAAAACAAAATCCCTCCATTCTAGATCAACTGGGAAAGTTGTTCCAAGGCGCAGTCATTCACAATATGACTAAAAATTTCAATTTTAAGTAGACCAAAATGAGATTTCTTTTTGAAACAAATCACAGAGTGCGCGCTACTCAACCAAGTTCAAAGGTCACTGGGCGGTGCCATGTGCGCATGAATACTGTTACTCTGTATTGGTTTAACTTCGGTTGTGTATTTACTTTAGAATATAGCAGAAATTCAGTTACTTTGTTTCTTGTAGTGTGTTCTTTTTTTTATTCAGCCTTAGGTAGAAAAGCAAAATGAGTATATAATAAAAAGGTTACTGCATTTGTATGGGAAAATATGAACTCGTTTTTTCTGAGCTATACTGCACTCCTGACGTCGTGCAGTATAGCTCAAAAAAACTCGTTCATATTTTCCCATACAAATGCAGTAACCTATAATTGTTATTCTTTGTCACAGGTAGATGAAGAATGGATCAGAGGGGAAATGGTAAGTTTGGTGAATTGCAACTATTTCTTTTTCTTTCTGAGATTATTACAAAACTTTCCTTAAATTGACCTTAAGATATGAGGAAGGTCAAAACAATATGCCAGCTATATGAGTTGTTTTTTGAGATGTAGAATTTCATGTTGTCTTTTATGTCATTAAGTGTTTCTCGATGTAGCTTTGGAGGGTACTTTGGTTTTATAATCCGCAATGACACGAATGTATTTAAGTACACGTGAATTAGTAGTAGCACATTAATTGGGAGCGCTGGACCACAAAAAATTAAATATTAATTCTTTTTTGGACGTGGGCTCTAATTAAAAAGAATTTGACACCGTTGATATATATATGTAATAACAAGGAAAAGTATCTTTATATAAATTAACTATGATCAAACTAAGGTTTGAAATTCTAACTGCTGTTTAACCAATTGTTGAATCTAGAGTTCAAAATGTATCAGTCGTAAAAGAACCGAAAAGATTTGTTCATGCGGTTGACTTATTTTTTTTTCCTTTCTGGCTTTAACTGGGGTCATGACTATAATCTTTGATCACCGTTATTTTATCCCTCAATTAGCTTTGCTTGAACGTCAACCCAATTTGTGGTTTTACTTTGAGTGAAATACTTCAAAATATTTGTCCGGATAGGTAAAAAAGTAATAATATTTTGGTTTCCAAATATCCCTAAATTTGTTGCTATGAGATTATTTTCCCTCATCAAACAGTATTTTTTCAGGTTTTCAGGCTTGAATATTTCTCTGAAAGCATCGTATAAGCCATCTCCATTTTTGTGTTTACTTTCGCAACCCGGGCGCATATCTCGCCATCAAGATGTAGTTTTATCTATCACTGTATTTTGCATATGCTTGCATTCATCAATATATGCTTGCCATTGGTCATCCATATGACTAATATTGACCCTTCTGTAAGAAAGTCTTGCTTCTGTTATGTGCAGGTACATTCTTCAGTCAACCAGTATTTCAATTCAGTATATTTTATTTTAGTTTTGTTCAGTTTAATCTGTTCCTACAATTGATCATATTGGTGTAAGCAAGTGGACTTTGATGATTGTAGTAAAGATGTCTCAAATAATGTTTTCTAGGCCATTTCAAACGATATAGAAACACCGAAATAATACGTTAAGCTTGATGCATTGTGTTTTGGCTGTATCAACTAGCCAACGCGACATCCATCCAAGACGAGAACAATTATGTTAAGCAATTTGCAATATTTCTTCAATTTTTTCAAACATATTACTTTATTAAGTCGATCTCTTTTTTGTAGATTGACAGTACAAAATGTACTAAATCTTAAAGTTGCACTGTAAATTTTATTCGTATACAAATTTGTGCATTCATCCACACCAAATACGCCATTTATTCCTTCTTCATACTGACCGTTTTGATCTTCTTAATTTCAAATATGTTGCTGCTTATTTCAAAGTTATAATCATGAATGAAATCCGTAAATCGGCATCTTTATAAAAGATGCAAGGGTATTGTTATTATGTTTTAAGTTAAAACAAGAAAATCAAACATTTTAATTGTCTTGTATATTATTTTGTAACGCAGGAATCTTTGACCATAGTTTTAACCCATCCAAGCCTGTAAACAAATATACGTTATATTTTATTATCGAGATTGTTGCTTTTATGCTAAACTCATTAAATATTGTATCATCACTCTAAAAGCTGCTGTGTTTATCACAACATAGCTTTATGCTATTACGTGTGTTTTTTGTGTCATATTAAAATCTGTTCATTTCCAATACGCAGTCAAACTTCATCCTTTCTATGTTGAGCTGGCTATACTATGAAATAAATTTTTTGTTCGTCTTATCGTACGAAGGCTTCTTTCTTGCAGTGCATGAAACACGGTTCTTTTCAATAACAATTTCAGCATCATATACGTGGATGGAAATGTGTATTGCCATAATAATGCTGACTGAATTCTTTGAGGTTTTCTTCATTTCTGTCACTTTACTAAACTTAGTACTCAAAGAAGGCGATCCGATTTCATGATTCTTAAAAAAAATTATAAGAACATACTTGAAACAAATTTAGTTACATAAAGGCAGTTATCGCAAACCCTTGCTGATGTGACATGTTTGTAGAAAGTCAGACGTAGATTATACCCGCCATTTTCAAATTCCCTGACGACTACTATAACCTTCACTTTTATGTCTTCTGCGCTTGGTAAAATCTCAAGATCTTCTTCAAACTGAAATACCTAGGTCATTTCTTTTACTTAAAATTAAGTGCTAGTGTTTGTACATACACACTATTTGCAAAATGTAAAAAACAATTATGTTCTTCCTAGGTATAGATATAGAAAACCTAAAGTTAGACACAGTGAGCTTGTTAATATACTTTGTATTCAGAAGCGATTTTCAAATCTACTTGCACGTCATTTAATACATGGGTCCTGCAATAACCCCATATGTCATGGTAATATACACAGACAACATTAAATATTTGATTCATTGAATCCGGTTTTATAACCACGAGGACAGGGCCAAACGCATTGAATAAATACATATGTCTGTATAAGATCAAATACAATTAAAGATGTTAAAAATCTGTAAACGTGTATTAAATAGAATATAAAAGTAAATGTACAATTATAATTTGTTGTAACCTATCCAATGAATCCGTGCCACTTGAAAGTCCACATGTTATATTTTAGTGACATCATCATATGATGTCATAAAAATATTTCTGGTTCCTGGTAAATAATAAAAAAGTAATCTTCTTGACTATGTTTGCTCCTATTACCCGTTGACATATCCGTAAGCTCTTACATCGACTATTCCATACATTGATTCGATATTCCTCATGTATTTCTACCATTGTCGATCTCAAGGTAAATATTGGTTGATTATGTACTTTAAAGACTATAGAAGTTCATATTAGGCTTCTCTGTAAATGATTGCTCAAGAAGTTTTCAACATTTACCTCTCTCGAAAGTAAAAATGTTATCAACGTTGCGATACGCATCATTGCTAAAAGGTTTAAATTAGAAAAGAACTTAACAAATTGGATTTAGCGCTTTCGCTATTTTTCTTTCCAGGAAATACTTTACCCGATTATAAGAAATTCTAGCGGTATATGCTTATTGTTCCTGCAATTTTGCTAAAAGTGGGACACACACAGTTTGCTTTTGCACCAGATCCTACTCTTAGTCAGTCAGTCGGCCAATCACACTTTTGTTTCTGTTCTGTGCATGTACATTATTTGTAATGTCATTTGCAACCACTTTTACGTACCGTTTCCGTACCTTATCATTTCTGATCATTTTAATCGTCCATTATGTTTTCAAGTTTCGTTTGTCTCCGTACCGTTTCCTAATGTACCGTCTCGTATCGTTTCAATAATAGCTTCCCAATGTTTTGAATTCTGTAGTTATTGAATTGGGATTTTTGCTTTGATTCAATTTTTACACATCTGATCATAAGTTCTGAACATTGAAAACAACCGGTGAAATCGTTTTTGTGAAACCTAGTCTGCTTACCGTTTGGTACCTTTCCGTATTGTTTCAAACTATCTTCCTAATTTGTACCGTCTTGTCTTTGTACTGTTTTTTTTTTACAATTTTCATACCATATAGTTTAAGGTCACATTAATTTAACTTAGGCTTTGAATTATTGTCACGGAATTGTGTGCAAGAAAATATCCTGATATTATTTATGAACGAAAATGTAGACGGGTTTCGTTGCCGCGTACAGCTTTACCGCGGTGGTGTATAGTTTTATCTTTGGCGATTTCGAAGGACTGATTTCTGTTCGCTCACTAAGCGCTGGCAGTTGGGTACTCGTTCTCTGGCAGCGAATACGACCACAAACAAAGTTCTTATATGGAAATTTTCCTCAGTATCGTCACATTGCATATGAGTCTTGTCAGGAAGCTGTCCACTTTAAGGAAGCAATCTTTAGCTGTAGAGCTGTTACGGGGAGTCGTCGATCTCTTTATAGTTGTGTAACCCGGATACTGAGGTCAATAGTGACGTTGGTTCGAGGGACGATATTGGTTAACTCAATGTGAGGGGCCAAAGGTTCTGGACCAACGGGTCTGCGGGATCGGGAGGTTCTTGAGGGATCCTTCAGCAGGCTGGGAGGAACAAACCACACGAGTTCATTCTATAACCATTTGTCGGAGTAGTGGATCGGCAATATTCGTGATCATCGCTTGGATGTCCCGAAAAAACATAATTATATATGTTGATGGAATATATCTAATATATATCAAATATAATGTCAGTATATGTGTAATACACTGTCATGCATGGTGATGCACATTATATTGATCATATTTGTTGATAAATCCATGTCATATATGTTGATAAAATCCATGCATGTCCGTTGAGAAACAATACCATCTGTGATTATTTGTTGAAAAGCAATGCATTGATCGTGACCATTGAGGAACGATACCATTTTTTTATATCCGTTATTGAACTTTGCGCCCATGAGTACGGTAGTGTTTTCTGCTGATATGATATAGTTTGAGAGATGAAAGTAAGAGCATGAGCTAGGGTGTCAGAGATTTGTTTATCATTAATTTGCGTTTATAAATATATATTTTATTCTCGCACTTGCGTTAAGTATCTTGGCTAGATCCAATTCAACTCGGTTTCATCCTGTTACACTAATAATGATTACACTTACTACACTTACCAGTCAATTAGCAGAGGATGCTGTGCATACCACAATCATGCTTTTATTTAAATGGCCAATGTTATATATATATATATATATATATTTTTTTTTTTTCCCTTCGAAACCGACTTGATAGCGTGGGTAATCATGCATACCTTTAAAGCTTATCCATAGGTTGTGTTGCATGCGCATTGAAGGGTCCAACCAGCAAGGTCAAGGACAGTAGACAATATCTGTCGGAGTATTTTTCCACCCTGATATCTGAAGCTCTTTGAAATAATGCAATTAAATTTCTTATATATTTACTTAATGATTAGAGGATGTGAGCAATGTCATAAACAAAGACATATCTGTAAAGTCGAATGTCACAGACTAACATTACTTGTCTTTTTTGTCTGTCATGCATGTGAATGTCGTGAAGTAATGAGACGAACCTTTGTGTGCAGATTCCTCTTTACTGCTATGTTTTGTGTATCACAGTCTTGTCTGCAAATTTCATTTAAACATTTCCAAAGATCAAGTTTAGAGTTCATCATTGTCGAGTCATCGTACTGCGAACAACATATTCGGTAGATTTTATGGTTTTTGTAAGGCACATAGCACTTTCTATCGGCACATGCAATTTGCACTTGATGACTCAGATGTTGGGTTTAATCCATCATCAGGGATTAACCTGATACCCCTAAGAAAACAATTGACCGAAGAGGTGCGAAACCACAGCGTAACCGTTATACTATCCTGCGACACTCAATTTCGTGTTGATATTAGATTAATTTAAACAAACGAATGGACCTACGGGATAGCCTTCTATCAGTGGTACCTTGATCAAATTTTTTCTCAGGTAATCATTTTCTCCTGATATTTGTTGCAAAAATTAACTACAAGCGTCACCTATTAATTTAAAAAACCATAACGCCGAAAATGATACATTAATATGTGACCTAAACTTTATTACTACAGATGATGAGTGAAGATGAGTTCAAGTACATGTACTATCTTCGATGGAAGACTGCAACATCAAAAGAAGCAATAGACCGCATCAAGAAGGTTCAGTCTTGTAGTAAAAAATATAATATAACATAAACAATATAAACATTAATGCTTTTCAACGCTTGTACTTATCTGTTCTACTCAAACTAACACCAAATCAACTTTTATATAGTCTTTTACGGTATGAAATGATCAGCCACAACATTTTCCTCTCCTGGCTGAAATAGTTCAGGCTAACTTTATTATCTTTACCCCCCCCCCCCCAAAAAAAAAAAAAAAAAAAAAAAAGCAAACAAAAAACAAAACAAACAAACAAAACAAAAGAACAACAAAAAACTAACTAATTTTACTATATTGAACATTGTCTATAGCCTTCCCATAATAATTCAAGCTACTTTTGCAAATTATTGTTTTGCAATGGGAAGTCCTGGAGAGGGATGGGCGCCGCCAGATTGAAACGACCCATGATACGCCAATGATGACGAAATGACAATAAATAGATTTCACATACCGGATCGGTCGCACCCCGGGTTACCAATGACCGCGCCATCCGCTGGACACCAGGACGGAGGTGACAAGTATGATACTGGTGCAACTGCCATCAAAGTACGGGCAAGAGATAACATCACCATTGGAACATGGAATGTCAGGACATTAAGACCAGCAGGGAAACTCGAGGAGCTAACCCATGAGATGGGAAGATACCAATGGCACATCCTTGGATTCTGCGAGATGCGCTGGAGAATTGTCGGAGAGAGATCAACAGATGACGGACACGTGATCTACTTCAGTGGGCATGAGAACAAGCATGAACATGGAGTCGGGTTTATGGTACACAAGGACATTGTGAGTGCAGTCATGGGTTGACGACCAGTGTCGAACAGGATGATTACAATCCGCGTAAGGGCATCTCCCTTTAACATCACTATCATACAGATCTATGCCCTAACATCTGACCATGATGACGAGGAACTGGATGAGTTCTACGACCAGCTTCAAACTCTCATAGACCAGACACCCAAAAAGGATATTCTGGTTATTCAAGGAGACTGGAATGCTAAGGTAGAAGAGGACGCACAAGCAGACTGGCGAGAAGCCTGTGGTCCATACTGTAATAAGCAGACCAATGAGAGAGGACTCAAGCTCCTGGACTTCGCCACATACAATAACATAGTGCTAACGAACAAACATGACCCCTACAAACTATCCAGAAGATGGACTTGGCACAGTCCAGACGGAAAACATCACAATCAGATTGACTACATCTTGGTGAGAAAGCGCTTTCGGTCTAGCGTAAACATTGCCAGAACGCTTAGCTTCCCAGGAGCTGATATAGAAAGCGACCATGACTTGCTGATGATGACTATCTAACTTCGTCTGAGGAAGACCAATAAGCCAAGACAAGTTAAGATCAGGTTCGACCTTGAAAAACTTAAAGATCCAAGCGTGGCACAAGCATTTGAAGTATCAATAGGCGGCAAATTTGCACCACTCACAATTCTGGGACATGAAGAAATAAACCTAGACTCCTTGATCATCACCTTCAACAAGGCAGTAATAGACACAGCCTGAGAGATCCTTGGCAAGCATCGTAGAATAAAGAAGCCCTGGGTCACAGCAGATATCCTCGACCTCTGCCATGTGAGGAGAAAACTGAAGAGTAAGCGAGGAGACCATGAAGGAGCAAAAAATACAATGAGATTAACAACAGAATTAAGAAGAACATAAAGAAAGCAAAAGAAAGGTGGTTAGAGGACCAATGCAAGGAAGTCGAGAAAAGATTGAACCAGAATGACAGTAAAAGGGCATACCAGTTGGTGAAAAACCTGACAACAGAGAAACAGGGGATATCTAATACGATTCATGACAAGGCTGGTAAGAGTCTGACAGAAAACCAAGACATTCTTAACAGATGGACGGAATACTGTTCGGAGCTTTACAACCAGGAGCCTTCTGGAGACCAAGCTGTACTAAACATACCACTGACCACAACAGAGGATGACCACCCGATCCTCAGGGACGAAGTAGAGGTTGCAGTAAAGGCGCTAAAGACGGGGAAATCAGCTGGGGTAGTCAATATACCAGCAGAACTTGTTATATCTGGAGGAACGTCCTTGATAGATGTCCTCACAACAATCTGCAATCAAATCTGGCAAAAAGGAGAATGGCCCACCCCATGGACCCAGTCTCTGATCGTGACTCTTCCTAAAAAAGGGAATCTACAACTGTGCTAGAATTACCGAACAATCAGTCTCATAAGTCACCCAAGCAAGGTTATGCTTAAAATCATCCTCAATAGACTGAAACCCCAAGCAGAGCACATCATTGCGGAAGAACAGGCAGGGTTCAGAGCAGGACGTAGCACTACAGAACAGATCTTCAATCTCAGAATCCTCTGTGAAAAATATCTCCAGCATCAACAGAACCTCTTTTATGTCTTCACTGACTTCAAGAAGAATTTCGACAAGGTATGGCATGCAGCCTTGTGGGCCACCATGCGGATATACAACATAAATGCAAAACTAATAAGCACTATCGAAACCCTGTATGACAAAGCTACTAGTACAGTTCTCGTCAATGGCAACATAGGAGACTGGTTCAGAACCACAGTCGGAGTCAGACAGGGGTGCCTTCTCTCACCCACTCTCTTCAACATCTACCTGGAAAGGATCATGTCCGACGCCTTGGAAGACCATGAGGACAGTGTCAGTGTTGGAGGCAGAACAATCACCAACCTGCGCTTCGCTGATGATATCGATGGTTTAGCAGGAGATGAAGAAGAAATGGAAACCTTAGTGAACCGTCTCAATCAAGCAGCACTAAGATATGGGATGGAGATCAACGCTGAAAAGACAAACCTAATGACAAACAACCCGAGTGGCATCCAAAAGGAAATAAGAGTGAATGGACAGAAGCTGGGCACAATAACAAGCTTCAAGTACCTAGGTGTTATCGCCTCTGATGAAGGTTCAAAATCTGAGGTTCTTTCCAGGATTGCGCAGACAACAACTGCTCTGGCTAGGCTGAAGCCTATTTGGAAAGATAGCAACATCACGCTTGTGTCCAAGATCAAGCTTATGTGCTCCCTCGTCATGTCGATATTCCTATATGCATGTGAGACATGGACCCTAACAGCAGAAATAGAGAGAAGAATCCATGCCTTAGAGATGAGATGTTATCGAAGGATCCTGAAAATCTCATACTTAGACCACGTCTCTAATGTGGAGGTGCGCACTAAAATCCCATGCCCAATTGGACCTTATGAAGATCTGCTCACCACTGTAAAGAAACGCAAACTAAATGGTATGGTCACGTCTCACGCTCAACTGGCCTGTCAAAGACAATCCTACAGGGCACAGCGAGAGGAAAGAGAAAAAGAGGCAGACAGAAGAAGAGATGGGAAGACAATATCAAAGAGTGGACAGGCATGGACTTTGCAAAGTCCCAAAGAGCAGTGGAGAACAGGGCGAAATGGAGAGAGATTTTCGCAAAGTCATCAGTGGCGCCCCTACGACCAGCAAGGTTACGGGAGAAATTAAATGAAAAATGAATGGGAAGTCGATTGCCATATGTTCCTGCCACATGAACTTTTTTCTTTGACTTGTATAAAAAAAATATCTAACGAACCAACCTTTACTACCTTTGTATCCTCCAGGTTGTGGGTACAAATTGACTGTAAAGGGCCAAAGTTAATTATGCGTAAATATTAATTATTTGTTCGAAGTGTCTTTTACTAAACCCGATATGCAGGTGTCAGATTTATAGAGAAAATCAAATGCTACAAAGGTATTTGTAATAATATTACAACAAGTAATAAAACAAGTAAAACACGCTATTGTTCAAAAATTTTAAACGGAACAATATAAAATTGTTTCGAATAGTATATTTTTTTCTTTCAGGAAGTCTCAGACACATTTTCCTTTAAAGACGAAAAATATTCCCATTTGAATACAGACGAATCCAAGATAGCTGCAGTGAAATCATTTCTTCAGATGTGTGCTGAAGTCTGCTGGTTAATTGCTACGTGTCGGCCCGCGCTACACCTACAATTTGATGTCATGAATGTGACGTATGATTTGCGGATTAAGAAAGCTTTTAGTGTGTTTGCGACTCAGAAAAAAGTACAGGTACTTGGTACTCCTCCAGGCATTATCATAGCTGTAGTGTGTCCAGCTTTGCTAACAGCGGATGATAGTATCATCATGCGGGGGGAAGTTATTACGACTAACTTTAGTGGTGGAATAGACATGGAGGAGGGGAGAAATGAATCTAAAACGGGAGCTATGAATACGGATTAGATATTTGTGTAAACAGATTGATTGTAGTCTGTTTAAATCATGTAATGGATAAGCATTCCAAGGGTTTACTCGAAATACACACTCTTAGAATGATCAATTATTTAGTTTTATTTACGATAGATTACATACAGAGTCTAATTCATTCATGGATGGTTTTATAATGGTAATGCCAAGCACATGTATAGGGTCATTTGCAATTCTTTTTTAATCACACGATTTAGACATATAAGCACTACTTACAGAAAATGATATGATTAGCGGCAGTAACTTAAGTTATTAAATTCCTACTCATATATGAGACAGTTACAGAAAATGATATTGGTCGAAGAGAAAGAAATGAGGGATAGTTTGTGAATTCATTAATAAACTCTGTCTTGAGTTCTCTTCTTGTCAATTTGAATACATACCTACTAAAATTAAGAGAAACATGATTTAAAAAAAGTAAGTTATATATCTTTTTTCAGCTAATTCTTTATAACATATATAATGGAAAAATGATGAACAACTTTTGTTATCTATTGTTACGACTCTATGGTCTAAGAAAAATGTAACAGAAAGAAAGTGAACCCAACAACGTCAATAATATCAACAAACAATTTATTTCTAGATAATTAAAATGAAAATCAAAAGACACTTACAGTAACGTGTATTAAAATCCAATTAATCCAATAATAATTAGTGTCCTAATCACAAGTCCTAAATATAAAATGTTCTGAATAAATTAATGTTTCTTGTGAATGAATCTTCCTCATGAACGAATATTCCGAATGAATGAATGTTCCGAATGAATGGGTAGTCTGGAGTGTCCTGATGTACCTCAATAATGTAATCCAGATCATCTTTCAGAATGTCCACACGTATCCAAAAGTCATATATCTAAATCCAAAGGTTTATGTAAGTACTTTAGGTAACTCCGATGAATGTTCCTTTTGAATTATGTATACAGCAATACAGTACTACAAGGTTACAAGATTACAGCACAACTATAATATCAAATAATCTGATGATTCCAAAAGACTGATCATAAAAATTTTTTAATGTTTTCAATACAAGATTTAAAATTGGAATGGAATCTTGTTTACCAAATACTGTATAAATATAAGACAAGTCACATGACAGAATGTTCTAGAACAATAAATGGTGTGTGTGACTTTTGACACATAACTCTAAAGGGAAGTCTAGTTGTATCTGTAAACAAAATCAACCTTGACCTAAAATTTGAATCAACAACGTGTTTATCAAAACTATCCTTGAACTCAAATATTAAGTAAACAACCTAATTCAAGGACAATAGTTAAACATGTTTTCCTGATAAACAACATTAAGATTTAATTAAATATTAAAGTCAAGAAACATTTATAATTTCCTAAAATATTTATAATATTATATAAACATCATACATAACACTATACATTGATGTGTAGGACACTCATTCTCATGAACAAGAATATTAGAGTAGCCCTTAGTTCTCTTGCTCACAATAATGTGGACGACTTATTCATTTTGGAACACTGTTTCTGACTGTTCGATTTATTGTATCTTAATCTAAAGATATTTCTATCCATTTGTATTTGAAGTAGATTTCTTCTTTCTCGTAGCGTTTTCTTGTGTTTTTAAAAAATCAAATTAATATACAAATTGCCTACTAATAAAGTTCTGGACTACCAAATATCATGGCTTGTTTTCGGGTTTGTTGTGATCGTGAAATCAGTGAGAAAACTTTGAATACTATAGTATCTATGTATACAGTTATAAAATCTTGAGTTAAAGATCATTAAAAGCTTGTCGAAGTATTTACATTGTAATTATTGGGGTAAGAGGATAAGGTACGGGGATTGTTTCTTTTATTTTATATGAATGATATAGAAGATGAACAATTAATATTGAAAGTTATTGAATGCATTGTAATAAATATACTAGATGAACTTCTTTTGTAGTATTCCATTAGTCATTTTTCAAACTAAATAACAACCAGGGCCAAATACTCTGCAAGACCATTGTTGTAGTTAAAGAGTTAAAAATCCATACAGATAAAATAAAGGTGATAATCTTTACAAAAGGTGGTAGATCATCAAAGAGGTACAATTTTGAGTATGGCTCCATCAATTTTAAATGGTATTGAGGCTTTTATATCATCTCATTGTTTTATCAGTAAAAAGTTTTTTAAGTTATGTAAATATCTCTATCAACTTAGAGATATCCTTGTGGCCGATATAGTTGACCTTTGGAACAAATAAGTCTCACAAATATATATATATATATATATATATATATATATATATATATATATATATATATATATATTGTTACGGAATTATATATCGTTTTTCTTTTAATAATGGTATAGTTTATTAGTTTTTTATCTCTGTTTTTAGTCTAACAGCTGTCGTCTTGCCGTGAGTACACATACGGTAGGCTCGATCGATATTTTGCTGAAGCTTTAGTCATATGACGTGTTTTCCGCGCGTGAGAGAGTATGAACTTCTGACCTAGATTCCATGAGTAAACACTTTGTTATTGATACAAATGTCAGTGTAGAGGTACTTTTAGCGGCATCACGCATAACCTAATTTCTGATTGGTTTGGAGAAGGTTGTTTCTAGAAGGATCAAATGGGTTTTTATTTCGATTCTGAGTATTAAAATACTATATAATAGGAAATAATCCTGTGTTTAGGCATTCTTCATAGTTTCATTGAATTGAGAGGTCATAAACGAATTTGGTTCATTGTGTGTGTGGGATATTCTGTTTTGGAGATCTATTTATTTTAATACAGTGAATTTTGGATTAGTACTGTTTCTTCAACCTTAATAATTATACAGCTCCGTGCAATTATCGGAAACATGTATAGAACTTGTGATATTCCATTCACAGGGATTATTGGGAATTTAAAACACTTGGATATTTGGTTCTTATTAACACATTAGTACAGTGAAGATTACTTCATTCGGAATATACTACATTTGGAATATTTGGATTAACTTCCGGATCAGTGAAATTTAGAACAATTTAGGACTTTTAAGAATATTCTATACTGTAAGTTATTTTAATTCCTTCAGTTTGATTGTTTGTTATAATATTTTAATATTTTAGGAAATTAAAGATTTGTATTTTAAATCTTGAAAGCTTGTTTGAGTCTTTTCTTTTGTTATATTACCCCTAGTGGTAACAATATATATATATATATATATATATATATATATATCTATATCTATATATATATATATATATATATATATCAGACATTTGGTTGTTTGAAAATGTTAAATGTGTTCAAAGAGTTGAAATGTAATTTAGCAACCTGTTCTTCGTATAAAACAGCGTACGTAAAATATTATTTATTATGTAGAAAACTCTCTTGGACGTTGTTTATGAATTGACGGTAATATGAGTGTATTAAGTATTATTAAAGATTTTGAATTCTGCCTATGCAAAGTATATCAAATTATTTGCAGGGTTTTATATATATATATATATATATATATATATATATATATATATATATATATATATATATATATATATAAACATAAACATATATATATATATATATATATATATATATATATTATCATTGGGATTTTTATTAAGTTTGTTTTTTAATCAATTTGCAAGAGACCAGATTACTTTTCGCGTTCTATTAAACTGAAAACCTACTGACAGACCCAGATTTCAGACAAACAATTGCAGACTTTGTTGAAGCCCTAGCAAGATAGCATTATAGTTTCCAAAATTAGATTTGTACTTGCTAGACTGTGAGTATAATCACATCGTCTTGAGATTCAAATTGGAACCTGGACAAATCCAACAATAACACATGAAATATAACACGAAAATGTAAAGTTCTTGATGTCTTGGACGACGAATCTCAGTTTACCTTTGTTTTCGTGTTTGCACAGAGATGCGCGATGTAATATATTCTAAACAGATCGTGGACAAGACCGGGTATGTTTGAATTTAAAAAAACTTTTTCTTTCAAATCTTTGAATAAGTTTTAAAAGGAAGCGGCATTGCCGTCTACGAAGGTATCGTGCATAAAAAAGTTATATCTTATTCCAGCATTAATAATGGTCTTATATTAATTAAGACAGTATTTCGTTGTCTTCGTGTCTATCAATATTTATGTGCAAACATTATTATGGTGAAATGTTTATTCTGCATCAGGCGAGTCTTATTTTACTTCCAGGAAAAAGCACAGTTCAATATCTTTTAGTGATTCTGTTCATCTTGAAGGAATTTTTAACCTAGTATGTGTGTTGATTAGCATTGATATTTCATCTCACTTTACTTGAATACAATTTTTGTTTTCATATGCCTCTCCAATCTTCTATACCCCTGAAATTATATGTTCAATCACGTATCGGCTTCATGATATGGAATTGCATTATTATAGTTATAAATATAACTTTAGAGTGTTAAAGTGTTGAAACTGTATCCTATATTTAGCCCTAACCATATCCATGGGCGTGAACAATATTCAGTCATAGTACATAACGCCCAAACTAGGCAGACCCAGTGAACATAAGATGGTATCGTGCAATGCTTCTCTGGTGCTGTGCTTGCTGCTGTTCCATCTGCTCCGCTGCTCTGCTGTTCCCTCACAAGCTGCTGTTCCATCTGCTCCGTTTGCACTGGTGCGGGGAGCGGCGAGAGTGTCAGCATCTTTCTCAGCTTGGCGTTGTTTCATCATATCATAAAGTCTTTTAGCCGAAGCAACTCTACATGTGCTTCTAACCTTAGTGACCTGTATCATTTCCTGCTGCACTTGTGCAGGTACCGCTGACTGTTCCAAAATCGGTACTGCTGACAGTTCCAAAGTCGCACTCATCATTTGGTCAACATGCTGGTCGGTTATCATGCTGCAATTGGAGCTAGGACCAGGCCGTACCTAAAGGAGAGGTGGATGCTGATGCTCCTTTTAGATGCCTGAATGAGCGGATCCTCTTTAAATCCATCGCAAGCTGCTTGCGGCTGTCTATGGGCAAAAGGTGACTCTCAACTGCTGTGTACAGACCAAGCAGAAACGATTCCAGCGAGACTGTCATTTTAGTCCTTTGTTTAGCCTCGTATATGACATATGTTTTAGAATCCTCTTCATCGCTCATCGCCTTGTCGCCCTCAAAGTAAGATGCCGGCCTGCGTATTCTTTTGCCTCTCCAGAAGCCACTAGCTCATACAGTTTGTCATGTATTGTCTTCCCGACAGTTCATGTGGTTCCAGCTGTGCGGGCTGGTGTTGTAGCTCTTTCTGACGTTCCGCCGGCAGCTTCTGCTGGCTTGACTTCCAGCCGGTTTAGTATCCTCGCAATATCAAAGTTATTCATAGCTTCTGCCATGGTTCTGAATCTGACTCTAAGTAGTACGCAACCTAAGGTCGCAAGTGTTATGGCATGACTGGCGACGCAGCAAAGATAAAGCCACCACATCACGCACTATCACAGGTGAAAAAAAAACTTTTAAGTTTCTGGCGGGTATGTATGCAGATTGAGCTTGACAAAACTTTCCTTTTTAAGAAAGTCATAGGCCTCCGTTCGAAGCGAGGCCTCGATGATATTGTTTTTTCTCAGCGCGTCCATAAATGAGCCTTCGTTTTTTCAGTAGAATATGGCTATCCATGAGGTCTGCTAGAGGAAATCTCTAGCAACGGCGTTGTCTTTTTGCGTTATAACCCTTATGATGATGCCGGCATGTCGGCTGACATAGGCGAGCTTAGTAAGAACTTTTTCCTTTTGTCGGACGCCAGAAAGAAAGGCGCCATCGTCGAGTAGAAAAAGCGTGGTGGTTTCCTCGAACTTTTGGCGAACGCACAAAGCAAGGCATCCAGATCATAGTCCTCAGAGTTGATCTGAAATACTCCCGCATCGTTTCCGCCGCGGTCCCAAGGCCTATCGTTCGCCTTGTTGAAGCCTATTTTCGGGTAGATGATGCCGATTTTCACATCCTCGGCGGCCGACGATCATGGCGCAGTGTGGCTGTAAGTTATCAAAAAATCCGCTCATGTATGTTAGCACATGACTGACAGAGACTCGCAATTTTGTATGTTAAGCTGAGTGTCCAATATGATGTATATGTACGCGTTGAACACGCCAGCCGCCTTTGCTATTTTTTCGATTTGTAGCGTTACGCTTTAACGCGCCTTTTCGATGCGCATTCCAGACTCGCGTGGAGAGTCTGGTCTTCTGTTGACATCATATCCATGACAAGGGCAAAATTGCTTTAGTAGAATGCACCAACGTCTATTTCCAGCAGATCCGCGTCCTCGATGGACTTCCTAGCCATTTATTTTACGGCCTCTTTTAACGCCCTCGATCGTCACCGATACTTTATTAATAAAGGGGTTGTAAAAATGCTCAGTAACACGTGCGAAATTACCGGTTTGCGTAGGGTCCTAGAAGAGTATGACTATCGCCTTCATACATTTTGCTGGTGAGTTTAGGTTAATGTTCCACGTGGAGTTTCTCTTGTATAGTATCGCCCTGCGGTAGCGCAGCACTCTGGTGTAAAATATAGTCACGTTTCCCATGCACTGCTGCCCAACCATGCTTGCGATCTCTGAGTTGCACACAACGTCGAACTCCAACGAGATACCACTGATTGTGTAGTTCGCCGTGTTGTTAGTGCTGCGTATCACCCCGCCGTAGTCTGAGAGTATGGAGTGGTAGTATGGCATATGGTCATTTAGCGGCTGGAAGCCGAGTGGCACGAAGTAACGGTTTCCAAAATCGGCAGCAGTAGATGCGTCGTGCTGGCTGGCGGCAACGGCATTGCCAGCGCCGACACGTATAGTGGCAGTGTTTGCGTTCCGTATGCACTGGAAGGCCGCATTGGTCCTCTCTTATTCAGTCATCCAAAGATTTTTGTAAGCGCCCCAAATGTCTGCGTCGTCGATGCTGGCCAGCTCATTGCCCTCGAGCTTGACTTTAATCTTCTTGACTAAGGCGCAGTTCATGTTTTTCACCATTGTACTGTTTGCGTCCGCCTGAGCTCCTGTGTCGCTCTCAAAGGAATTGTGAATGCCAAGCTGGTGGTGCCTGGCATCACGAAAGCTACCACGTTCTTTGCCGTTCTCCGCTTGCGCTGGTCGGCGACAACAGACAAGCGAAAACAAGCTAGGCGCGGAGAAACCAGATAGCCAATAGCCCCACCGCAACGCCGCCTACAACAAGTGCAGTTTTATTAGCTTCGTGGTCTTCGGCTTCGACGCCTGTATTTTTGCATGGTTTGCGTCGTGCCGTTGCTGCGGAATTTTAAGCCCATCACTTCATGCCTTGACCTCTGGGATTGTTGCGCTGTGTGTACGCGAGCATATGCTCACTGTACCTGTCATGATATCATGAACGCGTTGAAGGTAACGTTGGTTCCGAGTACCATGTCGTCGGGCGCCTCCTGGATATTGCTGTTACAAACCACATATGTGCCAACTTTAAGCTTCATGTCAGATGGGATCATGTAAAGGCTGCCCCCCCCCCCCCCCCGAGGGCGTTATCTAGCTTGGTTTTGGTTTTTGTGATTGCGTCCTGGTAATTAGCTATTGACTTCAGTACGTCATCAGCGCCTAATATTTCTGCATTTTGCGAGCGCCAGAAACTAATTTTGTTCATCAAATGCGGTACCTCATCTGATGATCTTGGTAAGCGTATGAGACTGCGCACCAAGGATTACCCAAACATACGCATGGACGCTATCATTGAAACGGACCACACCTTGGTGGGTAAAGTCTTGGAAATTTACCAGCATGAAGAACACACACCTATTTTTCGTTGACCCGTCCTCGTCCTGCGCGAAATATGTGACGTGCAGTTTTCCTCCAGGCGGCTCCCCAAACGTATAATGCTCGGTTTCATATATCATGGGGTCTGATGCGTGTGTGTGTGTGTGTGAGGCTTTCTCATATTCCGGAGCCAGAGTTATGGACTTGCCCTCCGGGGACGTAAACGAGATCCATCAGTCCAAGACTATTGTTTATGCCATGTTTTATCCTCCAGTCGTCACCTCCACTCACGAAAACGTTATTTACAGATGGCCTCGTATTGTTTTCATGTCAATGCCGTTTTCGAACGTTTCCCACTCCGTTTCGCCTGGAATTGGGCACTTCATCTGACTGGGAATCTTTCTCAGCAGGTAGTAAACGTGAAAGAGATTAAACCTTTGCTCAAACGCTGGTAGTCCTTCCGTCGCGCTTGCAGTCGTTCCGATCGGCAACAATTGGTCTCGAACGCTGACGCCGCAACCGGTCGTCGCGCACTATATGGCAAAGCTTACCTGATATTGCCAGAACCTCATTTCATAGTCTGCATTAAACCTCTTTGATCTCAACGTGGGATTGCGCGTCCTTTTCCAACTCGTCGAAACATTTGTAGTTTCTGAATGAGGCATTATCCCGAACGTACACGTCAAGGTTGAGCAATAGTTGACGGATCTGTGCCCTCTCTACGTCGTTATATCTCAAGACGCCGATGACTCCATATTATTTTGCGTCGCTATTAAAGCGAAGTACTTGTGGCAATACGATCTCCCCTCACTAGTGCTTACACAAGTTCCGACAATGAATGTTGTAATGACCAATCCTCTAGTTGGGCCTAGTGGCTTTATAACAGTTGATATGCATCGACTCAACTTCGTGCGTAGCGCTCCGGGAGAGTTTATACAAACTAGGTTGGTTCAACATTTCGGCTCCGCTTAGAAATAATATCTTTACTGTGCAAGGGGCGCGTTTGACCGAAACAAGTTATACCATTCCGGATGGGTATTACAACATAAAAACGCTTGAAAAAGTAATACAAACTGTCGCGCTTGGATTTACTGCGGACTACAAGGAGGCGAACAGGCACGTCTTTATCACGGACAAAACCAATGCTACTTGTTTGATTCCCTTTCTGCTAGTCCACATCTTTGGGTTTGTTCAGCCGGGCAATGGTCATGAATCTGCTTATTTACAACCAGGAGAACCAACTGTAGCATCCAATCACCCTGAGTTTATGAACATCCCGCGTCTCTATGTCCACCTGGATCAGATAAAATCGAGAATATTCTTGATGCCAAAAACAGTATTCTGCTACAAGTTATTCCCGTGGGCGTTGAGTCCTGGAAAACCACATTAGCCCAGATTACGGGAAGGTGGCATCCGTGTACTTTTGGAACGTACTTTAGATGAAAAAACACACCAGTTTATATGATGGGGTTCACTATCACCCTGAAATTAAGCACTAGTAGGCGTTCCGCCGTCACACTATGAGTCCATGTGGTCATGGATTCTTCGGCGGCAGCGCTTGTCGCTTCTTCTGGGCATCGCTTCCATTTAGTGGCGCCACCAGCCTCGCGGGCCTAGAAACGGGCATTGACTGGTCCTAGTACACGACGAAGGCAGACCTCGTCAAGTATGTAACACGATAAGAGCTGGCGGGATTGACCTTGGTGACTTCAGACCTATTTGTTTAAAAAAGGAGGATGTTGTGCATTGAACGGTCGACAGAATCACGTCAGTGGGTGGGGTTACAACAATAAATGCGCCGGTTTTTATCTCTGGAATTCAATGCAAGACTTTCAAAACGTTGGCAGTTTTACACACAACAACAATAACGACACTATCACTATTTTGCTTCGTTACCCTCCATTAGAGACGCAGTGACTGAACGTTAAATCCGTGTTAACGGGGTCCTATTGGCAAGCTAACGCCAACACGAAAGCCTTACAATTAGCTTTGTATCTATGTTTGCAGCAGGAGACAACATTAAGTGTGATGGTATCAACGTCAACGAACAGCCGACGGGATTCTCAGCCACTCTTACCAATTTTTGGCCTGCTTTGTGGCTATCAATCACAACTCGCTGAGCCTAAAACAATAATCTTGGCAAGCCATGGGGAGCAACCCAACATAGATGGAGGATATGAATCATTGGTGCCAGCTGGAACAGGGGAAAATCCCACGGTAGCGGACGGGGAAGGAGTATTAGAGAAGTTCGCAAAACAAGTTTACATCGATAAGGAATACAAAGCACCGGTGGAAGAGTTTTTGCGTCTAGAAAAGTTTGATACACCCCAGTTCACGTTATGATGGAACTTGGATGCAAAGCAGATAGAAATTGAGCGATGGGGCCATTGAAAGTACCCTGAGCAACCAATCCTTACTCAGCTAGGAGTAATTGCACGTTCGCTGCAGCAAAACAAAACCCCAAAGTTCTGAACGCACGCGCGGGAGATCTCAAGCATGATTTCTACTACAATGCCAGCGTGGTATTTGGTGATGCAATTGGTACAGATCCCGCGTCATTCAGCTCATAAGAACAAAAAAAAAAAAAACAAACAACAAAAAAAAATGTGATCTTTAAAAAGATATGTATTGCCGCCTTGCAGTAAAAAGAGAAAAACCTTGCAATCCCTAAACCGCAAGCAGAAAGCAGACAGCGAAGATGTTATGAAAAATCTCGCTGGAAATTCCGCATAGATGTAAGTTATGTGGTGTTAGCTGTAGCGGAAAAGGGTAGAACACAGCTGGGACATATTTCTGGCTCTCATGATCAAAGCATTAGGCCTATCGTCAGAGCACCACCATCATATGGTGCATTGTGCCCACCTTAACGTGCCGCTCCGCGGTGCTAAAAAATTATGATCGCTTTTTATGTTGCTTAGTTTATACACCATTTGGTTAACAGTGAAGCTATGGGCACACCTGTAGGCAGTAAGTGCGGCGTTGCCAGTTGGTCACTATAAACCTGGCGAGCTCCTCAGCATGGAACAGAGTTGATTATCTTACTTTCTAAAAAACATTGTGTTGCACAAGGCGATTCAGAGAGTTCTGTTGATGACTTTGCCGGCTATTGACAACAAGGAGATACCCCGATGGTTGGCGCAGGATCGTTTGTTGCCTTTCCGCTTGCTCATGTGGATAATGGATGCATCCTTGTACTCCGTGGTGTATAGTTCCTTGAGTCCACACTGACTGAAAGAGTTGAGTCAGTTTCTGTGCCGTGTGCAAGCCTTCGGCTTTGTAAACTTCTGCTGGTATAGCATCTGCTCCAGGTGATTTACCATTTGAGAGCAGGTCAATTGCTTTCTCAGTTTCAGTCAGCGTTTGATGATCAGCAAGTGATATGTTGATTTCCACTTGGGGCAGTCGATCAGTTGCCACCTTACTGATAGATGATTGTTGATTGAGGATGCTGTTGAAGTGTTCTACCCATCTCAAGGCTGATTTTTGGCCCCTCATCGGTTCATATTTTTTAGATCGATGACCTTAATATACTCGTTACTTTAACTATCTTCCTGCCAGTGAAATTACTCTCATTTGTGATGTCACAGACAGTGAACTCACTTTGCTCGTTCTGACCTGTTCAAATAAAAGGTATTCCCATTTCCCAATATTATCATACTACATTAACTTGTTTTGCAGACAAAAAATTATTGCGTCATCTTACCCTCTATGTAATGATTTTACACAAATATGATGCATGCAGAAGCTTCAGCAAAATATTTGGCGCACATGAGTTATCTCCCTTGATTGCGGAAATTGTTAGCGTACAAAAGTTACCTCCCTTGATTGCATACACGAATTACCTCCCTTGACTGCAAAATATATTTTAGTAACAGTCAAATATGCAAATTTGGCTAACCATAAACTTTTCAACGTTATTTTCTAGTATTTTGTCGATGTTATACCAAAGGATATTGTTATTTATCACATCAATGGTGACAAGTCAGACAATAGAATAGGAAACTTAGAAGCGGTGAAGTAAATAATTGAAAGGACGAAGCTGGCAAGCACAAAAATGAGCAAGGTCAATAAGAACGACCAACATCAAAACAGGTGACCAGAAAATATTTAGTTCTTTGTATTAGGCTCAGAATTCGCTTGGCACGAACCGCCGCTCCGTCTTATTTTGTGACTACGGCACAAGAACTAAATCCTAGTCACCTATTCGGGATTGGTGATACTTGTTTAGCTTTGTCTAAGCCTCATAATGTTTTCGGTGAATTTGTTTGTATTTTGTTGTTGTTGTTGTTGTTGTTGTTGCTCAAATCAGACCAAGTTCGTAATAAATATCAGAGGCTAAAGCATTAGGTATTTTCTCAAAGATATATTTTCCCTTGTTTCGAAAGTGACCATGAACTCTTTTGCTTACGCTATCATCAAGTATGAATCTTTTGTCCTCGTAATCAGATAGACCAATTTTATTTAACATATGCATAACGTGGTTCTCAGATCTTATCGTATTTACGGTTGCCTACTGTTTTTCGCCATATATAGCCGTAAATTAGTCATCTCGAGTGATAACATTTTTTACAACACATTTCTTGATGCCTTTTGCTCGTTTCCAGCTTTCATCATTAAGCTCAAGCAGGTACATTTTAAATCTCAGTGCGATATCCTCTTTGATCTCAGCAACATGTTCCTCCTTAAGTTCGCCGACAGCCCTTTTGTTTGTTTTTGTTATTAAATTTCTTGAGCGGGCTATCAGCACCATGAGGATAATCTAAAAAATCGAAATGCTCTTTTATCGCAAACATGTCCTCGTACACATCTTCTGTTCTAATTTCATAGCATAGCGAGTCCGTGTCAGTAAGCATCAGTTTGGCTTGGTTGCCATATTTCTTTTTGATTGTGTCATAATGAAATTAGTACATGTGATATTTTCACAGCTTATATATGCCAAAACCGACGTATATGGGCTTGTTGAGTTTTACATGAATTTTCTTTCGATGGATCGCAACTAAGTTCTCATCACATATCTTCATGCTTACACAGGATGGGTCGGCAACTAAATTGTCGCGCCTGGTTACATCATTGACAATTTCGATATTAACTCTGCGCCTGACATTTTCCATGCATTTGCCAAAGACCTGGTTGTTCATTAGCTTGAAAATTCTTTCTCAAAATCAATTTGTTCTGCGGTTTTCTTGTTCGTGTTGTAATCAATGTAAGGTTCTATCCAGGCTTCTTGTTTAAAGCTTAAAACTCTGTGTACTTGAATCAGAATTAATCCTAAAACTAGGCACTGCTGCAGGTTTATATATGGAGCACATAGTTGTCCTTGTCATGAAGATTTGGAATTAGCTTTGGAACCTTGAAATTGCCAACACCAAGTTTTTTCTTTAATATCTGCTTTATAAGTACTTAACTAGAATCTTCAACGTCATGCTCTCTGGTGCCAAGAGGTATTTATTATATTCATCATGTAATTTATCAGGGTACTCGATATCTACTTCAAGAACGTAACCTGTATCATCGCTGCATAATAATTTCTCTGTAAACTTTTCTGGGGTCATCCACTTGAACTCACCAACGGGTAGATTCTGCTTATAACATGATCATACAGATTATTGGAGATCAAATAAGTAATAATCTTTGATCCTTTTTATGGATCGTGGTCACGTAGATATTTGCTATTAACTACGAAATGCCTGTACGTAATTAGAGCGAAACCACCTCTGATTCCCTTCTCAAAGAAATTATGCATATCAGTCAACAGCTCCAGATTAACGTTAAGTCATTTTGAGAGCCACATCCTTGACAAAAACCAGGAAAAGAGTAGTATGCGGCAGGATCTAGTTTGTAATATGACAAGCAGAGATCCCAATAGTTTTCGAATGCGTCTGCAAGCATCAGCACATCGGTCTTCAGTTACGGGTCATGATAGTCGGCAATATTTTTGATGTTGAATTTATTCCAACCATTTTTGGCGTGCTCGTAATCAGCATCAGAAACATTTGTACCGCTCAAATGGCTGTAGAAATCTTCTTTTACTGGCGAAATGTATCAAATGTATCAAATGATGTCATGTACTCGTAGGGATAAATTCCTTTGCGCGATACGAGATCAATTTTGTCATGAAATTCTTCAGCACAATATCTGAATAAATCTTCAAAATTATCGTTGGCAGAGTTTTTCACGTTTTCAACAAGCTCATCTAGTGATGCAAGAATGAACTGGAGTCTGTCAATGAAACGCCGATTGCCAAGAGAAAATGATGAATACTTTTCCATATTATTTGGAATACAAGTATTCATTTTCTTCAACTTGCCAAAGCTCTTTACAATCAGATGTGAATCATATTCTCTGAGATTATGAAATACTACCTGAGTAAATTCGGGTCATCTTAACTTCAGATTGTAATTGCTATGAGCAGCTCCGCGGTATCTGTCAGTGTATTGACAATGATCTCAAATTCTGCCGTTGCCAAATTGCTGATTACATATCCAACATAATTCAGCCTGAGAAAGTCTTCTTGATCCTGTACAGTAATTAAATTCTTTAAGCAGACTCTGTATGACACTCTCGTTAGTTTTTCTCGCGATATAGTTTTACAGGTTTGCTGGGAGCTTTGTTAACACAGATCACTATGAAAGAGTAGCCACTTGGAACATGCTCCTGGTATCTTCTGGTAAAAAAACTTTTCAGGATCGGTATCTGCACTCTTGACAGGAAACTGCAGAGATTCGAAATCAGCATAAGTTATGAAAGGAACCTAAGCCATATTACAGAAGTTGTAAATTGATTTCATTTTATGTTTCTTGTTTTGCAATGTCATCCCAATTGAAGAGCTTCAATAAAGCTTTTGATGTCAAAGCTAACATAAAATGCTCTAACCGGCTTTTAAATGAAATGCACCCCGGTTTCAGTATCATCTGCTTGCTGCAAAAACAGTACGCTAATGACAGCATAAACCTTTATGCCGCGATAAAGCTGCAGCTCCTTGTACAAAGTCTGTTTTATGCTAGATTCAACAGCCTTTGTAAAAACAGCAAGCGGCATCACACCAACCTGATATTTTATTAAAGCAAACATTTTGTCGTAGCCGCCAAAAGCTTGACGATTTTCTCGAAATAAGGGTAGATTATATATCTAATTGCTACTCTTTAATATCTCTAGCATAGTATCTTGGGTGAAGCTTGACACGCTATGACGCATCAGCAAATATTGATTATGCCATGTTTTTAAAGTACTTGTCTCTGCTCGTCTGGGAGCAAAACCAGTATTTTAAACAAAATGTCTGCTCCAAAAGCAACATTTTCTGATATCACATTCAGATCCAAAGTAATATATGATTCAGGATTTTTATACAGCGATTTGACAGCATCAAATTCAATTCTGGATGCTCCGTGTAAACGTCTGTGATATAAACAATTGTCTGACATGATATATAACGTTGTTTGATACAAATGTATGATAGTGATGAAAACGAAAATGCTATTGTTCGCGACTACGATGAGTAAAACTATGTTGAAAATGCCTATCTGCATCACAACACAAGACCGCAAAGATATATAAGAAAATATCACACCAGAAACAAATTAGCGCGATTTAATTTGTCAAGCCGTTAACGAGCGCAATGCAACGAGATCTCTGACAGGTTTATCAAGATGAACTTGCCAGGAAGAGCGATATTTATTATGTTTGGTTATGTCTTCCAAAAAATATTTTTGCTGCTAGGTCTGCCAGACAAAGCGGCCATGTGCAAGCATGTTGCTAGCAAAAACATATTAGCACAGTACGACAGAATTATTTCTCAGTACTTGCCGGTGGAGCCCAAGAATTAAAAGCGTCAGAGTAGCCGCTTCATTTCACAAAGGACTTGTTTCCGCGAGTTTTGATTACACGCTCTATTCTAAAAATATTTGGCTCTGAATTTTGTGACTCCTGGTCATAGAACGCTCCTGAAACAGGTTCGCCATTAAGTTCTGAGATTCGGTACGTTACAGTAATTGTTTTTAATACTTCCGTCACAGTAAACATTTTTTGGTCCAGTGTGCTGTATGACCTTTTTAAAAAAAAATTGGTTGGTCTGGAAATCCTGATTTGGTCACCGACATTAAACGTTTGTCTAAAAAAATAATGTTTGCCACGCAGACTTGATTTTGCTTGTCGCTAGCTTGTGTTGGTGTCATCACAATACTTATATGCTTCGTATTGTTATACTTGTCTACTAGCGACTGCAGCACATCTACATATTTAGTCGTTTTATTATTTTAAAAGTATTTCCACATCATATTATTTAGCGAACGATTGAATCTTTCAAATACACTGCTTTGCTTTCATTCAACGTAGAGTACTTATGAATTGTATTTTCTTCAAGTCAGTTCTCAAACGTACTATTTGTAAAATTGGCCGCCATGGTCCAACCAGAGTTTTGCTAGTTTGCGTTGGACAACATTGTTGTCTGATGGCGTTTTCATAGATGCAAAAGCGTCTCTGATAGCTGCGCCATTTTTATTTTTAGTGGCAATCTCCATGCATACTTGCTAAAAATATCAATTACATTTAAAAAGTATTTGACGACGCCATTATTTCTGGAATTATCGTGCATGTCTACAAGATCAGCAGACCAGATGTCATCAACACCATTAGCAACAACTCTGCGGCTACGAAAACGTTTTCTTGCTGGCTTATGTAATTCTTCTGCTATTATATCATCATCATTTTTGTCTGGATTTTTTTTTGGTCGCTGGTTTGCTGGCTTTTTTAGCCGCTGGTTTGTGACGACTTTAAGCCGCTGGTTTATTACCAACGCCAAGTTTATATTTGAGTCTGATGGCGTCTCTGACAAAAGCTCTATCAATACTTTCTCGCATCCCTTTTGGTTTTATCTTGGCTAACTCATCTAGCATAATTTTGTCGCAGCTTTTTTTTCCTTCTGGATAATCTTTGTAGCAAATATTAGGCCGCATTGCTGTGGCATCTACTTGGTCATAGGGTTGTTGACCAGGAAGCGGTTGACATCCAGTTGTTTATACAAAGGATTCCACGGACCAGTACACTTATGTCCTGGCAAAGTCCAGCCGCCTTTGGGTTTCGACATTTTTCAATGAGCGCATAAAGATCAAGAGCGCTGCGATATATTTTACGACGCATACAAACAGAACAGTGTCCAATAATTGTATTGCCTTGAATATATTGTCATCTTAGGCATGCATATATAACGAGTAAGCATAACATGATGTGTCAAGTACGATAAAAGGCTGGGCGTCAGCACAACAACCTTAAATTGTTTTAACAAACCTGGATTTTCGTTTGCTACATTCAGCACGTATTGATTTCACTACAGGGCAACTATTTTTAGTTTGAGATGAAGTTTCTTCAAGTTATCCGTATTCTTTCTGCATGATAAGCACCACGAAGCTGTCATTGTATTTGACACATACATAAAACACACTTCAGCTGTCATCTTTTCAGCTAACTTGTCATTTCATCTTACTTAAAACTAACTTCTTATTATCCAAAGTTTGCAGTAGGGTAAATTCTAATACGGAATTTCCTTGGCAAAGTGATCTGATAAAGTAAAAATAGTAAAGACCACAAGCTGAACTATTGTGCAACCTTTGCTAGCGCCACATAGTGTTACATGGTGGCAGCCCAAACGAATCAAAATATTCTACGTCGCTATTGTAACAGGATGAAGCGGGTTTGGATTGGATTTAGCGAAGACACCGAAAGCAATTGCGTTAATTATATGTTTATTTATAATGCAATTTAACGATAAATGAATCGGACACTATTGTAACATAATGATATAAAGTAATAACTGCATAAACGTGATTATTTACGGCTACTGCTGGTAGTCCACGTGACTTCAACATCTACCATGGAATTTTGTGTGCGTTCCAAATGCTTAGAAACATCAAAGTGATAAATAGTGTACAGCTTTGCAAATTCATCTAGAGATGTGTCTTCCTGTCTCAACATCATATTTTTCATGGCCTCCTGAAGCATAAGATACGCTCGCGAAACATTTTCACTAAGTGGTGCAAAATTACACTCAAGTTCAAATCGGGATATTGTCTGCTATTAACTTTGACAGCAATGCGAGTCAATCCCAAGTTGTCAAATACCTGGCTGCTTGTCTCCTGATCAGCATCTCGTGCTATAGTTTAAAAAGCTATAAATATGTGTCTAGGCAGTTCACTGCCTGGCGATGTAGCAATTCTACAATTCCCATATAATTGCTCTGGTAGATACGTGATGCTTTTATAGACGCGCATTTGCTCAAAATAAAGTTTCTTGTTATCTTTGGGATCCTAAGAGATAGTTTTGCAAAAACAAATTGTCCGTCATCAACACCAACTGGACTATGTATGTACGTGGTAGGATCAGATCTTGACAAAACCAGCGTGTGCTTAGCGCCTCTAAAAACTGTATCATTGTCGCGTCAAAAACCTAAAACGGAACTTAGTGGCCACGTCATTCAAACTTCATTGTGCCCATCAATGAGAGCGCGCCTCGTTGCAAGGCCAACAATATTATTTCCGTTTTCTGGATCCAGAAAAGCATTGCGAATGGTTGTAGGAATTTCAGCTTCAGTTGGTCCAGGCATAGCAGAATTAGCATTAGTAAGAACTTCAGCACCTTGTTTGTACTTGACGCTAACTTCTGCATTGCTTGTATTCTTATACCAGAACATATTTGTTGCTGAACTTCTGCTGTGGTCATCACTCATAGAAATTAAATTCATGATGGTGCTGGCAGTGGGTATATAGTTGTTAACTTCCTCAACGGTCTGATTATTAAGTTGCTACTCCAACCATTGTTTGTCAAAGCTACGTTTGTATTAGCTGGAAAATTTGCGAGCGGAGCAGCAGTTGTTTGCAAATGACCTCTGACCTCAAAAAGGGTTTTATGAAGCAACAAGCAAAAATGTCTTTATCTCGCATGTCAATAATTCTTATACCAGGTTTATTCATCTGATGCGAATCCATGTCCAAATATTTCACATATTCGTATTCGGTTGTTCATTCGTCAATGGCCACTTCATCAAAAGCTTAAAATACTCTGGGGTAAATCTAGAAAGCATGTTTATACAACCTCGTTACACAAAAATTCTCTTTAGACCAGATCCTACCATAATATTTGACAAGTTAGGTAGTGATGTGGGCGCCAATCGCATATCTAGTTCATTTATAATTTCTTGGCCGCTCTTAGACAATATTTTGTTGTTGGCTGTGCTAGTCATCACACGCTCAGTTTCTGTTGTTTGCGCGAATTCTTTGATGATTTCTTTGATTGACTGTGGCACTGGCGTTCCCTCAATATTAGACGCCATTTTTGTCCAGCTACTGATACTTCTGCCGAAGCGGCACTTTTTTAAGCGCTACTGACAAGTGGAGCAATTTGTTTGACTATGCCTGGCACTACCCTAGAAATGTTTGAAAACAGCGTTGATATAAATCCTGCTATGATCTTTCTGCGCTTAACTTGTATTGGCATCATTTATACAACACGGTTACATAGTTTTAGTTTTGAGCTCGCAAATGCAGATACAATATTACTCGCTCATTATTAAGGTTAACATTGTTTCCAGATTGATCCGTAATGGACATTGCGATTTCTGGTATGCTGTAGACATTGCTGATGGGATAAAAAGTTATAGACGAAGGCTTTATTGTCATCAATGATCCTGGAGGTGCATTGGGACCGATGCTATAGATGACATGACTATGGCCTCCTCGCGCGTCAAATGATCCTTCAACTATGGAACAATTGATGAGTAAGCTGTTTACGTCGCTAACGTTTACCGGAAAGTCGCCATCGTAAACACCATTTTGCTGTAGAATTTGCGAACCAAAACCTATTAAGTTTTATAAGCTGTTGACAATTGTAAACTCAAACGGGTAGCCGCTCTTATGAGTCAATTGTGTGTTAAGCGTAGACTAATTTGGCTCCATGGTTATGTTTTCGCCAATTTGACCTTTCTCGCCAATCTTTCTTTTTTTTTTATCTCATCAGCGATGTCAACATTGTTGTAAGCGCCAGGAATTTTGATACGAAATGTTTCTGCATCACTAGCGGAAGTAAGATATCTGAACTTGTTGTTGCTTGCTGTAACATTATGAAACGAGTTCCATATTTCTGCAGAAATTAGAGCGATCTCGTTGCGTATCCTGTGATAACTCTATGGGCGTACTGTATCTGACAGTAACATTACTGCTGCTTCCTTGAGCCAACTTGGAATCAATGAGAAGTGCTTGTGACATATCAAATCAGTGTACAAAACTCTGTAATAGGCATTACTAAGTAAACTTTGTTGAAGCAGATGGTCTAGTATTTTGACTATTTCGTTATCACTTCAGCGTAAACGTTGCTAGCTTGTGTAATTGCCGCCAGAAGTGTCAGTCGCCTCACGAGCTCAAATGGTTCCTTGTAATATTGTATGCCAGAGCCAAACTACTGCTCCTCTTCTTCAGCTTGCACCTTTTCTCTTCGCTCTTTTCTTTATCTCTTCGATTTCATTCTACCTCAAATCGATGGGTAAATGGTAATGATTATGGTCCATACTCTTTATCATAATCTACAATATCCCCTGCCATTTTCTTTCTCAGTTTTACGCCCATTTCAATCATCGTTCGATACAGAACGTTCCTGTCTTTTGCTATAAAACGTATTCAGCCCTACCATTTTATCGTAATCGCTTCTTATAGCCAGATAGTCTTCAAAGGACCAAGGCGTCTTTTTTTCCAGCTCATCATATCTCTTGTACATTACATCAAGCTGTTCCGGATAGTTCATATCATGTACTGTTTTAGTTATAGTACCGTAAAATAGATTTGTTTCTTCGCTAAGTGTCAATCTGGTCTTTGCTATTTCTGGCAGATTTTTTTCTTTCAATCCAATCTTTTCTATACTGCCTAACGGGAGACTCAGTCTTTTTCTGGCAACAATGCTATGGGTTGTGTACTTCTTTCGGTTTCATACTGCACTCCCGATGGTCTTTCTTTATAAACTTCCCACTTTGTTACTTCCTCTGCTGACAACGTTTTGTCCTGAGGCGATTCGATGACTATATGTTCATTGCGCTTGATTAATTTTTTAGCGTATCAAGGTGATCTTGCGAAATCTTCTCCTGTTTCTTCTGCTTGGCATTAAGCGCAAGCAATAATATTTCTAAAACAGCGTCGGTAACTTTTGATATTTGATCTGCTTATTCTGCCTTTTTTGTCGTGAGCAAAAACAGTCAGTCAAAACAGTCGCCACAGGTATAAACAGTCTTTCTTCTACGTCGCGTTGAAATTCCTGTTCGCGAATTTGTTCTGCTAGCACGCTACCACGTAGCTGCTGCTGCTGCTCCACTTATTTTTTCATAACCTCAGCTTGGTATTGTATATATTATATCTGCATAAAATGTTGCGGCTTGGCATACATCAACCAAGTCATATGGTCGGGCTGGCAAATTGCTGACATGATCTGTAAACTTAATATGCTGGGATGTCATAGGACATCTGGAAAATAAAATTCATCCAAACTGCGACGGTACATTTCAGGAACATGTTCTACGTCTTATTGAAACGTCATAAAATCATGTTTGCTACTGCCAGTCGCATCGTGATAGCACTGCTTGAAATTAGCTGCATCTATGCCACGACAATGATCGCGCGCATTAGAATCGATGTCGCGATATTCCAGACCTGAAAACAAAATAAAGCTGCCTGTATTGCGGCGGATGTATTTCGGCACACGTAGTAAGACTGCCCCAGGTAAATTAGAATTGCAGCGCTTGTTTCGTGACATCGATAAATATGTTTTTATTTCATTTATGTTGTCGCGCTCAATTTTGATGTCATCAAATACAATGACAGAGTTGTTGTCGCCATCAAGTTCTTCTACGGGCATTATCTTTTTGGGCTCTAACACTGTAAACGTAGCGGTCTCAGCAACAACAGAACTGCTAACGGCTTCATTAAAATCGCTAAGTGTCTTATATTTATCCTGATTTGGATTGAGCGTATAAATGACAACTTTGTCGTAATTGAGTACGTTGTTAAGCAGCATGTTCTAACTAGCGGCACTTATGTAATGACAATCTGGAAACAAAAAGTGATGTCTTGATTTCTTGATGTCTATTGAATTAAAGTTGATGATGCACATTTTGTTATAAGCAGAGTATATATAATGAGTCATTATACAGCTTTTGTCATATTTATTGGCGGTGCTGAATAGAGCACAACAGCAGTTATTTCTAATGCAGAACTCAACAAGCGCTTACTAAAAATGTCTTCGCAAAATATTACAAATGTGGCTGTGCCAGAATATAACTCAGATACGGCGAATAAACAGTATGCAGATAAGTATGTAAATGCCAAAGTGTTGTTAACAGATGCCAATACAAATTTTCCTCGAGGACGCATACTTTCAGTAGGACAAGAATTGGCATCGGATATCATTGGCAATGAAATGTTAGTATCAGCGCCATATGATTTGCCGCTAGCTAGCGACATCAACATGAATTCTAAAAAAAAGTACAAACTTAGCCGCGTCAGAAACTGAAAAAGATGCAGCTACAAAATCATACGCAGATACAAACTTAACGGAGGTGGTGTCATTTTGGTTATCGTACCAGCTAGCAGCAGATCTATTGGAATGACTGATGATCTGCCAGTGGGTAAATCACTACGTTTTGCTTTTAGTTCGCTCACAAGGCAGATTTTTGTTCAAAGATCATCTGAGATATCGTATAGTCCAATCATCATTCAAGCCGCAAAAGGTTTTAGAATTACCAACAACGTAAACTCAGTTGTGTTTGAAGTTACTGGCGGTGGAATCAATGCGACATTTGCCCAGATCAAAAATATGGGTGTGCCAACTGATAATGCAGATGCAACAACTAAACTGTATGTGGATTCCAAGCGAGTAAATAATACGATTGGGCATATTCCATCGCTTTCGTCCAATTCTGATAATCGCAACGGATTTGTAGCCTCTGCAGCATAGGAATATTCAGCCGCGTTTAGAGCGCATCTGGCTTTTGCTGACCATATATCTACTAGCAAATGGGCTACAGCAGGCGTTTATAATACTTTGTGGATCAGAATAGATTGTCCTGTGGCGGTTACTATTTTGCGCTTTCAACTTAGAGGCAGATCAGTTGCAACTGAATACACTAACTAGCCCACGCTTCACACAAGTACGGCTATATTAGGGTCAGCTCTGGCTATGTTTGATATTGCACGCCTTGGAACGACAAAATATCTACAGATTGTATTGAATTTCTGCTATGCCAATCAACTCCGGTCTGGCTTATTTGCAGATGTTTACACTAGATGATCTTATGTAAACAAATATATAAATATCAGAATTCGTGAGAATTGCAAGCAAATTTAACATACTGTTGTTTGAAGAAAAACACGAGGACCTGGCTTTTGATGACATGAGAACTAAGACGTTTTATAATGAAATTGGTGCAAACAAACAACTGTATAAAATGATTTTGGCAGACCCAGAAATCGTAAAAATAGATGATATACTGCTGAATCTTTTTCGGTAACTCATATGAGATCGCCACAGTTGCGGGATGAGTTAAACAAATATGACAAGTTAAAACAGTTCTGCAATGATAAGAAATCGGCCAGCGCTGCTAGAAACATTTGAGTCGTCTTTAAAAACATACTAAAAGAGATTATTCTTGGTAAGTTACAATTAGTAAACCTAACCCAAGAAATGAAGCCACCAAAATCGAACGAAAAATAAAGAAAAGGTCTATATGCTTACTAAGCATACATTTAGAATCAAGTCTGGCAACAAAAACAAAACATGTAAAACTTCAAGAACAACTCGACAAGCGGTATTATTACAGAGAGTTTGGTTTGGATTATGACGACGTAGAAACGATTCTGGGAGTTATGGCGCTACCTGATACAAAGATCTTCCCAATGATCTGCAGCAACAATCTGATGTAAAGCAGCCAGTGCTACCAAAACAAAATCCTGTTGTTGAAAATCAAGATGATATAAAAAATGAAAAAGAAATGAACCTGAACTAACGAATGATCAGATGCATGAACTAGCGGATGTTCATATGTATGAACTTGAACCAATACCAGACAGACTAACTAAATCTTATCAATCCTTTGTGAAGCTAACGAATGAAACTCTTTGCGAGCATCTGATGAGCAAATTTGCGGTAGAATATTAGCAAGATAAATCTAACCCTGAGCAGCCACAACCCAAACAGCCACAAGCTGAAGCAGAAAAACAATAACCAGAACAACAAGAAGTTATAGAAATGAAAAAGACAGCAGAAGCACTTTACAGCATTTTTAAGTACACGAGAGATCCTGGTAACAATTTTCATGTAGCTGAACTGTTTTATGTTATTAAAGGATAACTGGCAGGCTTCAGATTTAATGGCATTGTTCTTTCAGAAATATCTGCTGGCTATTTTGATGAACCTATCCCAGACAAAGAGCAAGAAAAGAGTTTTGAAAATGCAACCGGACGCCTTGCTTATTATATTCAATCAACACAAGCTCTTAATACTGTATTTTAGGTTCAGATGATTAAAGATTTGACATTGACGTAGTTGAATATGTTGTTCCTATATATATTTCAAATCAACCACGGCCTGAACGTGAAAAGACACAAGAGGAACTAAAACGCATTGAAAAGCACATAACAGAAGAAGCATTTTACAACATTTGTAAGTTATCAAATATCTCTGGCGGTTCTCTTTCTCTATCTGAAGTTTATTATGGTCATATACAAAATAAAAATTAAAAAAACAACATCTTAAAGGCTTTAAATTTGAATTCCTTGCTGTTTTAGAAACAGTTAATGTCCTTTGTAATGAGCCCGTTCCAAATGAAGATCAGAAAAAGATTTTTGAAAACATAGATAATTACATTAATATTTATAGGCGATTACTCAAAAGAAGTAATTCAATATTATGAGATGATCATAATTTGTTTTTATTTTTTATTTCTTTTATTTTTTACTTTGTTTTTTTGTTTTTTTTTTTTTTTTTTTGGGGGGGGGGAGGCTACAACCTGAGCCTCAGCCAGAGCAATCACAACCTGAAGCAGATGAACCTGCAGCAGATATTTCACAACCTGAAGCAGAAAACCTGTGGCAGATATTCCAGAACCTCAATAGCAAAACAATGCCATATAAAATAAAATATATCACGAACTTCAATCACATTAGCAGTCATCTTGACAAGAAAACGCGCGATGAACTTATTGCATATTATCGCAGCTATCGCAAACTAGCATACTGTTTTAAGAAGTCATTCATCGATTAAAAGCTCCTGTTCGTTTTCTTGTCTGCTGTTCCGTTGGCGATCACTGCAACTGATGTTGCCAGTACAGGTGTTTTCTTAAATCCTTTTCTTCTGATTATATCTGGCGTTAGCATTGCAACTCAAGCTTGATGTAGAAAGCTAGAACCAAAACTTCAAAATAAGATGGCCATGTGCAAATACACTAACATCACATACACAAAAATATTAAATCAGATTAAATCTTGCCTGCGTGGCGCCACATTTAACACTGGCAGATTTGGTCAAAGAATTTCAGATCATAGATAATATTGTTGCTGGGTTGAATTATATATGCGTTGCAAAATGTGATAGAAGATTTTAAAAATATCAGCACTGAGGCCTGCGAAGTGAAAACTTTGATACTGTTGATACTAAATCAGAGGACAATGGCATATTTAAAAACTAAGAGACAACGGATGAAAGGTAAAGGTGACACGATAGGCAAGTACTCTTCTCCTTGCAATGTCAGCATAATAGATACAATGCTCTAGACGCTCTTTTGATGTTTAATAAATCATCTTAAGAGCGTCCTTGACAAATTTGTAAGCGCCATTTAATGTTCTAATTTCTTGTATCATCCAGATGACGTCTTCAATATTCCAGCCTATAGGAAACTTTACTTTGACGGCATATGCACGCTCGTGCGCATACATTTTTTGTTCAGATTCAAAATCATACATTATATAACTTGTTTTCCAGTCTCTAATTCGCTGACAATTTGTTGCAATGTTGATATGGTGCCTTTGATAGTCTTATCATACTCTGGTTCTCAAAGCAATATAGTTGTATGGGATCTTGAAAATTTTCCATGGCAACACCGCAACTAGCTTTCTTGTCATGACACTTTTTTGTGATGTCATCAATCGCTGTTTCAATGTCATTAGGCTGATATTGAATATCAGTAATAATGTAGTCATGGTATCTATGCAGATCCTTCTTTAAGTACGATACAAATTCATCTTCAGACGATTCTCCAAGATCAATGAAGTCGTCGCAGACGTCTTTGATCTCCGAGCTAACAAATCCTATGATGACAATTGCTACTGGATCCTTGCAATAGCGGTAGTAATCTATATTATGAAATTTTCTGTCGCATTCAGGATAAAATCCAAATTGTTCTAGCCAGCACTTGCGAAATATGGTAACAAAAAGCAGACCATATGACGCAACAACAGATACCTCAAGACCTGATAGTACCTGCGGCAAATAATATTTATCGCGTAAAAGGACACTTGAATTGTAGCAACAGGATAGCTGTCGCTGACAATGGAACCATCTGGACTGTATCTAACACCATCGAGAGCTTCAATGCAAATATCGTTGCCAACTACTTTCTCATTCATGGTGGTAACATATCGTCTGACGACTGGCTCAAATAATAAATCCCAAAGACACAGGAACGTTACATATTTTGACTGTGTAGTGAGCTTTCTTTTGGCAATATCACGTGCAGTTGCAAAAGGACAAATGCCAAGGACTGTTGCTAGCTATGATCCAGATACTGTTGCAGATAATAACGAGTACCATTCAGGTGAATTCTGCTTTATTTGATGCGACTTAACAAACAATTCCAATATCGATTTCAGTTCCATTATACAATATGTCATTTTCAGATAAAAAAAACTGTCAGCAGTGAGACAAGCTTCATTTTGCCTAAAGTCATTAAGTTGGGGCGAAACAAAAGCCTGTCTAGGACCGGGTACTAGCCCTGCTGAATATTTTAGTTCCTCAGCAGCTAAGGAACATCGGAATCGCATTACCATTGCACCCAGTAGCTTGTGTGAACGGCCTCGATGGCTCGTAACCTAGCTTAATGCAACTTGGGTTAGTTGTGTTCACATCGGAAGCTAGGTCGTATGATACTATACTACGTTGTTAAGTTTATGGTTAGCCAAATTTGCATATTTGACTGTTAAAAAAAATAGATTTTGTAGTCAAGGGAGGCAACTCGTGTCTACAATCAAGAGGAGATAACTCGTGTACGCCAAATATTTTGCTGAAGCTCTTTGGCAATCATACTTTTTGCGTAAAATGCTTGTATAGGTGGTAAAAGGACGTGATAAGTTTTTGTCTGCAAAACAAGTTAGTGTAGTATGATAATATGGGGGAATGATAATACTTTTGGATTGAACAGGCCAAAACGAGCAAAGTGAGTTCATGGTCTGTGAAATTACAAATGTCGATCCATATTCACATATTATCATGCTACTGCTACTCACTTATGACCCACTACTGTATATACATACATACATACATACATACATACATACATACATACATACATACATACATACATACATACATACATACATACATACATACATACATACGAGCCAGATTTGAAAGTAATACATATCACGAGAGAGTGCATGTAACAAGTAAACTATATTTCTAAATGAAAATTGTGGAGGCAGGTGTAAGGTGACGAGCGAAACACTCACCGGCAAAGTATCGAGGTCTAGGTCTTGTACTCTTTCTGAATGAGAGCCCACTGGCGAATATCTTCCTATTGCCCTCCATATATTCCCCATATTCAGCAATAATAAAAACTTTTCTTGTTTGATAAATTATATAATTCAAGGTTTAGATCAATAAAATGAAGTTCATTTTTTGGGAAATCCCGCTTACCGCAGGGTTTCGAAATTGTGGTTGAGTCTGGGTCGCTATTAAGGAAATTCATTTCACAGGGACTGTCAAACATCGAAACATATGGAATATGGATTTCGAAATAGTTTATAACAAAATTAGTCTAGTTTAATTAATAAGATAGTGTTTACTGTGTTAATATTCCTGGACTTAAATTGGTGTCAGAAGACCTGAATCGAACGTGAGAGCACTTGCGGATTTAAAAAGCGCACTTAGCTAAGTGACACTCGATTGATAACTGGGTCATACGATCATATATCGGGAAGTCTGCCTGTATGAAATACGCCAATATTAAATGAAAATATCAATGTTGGGAATGAGATATTTCCTAATACTTGTCAATAATGTAGTGTACCTACCTACTTAGTAATGCTGCATGTAATAAACCTGAAATAATGTACCCATTTATCTCATCAGTTTAATCAAAGTAATGGGAACGTAGGTGCGGTTGATAAATAGCTCTTTCCGTTGTCAAAAGAAGGGATTTACTAAGTAGTGTCACTCCTGTCCATCTTTTAGAGTTTATTAGACGAGAAAAGAACTTTATTGTCAACTCAGATCTAACAATAGACAAATGAGATTAAGTACACGTACACATTTTTAATGGTGGCGGTTGATCGGATAGAGAAAGGTATAAAAGAGAATGGTTGAAAGAGGTATATTCAAATCAATGTTTTGGATATACATAACAAAATGAGAACAAAATATAATAGATTTAATCTCTTGGAGTTTACATGGGAACACACTAATATAAATATTTGTTCTATAAATCCTTAATCTAAAAGGTACGTTATCCTTTGTGATATTAAGCATCTCACTAAATTTGTATGTATTAACATTTAGATGCTTTTTACTTATATATTGTTTTCTTATTTAATCAAAATGTTGATATTGAAAAAGATAGTGAAAGAAGTAATCGTCTATACCGTGCGAGGCGCATAATTCACGTTTTCGGATATATCCAAATTTTTCCACCTTCCAATTTCGAAACGTTAAAATTATTCTGTTCTTTTCTGGCATACGTGTTAAAAAAAGGGCTAAAATTAAAAGATATTTTTAAATATCCGATAAGGTCTACTTTTACAGGAGTCGGAAACTTTAGCATGCCAGGTTTGTGTATATTGATCCATTAGTCTCATTGTGATTTTATTTTCTTGAGCCAATCAAATGAGGGAAATGATTGCGATAAGCATAAAGTATTCAGACATATATGACACACATATTTTTCGTAACAGAAAACCATTTGAAACTGAATATACCAACAGCAGCATCGAGTAATATAATGTCGTATAAATAATTTTGAAATTTTATTCATTTTTCCATTAACAAGTCCAGACCGAAACAAAACAACTCTAACTGTGATACAAATGCTGGTAGGTATACTACCCTTCATACAGCATGTATAGTGGCGTACTTTGTCTTAAAAAATAAAACTTTTCATAAGAAATCAGTGTGTACATGTTCATTAACGGCATTATCACTAGAACCTCAGATCTTGCATCCATATAACAACATCGCCAAAACAGTTTTGTCAAACTGTCTCAGTTGTAAACCAAGTGGTAAAGACAAATTTCCTATTAAACAAGGTTTTCTAGTTTTTACAGGGATTTTCTTTTCTGCTGAATAAAACAAAATCGTTATTTTAAGAAAGCAGCCCTAAATATAAATACTGATCGACTATTTCCAGTGACGTGTTACCAAATACAAGAGAAGAACTGTTAGATTTCCTTGGACCGAATGTAGCTATTTTTGTTTTTTCCAATATTGACTGTTAATGTCCATTCTATAGAGTAGATATAGAAGTCATCCAAAGTTTTCTGGAGATCATGTTCGTTATCTGCAATCTTAAAAGTATCATCAGCATTAAGTATAACAAATACCTTTAGGTACAACATAAATTATGTTTCTTGGTATTTAAAATTCACACCCCTACAACCTTTTGCAAGCAAAAACTCTCCCAAATCGATCAGATATAACGAAAATGAGATGGATGAGAAATTTTCATCATACCTTATTCCACTCTGGCATGCAAATATATCCGAAAATTCGTTATTGATAACACATGACTTAATTTTACCATACATATTTCTAATTACACTTAGTAGTTAATCCATAACATTATTTAGAACCAGTTTTTCCCAAAAACCCGCCCTCCATAAAGTGTTTAAAGCCTTTTCCAATCGACCGATGAACAAAAATAATTTTTTCTTGCTTTGAAAATTTCTACAAGTGTATGTAGAGAAACAACAACAACAACAACAAAATCCCCAACAACCCCCCCCTAACATTTAAAAAAAAAAAATCTAGAGTGGAATATCATTACCTGAACCCAGACTGATTTTCCATTAACATACCGAATGTTTCTAAACAGCCCACAAGTCTTGCGTTTAAAATAGAGCTAAAAGATTTTCTGAAACAACTCAATTGTGTTTTTGTTACCTTTATTTTTATATATTGGTTGTATTAATCCAATATCCCAAGACTCTGAAAAAATGCCATTGTCTAAAACAAGGGTGCACAACATACGGCACGCCGACGCATTTTGTGCGCCCCGCGGCCCATGTCCTTACTTAACGCATGTGTATTTATGCTTTTATTATAGACACAAAACTTTCGCAGTGTGGCCAGCTTAGTTCAAATCAAGGTCAATTCTGGACCATGTAAACGTTTGAGTCTAAAACTAAATTTAAAAAGGAAGTATATAAATACAGAAAATAGGTTCAGTACATTTTATTTATTATATACTAAGTGTGAAATATAGAAATCGGCCCGTTACAGATTAGGTCCATAACAAAGTGGCCCATTACAGATTAGGTCCATACCATCAAAAACAATGTCGGTTTCGGCAAACTGTGATCTCTACCTTTGATCTTGTATGGCTTCATAAAATGTTTTTTTTTTGTTTTGTTTTTTATCTTGTATGTGTTTTGTGATCTTTACCTTTGATCCTGTCTGTATTTTTTTTTTTTTTTTTTTTTTTGATCATCACCTTTGATCTTGTATGGCTCCGTAACACTTGTTGTTATTGAACAATAAGTATTTATTATAAACATGTTATGTAAAAACTAATTAGTTATTCATTACATAAAGGGAGGAAAACTTATCTTCTTTTGTAAATGGGTATTTTGAGTAAAATAATTACAAATTTCGCTCACAAAGACAGTTGCAATATCTTTTGCTCAATGAAGATTTTTTTGGGTCCATTACATTCAATATTTAAAGAATTATAACACTTTATTATCGACAGGTGCCGGTTTTGATGGGATTATCACCTGGTAAAAGATTAATAGATCGAAACTAATAAATACGGCAATAAATATCATTCAATAAATAATAATAATAATAAAAATAATTAATCAATAAAGTCTGTATTTTATGAGGGTGGCACAAATAGTACAAAAACTAATCTCCAAGGGTTTTTGGTTTTGAGGAGTTTCACTGTATTATGTTACGAGAAAAGCTGTAATGAATAAATAGACAGTAGGCAGTTAAATCTTATTCTTAGCACAAAGAGAACTAAAGGGGTTAAAAACGGAAGAGTTATGTTTCCAGAAAACAGCATAGCTGCCTTTAGAAGGTACAGAATCTACTCGTTTAATAGCATGTCCATAAAGAAGTGACAAATAACACCATCAACCATATACCGAAATGATGAGGAAATGTTGCATAGATTTTGTTTTTATAAATGAAAATTAAAATAGAAAAATCAACGACTGATTCAGTGACAAATATATTGTTATTTCCGATGATCCCAGAAATAAAAAAGTAAAAATATCACATATTTAATTTTTCATGTCAGCTGTTTTTTCTTGTAGATTAACTGTGTATGTCAAGTGTATGTCAACGTGGTCATGTAGGCGCATTTAATTTATTCAGATTAAATTAAATATTAATTGTTGTTATAAAATGTAATTCTAAAATACCTTATCCTAAATCAATTCAATCATGACTGTTAAATGCTCTGCATTTTAAATGTCATCAAAATACTTCCAGACGATTAGCAAGAACATCCACATTACTATTATATAAATTGTGGGCCAAGTATGTGATGGGCCGAGTACGTTAATGGTCCGAGTTCGTATTGGTACGAGTACGGAATGGTGCCGATTTGGGTAGTCCGATTTATTTATGGGCCGAGAACGTTTGTGGTCCGACTCTGTTATGGGCCGTGTTGACCCGGAACCACATTGCAGACATGGAAATTAATTTTTGCTGAAGAAATTTTACTCGACGCCGTTCACGTCTCCATGAAGTTATTTCGCCGGTTTATAGGCATTTCGGCGCCAAACCAGTTCGTCCCGGGTCGATTCGGATTGTTTCGGCCCGATATTTCAACCAGGTCGATTCGGCCAGCATATGCGGGTCGTTTCGGCCCACTATACTTTGATATAGACAGTATATAAAGAGTTCATGTACATTCAAGCAAAAGAGATCGTGAATACATAATTTATCTAATTAAAACTATGTAAATGTGTGTGGTGTGCAAAAGTGAATAGAATAATAAATAACATTTTCTCATGTGCATACATGCCTTGTGTTTGTAATGTTAACACATTAAATTAAATAAATACTAATAATGATACATTTTAGTGATTTTGAATAAATTTATTAATTCAGTTAAACTTGGTTAAGTAGATGTTTTTCAGTGTTCGTGGTTTCTAATCATCAGCTTTATTAATTATGGTATGTAACTGATTGCAAAATGGTGATTCTTTTAGTCTATAGATTACTGTTATATCTTCCGTCTGATAATTGAAACTTAAATAAGAAAGATTGACAAAATCCCACTCGATATTATTAGTTGTCGAATGCATATGTATCTGTGTGTGTGCATGTGTGTGTGTGTGTGTTTTATAATTACAGTGGGTATATTTATGCCAATTTTCCATTTTTATTGCTGTTCATATTTAAGAAGTAAATAATTATTATAATAAGTTTTTTTGATTTTATGATGAAATTAGTATTTATTTGTAAAAGTGTAATTGAAAAACATTTGCAAAAGGTTTTCTCAGAGTTTTGTGAGGAAGGGAGGTGAAAGGATTTATATTGAAATCGTCCTGTTAGATCAACACGAACTAGATTGGTTATCTGTTTTAGAGAAAAAACGTCCAAAGGACAAACTTGTAACATTTGTTTAAAACCGGTATTCCAATATGAAGAATATTTAATAAAACAAATTGTACCTACCTATCTTAAAATTTAGGACGTTAATCTATAAATTACATGTTGAAAATGGTCGAAGTAATAAGACTCCATATGAATAAAGAAAATTTACCGAATGTCAGAATAACGTTTTGGGTGACGATTTCCATTACGTTGATAATCCATGCTCTCTCTCTCTCATTTTTTCTGTCTCTTCCCGATTTAATACACTAGTATGGTTTCTCGTGTAATAGAACTTTAATTGTACTTGATTCATGTGCCTATACGTATGACTTGAGTATGATTCTTTTTCCAATAAAGTTCTATTTCTTATGTAACATCTTTCATTTACGCAAATTGTCGCCTTTTGAATCCTTAATCGGACTGCAACTTACAGGCGCAGTTAGTTGCGGTCTCTTTCAGTTAATATACAAGGGTTTAGGACGATTGCAATCAACATAAATCAAAGTCGTAAACACAACTAACATAAGACAATGCCACTAATCGGTTTTGAAAGAAATGTAATGTTGGTAGTACTTATCGTGCCTTATAAAAATGTGAAAATGTCATCTTTGATCCTTAATTTGACAACCAATGAAATGCGTAATTAGTTTCGATCTCTTTAAGTTAATATACAAGGGTTTAGGACCATTGCAATCGACATAAGTCTTAAATACAACTAAAAGAAGACAATGCTACTAATCGGTTTTGAAAGAAAGACTACAGGCCGCCCGTATGTAATGTTTGTAATACTTATCGGTCCTTAACGAAAAGGTGCAAATATCTTTGATCCATAATTGGACAACTAATGAAATACGCAATTAGTTGCGGTCTCTTTAAGTTAAAAGCCACCCACCCCCTCTCTCTCTCTTCCAGAATGGTATTCACACAGCTTAGCAAATTGATGGTAAGATGATCTCACTACAGTTGTTTGTAATTAAATTAATTAAGGGAATACTGATCAAACTATTAACCAGACAGTAATAATACGATTTGTAATTATAGTAGCATCAATCAATTCAGTGTTAATAGTTTGCATCAAATTAAATGATACATTAGGAATTGAGAAAACAATAAACATACGGTGCCTTATACAAAGATTACTAACATATATTTCATCTTTCCAAAAGGGATGACACCACCATTTTTGTTGCGTTATCATTTTCGTTATTGTAATTAATATGAGACGCACAAGGTCAGCAGGATATATACGTATTATATTGTATTGAATTAAATCATACATATTTGACAGTATCCCGATTTCATTTTTATTATAAGTGTTATTTAGGACTATCAGTATTAAGTGTGATATTCAGTATAAAGATATATTCTACATAAATCTAACAAAATCATTAACATACTCAGACCAATATATATATAGATTACAAATTGTTACTGCATTTGCCATATTTTCACGATTTTTCTTTCACTGCCAGTAATTGTATTTTTTTCTCAATAAAATAAAGTGAACTGTTTTAATTTTGCACAAAAGGTGAATAAGCTGCTTTGAAAATATTTCACAATTAAATTGGCAATGCAAGATAAATGGTTTTACATTATTTCATTTGATTTGTATACAGAACAACGCCATCATCTCACGTAAAATCGGGTTTTTTGTTTATTTAAATGCAGCTTTGAAATGCTTAACGTACCTGGGAATAATGAGAAATATCATATTTGAAACAATTGTAAATGTCACATTTAAATCTAAGACGACGCCTAATAATATTTCACATGGTCCGAATCAGCCTATAATTTTGTCTGAATAAGCCTGGTCCGAATCAGCCACTTTTAATTTAAGTTGTTTTTATTTCATAAAAATAAATAATCAGCTGATATGTCACGATGATCACTGGCACTTTGTTGCTCAACGTTATACTATTCCAATGAAAACTTTTTGTATTAACTAGCCCAGTATTTCCCTGATAAAACATATGTGGTCCGAAACGACGCAGCCAAATCGACCCGGATGGGCCAAATCGACGCGGATCGAACTGGTTTAGGGCCGAAATAACCTGTACCCATTTCCACTTACTTCATTGACAACGATGATAAACCCGATGTAATGCATTGCTGAATCGGACTTGCTTCGTGGTCAGATATGATCAAATAGTTTACAACATGTTAAAAATGCAATTGACTGCGACAGATTAGGTCATCCCAATCCTATCGCTCTTTTAAGTCACTCATATTTATATGATCAGCGTATAAAGGTGAGATGAATTTACTAAATGGTGGGTGGGGTGTTATGCAGACCCTCCCGTCTGTTTGCAGCCCCCCCCCCCACCGATTTAAAAAACGAACAACATCAAGGATATTTAAAAAAAAACAAATTACACAAAATTTAGTCGTTTCATTCATCAATTCATAATTTCTGACCTGATTGTCGCTGGGGCGTCCCTAACATTGCCAACGGTTTGGCGTTTCAAACCAAACGGAAGCTCTGCACGTAAACAAGCAATTTGACTGCTCACTATCCTTTTCTGGTTTCTAGAACAGTCCATTTCAGTAAAAACTGTGTCATCTGCGCCCAGTATTTGCAATGTCTAGTTTTAATATTTCCAAAAAGAATTTAACAACTGAAAAGGATGAACTCTTGTATACATGTATTCAAAGAGATATAACTCCTAAGTTTACGGAATTATTGAGATTATTAAAGACAGTGAGCTACATCACATCTGTTGCTTGAAAACATGCACTCGCCCATGCAAATATGGCGACCGTGTTACTAAAGAAACCCCCTGTTTGATTCGAAACGCCAACGAGTTGACAGTGTTAGGGATCCCCTGGCGTCAATCAGGTTAGAAATTATAAATTGAAGAATGAAATGACTAAGTTTTGTGCATTTTTTATATCCTTGGTGCTTTTGTTTTTAAAATCGGTAGGGGGGTACAAACAAACGGAGTGTGTGCGAATACTATAAGCTTAGATTCTGGAGCAAGTTTGGAATATAATCAAAAGAAAGTCATCTTTTCCTGTACAAATACCGGATATATTTCATATTTTGGTACCACTTGCCACTTGTTAAAATATCACGGTTTTTTTTGGTTCCACACAATGAAATATATCCGGTATTTACGTAAAAAGAAAATATCCTCTATGTACCAATGTACATATTAATATACCCACGTCTTTATTATTTTCAAGATTTTGGCTTGCGTTGTGTACAAACTGAACAGTAATGGATCTATTTAGTACCCCAATTTTAATAGGTAAGGTTACATTAAAATCGTAAGTTTCTTTTGAATGAAAAGCCTGACTAGGATCTTTGAAGTATTCATAAAACACATTAGGAGTATTTTTCTTTCTCCAATACTATTATATACTTTCTATTATTGTTTGGGTTTTGACTTACAAAGCGCTCTTTGGTTTTCTAGATGTTAATTTTAGCCTTGTCTTTGCTACTGAACTGCACTTTTTATACGGTTGACTTGCCTACTTTAGTTCTCTTTTTGATGCTAATGTTGTATCGATCAGTGCAATCTTCGTGCTAAGTGTTACTTTTTCCTGGCACTATTGCATTCCTTACCGCACCATTAAAAATGCGTGTCCTTAGTCTCGCTAGATATTTCTCTAAGACCAAAGCCGATACTTTAAATACATAGGATATCATACCACAAATTCTATCACCTGGTTGGGAGAATTAACACCTATTAAATCGTATATTAGATGTTCAAGAAGTCTGATCTTTGCTCCGTCCATATTGTTTACAAAACTGTTGCTTTTTGTTTTATCCCATCTTGTAGATCCTTCTGACACCGTTTCAAATTTCTTGTCATTCAAATTATTATTCTTGTAAGAAAGCAAACACTGATTGGAGAATGTACATCAGAAAATAATGGTTCAAATTCACAAACTCTGAAATGAGAGTTATTGTCAACAGCTTCAACTGATGACATAACAACGACGCTGAGCAAATCCAATAGCCGGACGACCCGGATTATTCAGTAAAGTAAAATTTTCCAAGTCGCTAGTCCGGGAGACATTTTCAGCCATATTGGGTTGATAGTTATCCCTGGCTTGAATTAATCGACTCAGAAGTAAAGATGTTTTGCAGTTATTGCAAGCAATATCCCAAACTGGCACAGGTTGGAAATTTAACCAGTGTATTTGTCAATGGAACTGACAAATTCAGGATTAAACCAATCAAATCTCATGAAAGTTCTGGACCTCTCAAGGTCTGTGCATTTAGGGAAAGTCTGAATTCCAATAAATTCCTTTCCATTCTTGTTGACGGAAGTACTGATGCTACCGTATTGGAGCAAGAAATAGTGCATATAAGATACCTGGACAATGGAAAACTGAATACCTCTGATGTAACAAAATGTATAATATCAACCTATATTGTCTGAAAAATTAATTTTTTTCAAGAAATAAATATGTTCTAGATTATTTCGCTTGTTCTTTCTATAGATTAAAGTAGAAACATTTCATCAAATCTTGACAACTGATTTAAATTTGGGAGAAGTGAAAACATAGGTCAGGCAAGTGGATTTTCTGTAACCACTTGTCCTGGATAAGTGGATGAGAAAACATTTGCTCCGCCCTGCATAATCAAGAACTGATGCATTTTTACACATGAATTGATTTATATCTGTGTCACTTGCCATAAGACCATTTAAGATGAAACGATTCAAGGACTTACATATTTCAGTTAGTCTATGACCATATGTAGTAGTATTTGAATCTCTTGATTTTCGATGGCGAGAAATGCCCCGTCTATCTAGAGTCAAAACTGATTTGAAAAGGTCTGGAATATTTGCTGTGTGTGCAATAAAGTCGCCCAACAAATAGACAATGTATATTTTGCAATCATATCAGTAAGTTCCCTTTGCATTTCTTGATACAAATCACTACCTAGGAATCTAGAACGTTCATCCAGTACATAAAATAAAAATGAATTATTACATACTCTGATACAGTAAATAAGGTTTTCGATAGCTTAACCTAAAAACACATATTCACTAGTAGTCGGTACCTCAGAGACAAAGTTGGAGTATCTCTGACGATACAAAAATGCAATACCACCCGATTTTCGACTAACAGTTTGTTTCCTATTCTTTTATGTGATTAAATTTTTTACATTTCTACTACATCATGATCATACATTTTTGTGTCAGAAGAAACAAAAAATAAAAGCATGAACGAAAGTAACAGAGTGTGGTCGCAACATTCTCCCCATGACATTCCTATGTTGCTCCAACTGTATGCGCATATAATGGTCCATGTGATGGACTGCAATGTTTATACAGTGTATAAGATCCCCGTTAATTTCATAAATACCGTGCATTTTCACTTTAAGAGACATACAGTGTAGACAGCAATTATATCTCTGATACTGGTATATTTCCCCTCTTAGGAATTAAAAATCATTCATCCTCTGTACGAACAACAGTATATGACAAATGAGTTAAATGAAAAAGAAAATTTTTGAAGTTTGTCAAATGTCTGGACTGCTTTTATAGCACTGATTTCCTCTGTTATTTTTCTACATGTCTTGCAAAGTTATAATACACAAAAATAATAATTAATGCTTTGTAATGCATCTTAAATGTTCATAAATTATATAACTTAAAAGTTACATATTCCATTTGCTGTGTGATGATATTGAACAGCTGACTTTTATTCAAAATTGCCTTCGTGGCTGAAACATATCATAGAGGTGGTAAAGTAAATTCCTTGACACATTTTATTATACAGCCATTCAACTCTGAAGGCAGATTAACCACAAGAAAAGCCAAAGCTTTTGCACGATACTATCACAAGTTAACAAATATTTGCATTGCAGCACATGTCTCGGCCCATATCTTCACATTATTTGACCTAAGTCATCTGAGAGTGAAGATTCATTAAACTTTTCTGTGTACCAAACGACTAGACCAAGCAGTCTTAAGTATAAACTTATAGTCGGCGTAGATCTTTGATACGAAAATGCCTCAAGTAATTCAAAGTGTTATGTCGGTGCATTTACGAAAGATCTATAAATGCCGTGCGCAATTAGGTCATTGTATCGAACGCTTTTAATTTTAATGAGTTGTCATCAGTGAATTTTTTCAACTCATGTAGTGTATTTACAGAATTAATTTAAAGAACAGTAGGACTTCCGCTGCTGTATCAAAATGTATTAATACACAGACTTTATTGTTGTACAAAATGGACTGTACTGGACGATCAGTCTGGGTGGATTGTTTGCAAAGAGCTCGGGAATTGTTTCAAAGTTAGTAGATATTGTTTTGGGCAGGAAAGGCAGTTCAAATGCACTGATGAGACTTTTTTTTTGAAGGTCTTTGCCAACGACAGATTACTATACCATAAATGAGATACTGAATTAATTTCGTCAGTAAATGCGGTCAATCATCGAACTATAAAGTATAATAAAAGTTTCGAGGTAAGACATTGCTCCACAAATAAGTCATTTAATTTAGACGCATGAGTGCTTTTCGATGCAACAGTATGCTCTAGTGATCTTGTAAAAAGTCGTCCCAGCTCTTATCCTCCGTGCAGTTATAGTCCTATAGTCATCAAAATACGCATCTTTTTGCACAGGTGTATTAATCTGTCAGTATATTGATTATGTTAAAAGAGAGTAAGAGTCTTTCTGATAACAAACAACATTTCAAGCACATGATTCGTTAAACTATGCTAAATTCCTTTGTCAAACATGTTTCAGTCTGTGTTTAAGAGGCATGTTTCAGTCTGTGTATAACAGACATATTTCAGTCTGTGTATAACCGACATATTTCAGTCTGTGTATAAGAGACATGTTTTAATCTGTGTATAAGAGACATGTTTCAGTCTGTGTATAAGAAACATATTTCAGTATGTGTATAAGAGACATGTTTTAGTCTGTGTATAAGAAACACGTTTCAGTCTGTGTATACGCGATATGTTTCAGTCTGTGTATAAGTGACATGTTTCAGTCTGTGTATAAGAGACATGTTTCAATCTGTGTATGAAAGACACGTTTCAGTCTGTGAATAAGAGACATGTTCTGACAGAAATTTATTTATTCCTTGCTTTTCGTGTGAAAAGTAACAGATTGCTGAATTTGGTGGTATTGTCCGTCTAGCAAGCGTACATGGTCTGGTAACAAAAAATCTCATAAAAATGATGCGACATCCGAATTAAGGTCATGACTTGATTATACATATTTTCAAATTGTGTATAAATACGTAAAGAGAGAGAGAGAGAGAGAGAGAGAGAGAGAGAGAGAGAGAGAGAGAGTTTTGCAATTTTAACATACATTTCTAGTTACAAATCTGAATGGAGGACGTCACAGCGATCCTAGGTTTTATGCAATTATTTTCATCACAAATGGAAAACATTCCCTTTTTTATCACTTGTGAAATGGGTTATACAATGTGATTATATCGTGCATATAAACTTCTAGAACTTACAAGTAGACTAGGGAGCACTTTTCAAGGTAACCCAATTGTCTATGACGTTTTGAATAATGAAATCAATATAATATGACGCTGAAGTTCCATCTCTCAGACGAGTATGGCAAAAACAACATGATATAATTTTTTACAAATGAAACACAACGGGTCCTGTTTAAACGCTTAAAATCATTTTATTGTAATTATTTTACATACATGATATTATAAATGAATGCCAAGGCATATTTTCTCAATTATCCAATGTAACACTGAATACGGAAGAAAAATATATTATATTTACGTGTACAGTTCCAATATCACCTGCAGATGTATTCATACACTTATTTACTTACGGTAGGCAGTGATCATTTTTCAATTCACTATATCTATATTTTCACACTTTACAGAACTAACTTGTGCGACGTTTCAACTGATGATACTCATTTTTACATATGTATAAGTTTAAATGATGTACACCACTGTTATATGTGCACAAACGCGTCATCATTTTAGATAAGTCACTTTTAACGAGTAGTTTTAGCATAACTTTTGAACAACGTACGCATTTTGCAGTAAATAGCTTTGAAACCCTTAAATTGTATGGAAAAGCATTTTTCACCACTGCCGAGTTTCGAATCCGCAATCTTATGCATTAATCCTAGACCACATGCCAAATGTAAAATAAATAAGTATATAAATAAATAAACCAAAAGGTTTATAGCTACTTTAAAATTAAAAAAAAAAAAACTAGTTCTGGCTGCGCTTGTTCTCTCAATCTCTTAACTGTTTATATATATATATATACATATTCACATTATGTAATTGTTTAGTTGGGTGGGGGAATACGTGTTTTGAAAACATAAATCTAATTTCATTGAATTTTGAGAACATCCCATTACCACTACGCATACTATTGTTTAACACAAAAGATACCATCAAAAGGAGCTGTTAAAGCTTTTCTTTCCCTCTTATGTCTTCTTTACTTAACTTTTTTTCTGATCATTCTGACAACGGACGAATTTTTTAACGGCAATTTTCAAGGTAGGTTTTACTATACCATGATATTCAAACTAATATTTGGGTTGTTAATAACGTTCACTTTTTCCAGCTTAAGCAAGTTTAAGATGCTGAATTTGTATTATTATAGCTCGCTGTTAAATTATTTATAAACATAATGTTTTAAAAAATCTAACAAATAATTTTATTTTTGACAAAGTAATGAGAGACACCAATTGAAAAAGAATAGTTACTATTACCTCAGGAATTCTATTTACTAGACATTCTTGTGAGAGTTATTTCAAATACAAATGCAGATTGTAAAATATTCTTCGACTTCTACGCTTGCATTACGAGTAATAACAGAGTTGCGTGATGCGTTAGATCGACAGCTCGGTTCCCATCATCATTGTTTCATATTACTCATCTTTATGGTAAGAGAAAGTCCTTCGGATATTCTGTTTCCAACTATTTGCTTTTAAATGTTTAAAATATGTGATATTTTGACACTTGTGTCTTCTCTTATTCGTATTATAGTCATTCCTTAAAAACTATCCGTTCCTTTTGTTCCAGAGAAATTTCATTAATCAGTCTTGTTTTTCTCTAAAGTGTATATTAATGCTATTGAGAAGCGCGGCAACGTTCTAAAACTAGAACTGGTTCTACCAAGAATTTAATTATTATTACAAGTTTATCCACTACCGACATATTTCTACCCCCCCCCCCAAAAAAAGAGTAAAAGTTTCGTAATTTTGTGTTGTAGATATAATTTCTGTTTCATTTCTATGCAATGTAACCCCACTCTCATCATTTCCAAAGTAATATCATGGTTATGGGAAAATCGGTTTCGGTTGAAGTCTTTATGTATTGTTATTAATCCTAAATCGTTCAAGGGGGTTACCGCTATACCCCACAATACTTGAACTATCGAGTTAGTTGGAATTTCTCTTTCATTACTTTGCACTCGCACCCTCCCCCCCCCCTTTCCCACCCAATACACAATTTGAGTCGAGGATGAGGTTTTCTTTTCTTCTGTCCACAAGGGTCTTTCAAAGGCTATGACTGTATGAGATGAGGTTGAAGCAAGGAAGCTTAAGTAGTAACTGAATCATTGCAAAGTTTTTCGCTCGGCATCTTGTGTTTGCCTATAAATGTTGTTGCAACAAAAGAAATCCACTGTCTCTTCTGAAATCAAACATTCTAGAAAAAGCAAGGCTCATAGTTAGTGTCTGCTTTACACAAGAGAGCTTAAAAAACTATGCCATGCCATTAGGATTGCAGTGTATTTACTATGCACATGTTAATTAGTACCAGCAATGTAAAGCTTGAAAAGAATAATCACATACTCCCCTAAAAATTGCGTTTAAGAAAAGATCCAGAACATGAGATCAATATAACACCCCTGTTAGAACATGAATTATCACAATTATTCCTATATTTAGGCAGTATGGCCGGAAACATGCATAATGCTAATAATGCGGTTTAGAACACGTCCTGAGAATGCATGCCTGTCAACAATACGATGAAACAACAATGCCAATCTGGCATTAGTACAAGAAACTGACTATGTCAAAATTTAGACAATAGGAAATGTCTTAGGTATTTGTGCATTCGGAGTATGTGGGTCTTCCTTATGACCTGCTTCAACAAGTATCTGCGTGGTTTTTTAATGATACCGGTAAATGTCCATATTGCGATTGAGTTAGGAAAGAGGGATGGAGCATGCCGAGAACAATAGATTACACAATTACCAGTAGTAATTATTTAACTGTAAAATCTCATTAACTTGCTCGACAAAAAAGATAACTTGGTCCATCATTTATGTAAGAGCTATTAACTTTGACGTCACCGTCACTAAAAAGTTTGAACTATCCTGTTCGTAGAATCATGTTCATTAGCAGAAGTTGATTTTATTACAATCAAATCAGTGAGGAAGCTGACACCACGATACTCATCCACAAAACTGATACCCGTTAGTTTGGTCGTCAATAGCTCGCAGACTTGCAGTAGCTTTCTGAGACACATTATTTACTAGCGGATCAGCTTAGCAAGGTAATATGGTTCCGCACTGACTCTGGAAAGCAATGTCATGTTGTCGTAGTTAGGAACATTATGAGACCCATCTATTTCAAACAAGAAAAATAAAATACTAAATACGTTTTGTTCTATCCCAGGGTACGATGCTGTCACTGTCAGCCAGTTTCATACCGCTAAGAAAACGACTGCTCAAAAATACTTCGTGAATAAGCAAAATTCCAAAGCAAACTGTAGGAGGGACTCTTTCAGTGGACATATTGTCATGAAGAATATTTTTCATGTAAGTTTCATCTGAACTTAGAAGATTATCGCAGCATTGCTATCGGCAATGTAAGTGTAAATAATTGCAGTGGATGATGAGGAAGTCTTAAAATGCTGAACATACCTTTAGACAGTATATCAGGTATGCTTACATCAAATTAATTCGTTTAGCTTTCAACGCACATATATCATGGACGGTACCTCAAGATATACGACCTGAACAAGATTTTCAGTGCCTAAAAATGTAGTTCCTAAATAGTACATATGAAGAAAGTATCAGACGGTGAAAAAATATGTTGGTGTACCCAGATATTCAAAACTCATAAGTGTTGGATCCAGTCATAAACTGGTATAATTGTAATCTCTGACGTCGCCCCGCCGATGGCGTTTAATTTCACTAAGACGGGGGAATGTCAGAGCCAATAATAGTTAGGAAGGTGATAGTTTTGGAACACTGGGATATTTTTTCAAATTGTCAAACATTACCCATATCAGCAACACTGAGTTGCTACTACCTTTTTAAAACTAAACTTCAAACTAAAACTTCAGAGTGCCAGAAACACTCCCCGTCTTACCTACATAAAATACAATCAGTCCTGAGCTAAACGACCATGACGCACGTTATCTTCCTGAAATGGTAGAGCGAAAAAAACAATGATAAATAGATCACACCTATTTTTAAATGTCTAAGTATCCTTTCATGTATCCAATCAATTGTTATGTCTTCTCTTGTCAGTCCGTTCTTTTGGGTTTGCTATTAAATTTTCAACGATGTTATTTAATAATTTTATTATCTGAAATGCATAGAAAATAACACATACTACAGTGTAATAAAGTAGTTTGAAAATGTTCAAAATATGTATAATTGTGACAAAATGATAAACAAACAATGAATGACAGTAATATAAAGCAAGCTACATAGTCTACACAAATTTAAATAAAACTGCATTTGTTTTCAGGAGATATTGTAGTAACATCCTTCATAATCAAAACTGGTAGAGATTTAAAGTCGGTCATATACAGATCGCAGAAGGAAATGTGCTATACAGTTTTTTGCAAGCCATCAGACAGTTCAGATAACAACAAAGCCTACATGAACCAAATCTCATTTGCAAAGTACGAGAATATGTACTTAGAGTACTATTCCACTAGGTATTTACCCGGCTACAATTAAATACTTTATAGTGATGTTTGATAAAAACGACTCGTAGAAGCATTTTTAGAATGTCCTCAGTAGACAGTGTCCTATCATGTAACATGCTGTAACTAACAATTAATCCTCTCTCTTATGTTACCTGTAAGTTATGCTGATGATTTTGTTTCTATATGACATTTTTGAGAGTACTGATTCGCCTAAGTCAGTAAATTAGGCACATCTACACAATTTTAAGGATGTAAGTATTATATCTTGTAGAATCAAGCGTTGTGCAATGCACAGGCTCCACCACTGTACCGTACACATCTGATGTACTGTATAAACTACATGTTTTGAAGGCACAGTCTTAAGCCAAATAACAAGTTTGTAGAGATGTAGCTGATGCTAATTAGCAATTAGCAAGACAAAACTTAATATTGTCAATGAGCTAAAATTAAACATTTTCCTGTTCTTTGTTTCTGAAAAACAAAGCAATTTATTTTCAATTTCTTTGGTTGATTCTTTGATTTTTTCCCCGTCCTTTTATAGTTCATTTTGCTGCACATCTTCAAGCATACTTACTCTATTTAAAGTTTCCCATATCTTCTCTAGCTTGTAGAACAAACTGTATAATTTTCCTCTTTGAATTTTTAATTCGTTTGACAATGTATTTAATGCTTGCTTTTAACATGCTCAGATAGACGTCACATTTCCCTTGATGGGTGGGAGCTATAAGGGCACTGTTTAGGTATCCTTCAAACAAAAACCTCTGAGGCCGCAAAGCAGACTATCGCAATAAAGGCAATATCAATTTAATAGCGGAAGATTTGAATGTTAAAGCCTGAAAGAGCAAAAAGCAAAATCTTCATTATTTACGACGTAGACAACGTCTACAGCAACAAAAATTAGGACCAGATCATACTATGATCGAAAAGAAAGGATCATTTGGTAACATACTTAACAAATGTACATTTTCCGGTGGCAATGCCCAACACTGATACGTATTATTTAGTCGTTCCATCACACGTAAAGAACATTGTTACTTGGAAACTAAAATAATTTGATTCAGTACTGGTTCAGCTTGTATTAGCAGTTGGACAACGACGATTTGCCTTTACTAGTCAAAGGCATTCGATGAATGAATACGAATAAATTTTACTACACCATCCATTATGAAGCTATAATGACTAAACTGGAACTAAATTTATTTTATTACTGGCTCTCAGTTGGATGAATATCATGCGAAATTTGACCAAACAGTCACTGATAGCATCATGGGTATTTGACAGGTTCGAATACTTAATTTTAAACCAAGACATATTTAATTTCTTTTTCAATACACGAGTACAATTAACTAAGCACAAAAAAGATTATGTTGCAATGCAGGCAGTGCAATATACATGATAAGGCATGATGTCTGAAAAGAGTTATGTCGGTAAATTCACGAACTATCAACAACAAATACAAACCCCACAAGGGAAACTCATACATAGAGTTATCCCATTAGGTAAAAAATAAGTTTGTATAAAACAAAATGACGATAGCAAGTCATTGGATGCAATTAAAATAATTTTAAATAAGGTAAAAACACATCCTATAAGACCAGCAAAATATAATTTATATTGATACAGTAATTGCTTTTGATAGATGTCTTGTAAAAAATGAGGCTGTAGATAAATTTGTAAATGAATTCGAGATAAATTTGTAAATGAATTCGGTAAATCCGGTAAATGTTTACAATATAGTAGGAGACAGATACATCAGGCCCGTTATGATAATCTAAACTGTCACGTTGACATGTTGATAGTTTTTAACCAAGCAGAAGGAAAGTACTATTATGTTGGAATAAAAGCTCTTTTGAGATTAACATCGAGGCAAATCAATAAACGTAATGGCCAAATGTTCAGCTGCAAAAGTGCTTTAATTTCTTTTCAAAACATCGGAAAAATTAACTGAGCACATATCTATTATGTTTCAATGCACGCAGAAGGATAGGCATCATACCTGAAAAATATACTGTTGTTAAATTTACGTAATATCAACATGAACTTAAGGTTTCACCTGTCATTTGTTGGAATTTTTAATGCGTGTTGACTAAACATACAGAGTATGTAATTGAAAACACTCAACAACAGCAAAGCATGTTCCGTCTTTCCTCTATCTATAAGTAAATTCTTTACACCTCAATATAAACTAATAGTTTACTGAGGTACCGATTACATTCAGGTGGTTTTCGATACTTTGAACAAAATAGCAAAACTAGTACATGTAGAACTGAAGTCTCATAAAACAAATCCTACAGTATTTATAGATGAAGATGAGGAACAGCTAATTCAACCAATCTGTGCATTATCTATGAGAAAGAAATATTCACTTACTACCACGATCACTTAACAAGCAACCATAGAGGTCCGTCTAAAAATACGATTCCAATTTAAATTTCGAATATTCACAATTTATATCCCTTTTCATTTACAACTTGTCTGGTTATGATAGTCAGTTGTTTATCAAGGAATCGCTTAGAAATGATCATGATGAAGAGGTGAAAGTCATACTGAACAACGATGAAAAATACATTTCATTCATCAATTCATCAATGATTTCAAAGTAGATAAGTTGGAGAATCATGAGGAGGAAGTATTTGTTAAAGAACAATCAGGTTTGTTAATTACTTTAGACTCGTGGAGCTATCCGTAGAAGAGTTGGAAAACAATTTGAGATGAAAAATTCACAGATATAACTAGATGGTTTAAAGGTATGACACTTTAATTTCCCATACCCATATGAATACACGGACTTACAGTTATTCTACAGAGAGACAAGTTCTACTCGTCAATATTCATCTCAAACATATTAAATTAAATATATCAGTATATACAGGGTGCAACAGAACACTTCAAACTTAAAACTTGAGGTGACCTTCATGACTATTACGTAAAGAAAGATACGACGATTATATGTGACATTTTTGCAGAGTTCAGGAACGTTTGGATGAAAACTATAAACTTGACCCTGCTCACTATGTAACTATTCCCGGTTTAGCTCTTGGCGCTAGTGTTATGCAAACCGATGTAGAGATTTAACTTTTAACCGACTATGGTATGTTCCTGATAATAGAGTGGGGAATGGGAAAATGAATCGTGATAGTGAAGACGATAAATTCAAACCTATGTCCATCATATATTCTAACAACCTTTATGAGATATACAATGTGTCTATACATGACTGTAAAGAATTGTAGATGGACCACTACGGACCAAATTGAATGGACGGAGGAATATCTCTCAAATATACCCGATGCAAATGAAACTAGATACGAGTATAATTAGCATGAAATGCACTTACCCACATCATACAATCATGAAATTTTCAACGTCAAAATGAAAAAAGTGGCTTTGTCAGCACATAACGACAAACTATGTTTTATTCACAGCGTAGACACATCACTTTTATTTTAAAATGATGCATAAACGTCAAAGAAATAAATAAAAATGTCACAAGATTTAAATATTTCTGTTGGCAAGGACTTGTACTGGAGTGGTATAACTCTAATCAAAGACATCACGAAAATTGCAAACTGTTGCTAATTTTTACCACCTTCTAGCAATGCAAATATAACATGAATATACACAGAGCTTATAGGAATGCCATTGCCCTTATTACATGATCACAAGGATATTTGGTATACCATCATCTTTAGGTACACAAAGATATTTTAAAAATACAATTTATATTGATATCCAAAGCAGAGGTTCTGCTGATCAGGATGAACAATTCACATAAGGTGAAAATCAACCAACAAAAAAAAAAAGAACAGAAACAATCTCCAAATATCTACTCGCCAAATATGAAAAGAGTGATGAGAGACGTTTGAATAAGATTGTCACAAGTGATAAAATATAGATTTACTTTTATGAACCGACTCAAATGAAAATAATACATTTTGCAGAGACCACAAATAGCACGATGTAGTTCGACTGTTAAGAGAGTTTTATACGCACTGATTCTTGATGCAAAATGTCATGTCGACCAGGTGTCTGTGCCTGACTCTTCTAGTGTCACTGGATATTTGTATGCCTCGAAAGTGTTGCTAACAAAAATGTGGTACACTATCTCGAACCACCCGTTCCCGTTCCGGTACCCGAGGGATTAATCTACTCTATGACAACGCACTTGCGCATGAATCCGCCGTTATGATAGACTTCCTGAAGGAGCACAGCAACCAAACTTTGCCATATCCTCCATATATCCCAGATTTAGCTCCAAATGATTTTGGCTGAATCCCGTTATCAAAGATTCGGTGAGGTGCAAACGATTTGAAAGCCGCCATGCAGTTGTAAGAGCAGTTTTACAGTGCATGTACCATATTCAAAATGTGAACACAAAATGGCATTTAATTATTGGATAATTTGACTGAGAAAGTGTGTTGAGGTGCATGAGAAGTACTTTGAGGGGATGCAATAACCTAATGTCAGTAAGAAAGAATTTTGTTGTACAGCGCACTAATATTCAGAACTTTTTAAATCCTCCTCCCTCGTAGCTAAGTTAAATCTGTCAGTGATTTGTTTGTTATGATACATAGGCCGGCAAATGCTGCCCGTGTTCATTGGTGGTAAATTTTATCTTTTCAATGGGCAGTTGCATCGCATGACACATGGGAATTGAACGAGTTGAGAAGAACAAAATAGATAATAATGTCAGAAATGCATGTTATACAATTTTTAAAATGCTTCATAAATATTTGTTAGCATTACCACATTATGGTATTCGAGTGTGTACTAAAGGTCTCGCACGGAAAAAAGCAGTCCTGTCTTAATGTTTTTCAAAATGGTTGACAGCTGAAAGGAAACAACTCTTTTAATGTGATCTGCTTCACATATTCTTCAGGAATAATCTATCACGCGATTTTAATAATCTATATTTTCAAATAACCATTAAGGTAGGGTAAACTTGGAAAGTGCAGACTGGTAGAATTGTTTTTCTTGTTTCAATCCTTCGGTTTAAACATTTGCTAAATTACAGTCACATGACAAACTTATTTGGAAACCTTATGGCTTTCTTCATGTAAGCTTGAAATGCTGAACGAAATCAGCTATAACATATAAGGAATACGACTTGGACATGATTTTATTGGGTTCTACTCTTCATCCTAATACTGAAGACCCAGGAGTGACAATAACACTTTTTGTAATCCTTACAGCCAAATGATCAAATTTACCCTTCCTTGCTACCAGGTTCTATCCTGTAATATTAGAATTTACCACTAGTACATTGTGTAATTCTGCATTGGAAAGAAGAAAACGTTTATCCAATTTTAAAGAAGGGTGTCTATTCCATTACAGATCAATATCTATTTTCAATACTGTTTGCAACGTTTTTGAAAGAGTGGTTTTAAACACGTATTTAATTACTTCGGTGAAATGACATTCTTACACCTATCCAGTCTGTCTTTACTCCGGGTGATTCTACAGTTATTCAATTATTATACCTGTATGGTATGTTTTACAAAGCAGTAGATTCTAGTAAGAAAATCAGATTTGTGTTTCGCGAATAATTAAAGCTTTTGGTCGCGTGTGGTATAAAGGAATCGTTCATAAATTGAAAGCTACTAGCATCACAGGAGGGTTTCTAAAATGGTTTTCTACCTATTGTAATAACAGAAGACAACGAGTGATACTTCAGGGCGTGTTTTCAGAGTGCAAGTGTATTAGAGCTGATGTGCTTCAAGGATCCGTTTTAGGCCTCTTACTTTCCTTGATATACATAAATAATATACAGGATATACACTCCAAAATAAGTTTATTTGCAGACGATTCAAGTCTGTGTCTAATCGTAGGTAATCCCGTCGTAACTTTTTATAACCTCAATTCTGACTTGGAAACAAATCTCTCAATGGGCAAATAATTGGCTTGTGTCTTTTAACCGTTCTAAAACTTAATCCCTGATAATTTTATTTCTAAGAAAATTAATAAACCCTTCCATCGACCACTATTTATGCTCGACAATAGCATTGAGGAAATTGACTCCCACAAACATCTGGGAGTATTTTCCCTTGAACGACTGCTCATGGAACACCGTTGAACAAAATTTGGTTGCATCATTTGTATAAGGAACTAAATGTTTCTGCTTCTTGTGAATGAAAATATCCTTAGCCAATCAGGACTTGTTCAAGTTGTACATGAAAAGTTACTGAACAAATATCGTCATCATCCTTATTTTATTCCGAAGAAGATTACATGATATAATAATTTAAGCACAATGAATAATTTGGTTACAATCAGAAAACTAGCATAAAGTAAAATACAAACACTAGTATATACAAATAACGGCAAAACATATTAGAGATAGAAAGAAAGACTAATGAATATCCTCCTGCCATAATTATGACTACGTTTACACATATATAAAAATACAAGATTATGTTTCATACATAATGGTCATAAGATGAGAATAATTTAATGATATACACTTATGTGATCACAGTACTTAAAATACGCCTAGTGTTATTGTGAGATGTGTCTACGTTTGTCTCTTTTTAAGAGAAGAATAGTCTATTCCAATGTAAATCTTATTGCATTTAAGTAAGCGTCATCCAAAAACGAGGTTCCGTATAAAGTCAGTAGAAGTAGCAAAGTAGATATATTGGACATATAACATATGAAGATAAATTTTTTTTAAAAAAAAAAACAAAGTTCAATAACTATTTTGGATGTGTAACAACATAGCGGCTTCATGCAACATTTATATGGTTAAAAAGATCAGTCAACGTTGGTTTAACAAGATTGTTAGACGATGAAGAAGAATTATTATAATGCCAAAAATAAATATCGAAGATATAAAAGTGAAGATTCATGAGCAGACGTGTGATGACATGCAGTAAAGCTTACAAGCGAAACTAAATAAGCAATTCAAAGTATACAGTTAAGCAATGATTCAAACGCTGGTAAGTTCAATATCGACATTTTAGTTTGTGATTGGTACAATAAAAAAGATGTATTTACCACAATATCCTTTGAACAATTTAATGAACATTTAAGGACTTTTAATGCTCGATGAATAGTGCTTACAAAAATTAAATTGAAGTGTTTCATGAAGAAACAATCATTGATCAACCTTTACTTAATCCGAACTTCATAGAAAGCAAACTGCAAGTGAAATGTTTTAAAATCGTAAAGCATATGAACGTGATTGTATTTTGAATGAATATTTCAAAACTTCGAAACAGATTTGGTTAACTGTTAGCTGTTGTCACAAAATTATTTAATATTGTATTCAATTCAAGTATTATTAGAAAGGACTGGACCATTAGAGTCATTAAATATTTGTATAAAACAAAAGGGGATGTAAATGAACATCATAATTACAGTGGAATTACATTTTTATAATGTGCAAACAATTATTTACTTCTGTACATAATTAGCACTTGACAGTCATCAAAAAGATAGAAGCTATTTGTGAACAGCAAGCAGGATTTTTTCTTTTGCAAAGCTTTTTCTACCAAAGATCCTATATTTAATCTGAAATCGAAGACAAGGAAACCGTTCACATAGTTATGTTTTCCCTTGCTGTGACCTGGACGTTAAAGGTAGGGAACATGACTGTGATAAAAGAGGTTGATATTTATTGTAACTAATGATGACTCGGATATTATTTTGAAAGCTAGTGTATCGCATGAGCTATATTGCATAGCGGAATAGATGAAGAACAACATAGAGGGAAGTTTTTATTCAAAATACATTCTCATTGAATTAACACAGATGTCTAAAGGCATGCATGTATTTGAATATTACAATATTTTCAGATTATTGAAAAGAGTGCAGTTGCGATTGGGTAATAAAAGGCAAATGTGCATAAAGATTTGGGTACTACTACTACTACTATTAATACTACTACTACTACTCTACTACTAATGAATAACAACAGCAACATTCTATTTAGTGACTCAACTGCATGAGCTGTATTTCACAATCAATTATAACACACCAAGACACAGACAAACAGTCCGTGTAAACGATACATGATACGCCTGTCTTGTGACATTCCCCATGGGTAAGCGGAATGACTGTAATGAGCATGAACATTAAATCATGCCGAATACTTGGGTAACGTTTCGTTAAATTATCTCCTGTAGTTCATAGGTGCATTCAAGGCAAGGAAACCGTTCACAGAGTTCTATTCTCTTGCTGTGACATTGACCTTGAAGGTCTAGCAATGATGTATGTCTGGGTAAATTGTCTGAAAATATATTTTGTGTTTCAAACGTTTCAGCCCAGGCAAGAAAAGAGGTCAACGAATTGCATTTTATTTTTGACAAGACTTGCACTTAAGGGTATGACTGTAATATGCAACACACTATCTATCTATGATACATATTTCTGTAATGTTTCACGGAAATGTTTTCATTCGTTAAACAGTTACAGACTGAACAAAGAAACAGGTTATTGAGCTACATTTTTCCTTGCTTTGACCTTGCGTTAGAGGCCGAGATTGAAGCATGCGACATGCCGTCTAGTCATGACATATGGCTGCGTAAAGTGTCATGAAAATACATACAGTAGTTCAAAAGCTACAGCCCGGACAAGGAAACGTGTAACTGGGTTAAATTCTTCTTGACTTGACCTTTATCTTTAAGCCAGGTAGCTGTTTATGGTACGCCACACACCGTCTAGTCATGACATATATGTGGACAAATTTTCATCCAAATATGTCTAAGCTTTGCAAATGTATGAGCCGGAGAAACAAATATTAACTGACGGAAGGATAGACGAATGGACGTATGGATGCATTAACACCATAACAAAATATGTCCAAATAGAGATGGCGTATAATAATGTCAGATTTTCTAAGTATGCTTTCATTTTATTAAAAATATTAATTCAGTTCTTTATTTCCGCATTTCTAAGATTTACGATGACAACACATGCAACAAAATTATATAACGTACTCATTAAATATATAAATTGCAGACACAAAGATAAAAACATCCTATAGTGACGCACTGGTAAGGACATAAAGCCAGTACAAATTTCATACAAAAGTTGAATATCTGTTGAATTATGTCCGAATACATTTTCAGGTAAGTATTGGTACTATGCAAAGTATTTCAGCAATACTGAACGAGCTTTTCGGTTATCTGTACAAAGTTTATACTGCAGTTTTATACATTAAATACCATTGAAATGCACGCATATTATAATAATAAATACATTTCTGGAGCAGAATACGAACACGATGTGCAGAGTAAATAAGCAAATCGGGCCCAATTTAACCCAAAAAAGGTTTAAGCTAAGTTCAGAATTAAGACATCTGATTGGCCAGTCATTAGGTCAGACGTAATTTTCAGCTAATCATCTCTCTAGGTTTTATACAAATGTTTATGTCTAGACTTACGTTCTAGTGGTGAAATGCAGACAAGGTTGCTACTGACATCAACAAAATAATAGACCCGAACACTGAGAGAATGGTTTAATGGTTTGCCTTGTTGTTGTGCATTCATAATTACATACATTCCAATCAGTATCATGGGTGGTATTAAACCTGTAAATTAAGCTGAATCCTCTAATATTCATTAAATTTGTTATTTCCTAGTTTTATATTACTAGTATTAATATATTAACAAAAAAAAAAAAAAAAAAAAAAACATATCACAGACCGTTGTGAACATAATACAACTTGCTGTTAAGATTATTGGAAATATGCTTTCGTGCACATTTATTATAACTTACATGAAATCCTACTATCAAGTTAAAACATAGTTTCTTTTCCTCTTCTATCATCGGACATCCAGGTTATTTTCAAAGAATTCTTTAAACATTTGACCTTATCACCTCATTAGACTGTTTTAATATTACTTTTCTAACCACCAGCACTTTAAAGTAGACCATGTAGAGCTAGATGTTAATATGACATTGATTAAATTAGGTCCATTCATATTCCTATAGTTAGGATATTTATCTATATTTAGGAGTTGTAAGTGAAATCCTAGGCGTTTTAACTACTTATGACGTATTTCAAAATTTTTGCCGAAACTAATCTCAGCTACAATATCGTTTGGTTTTTTAACAGGATACCGTAAGATGTCCAAATTAGGAATTTTTTTCAATCTGCTGTCCATTCTCTTATGCAGAGATTTATACATGTGTGCCATCATAGTGAGTTAAGAAACTTACACACAATGCCACTTTTGTGGCTGGTGGCGACAACGCTCTCTCTTTTTTTGGGTCTCAGATTCAGGTGCGGTCAAAAAGGACATTTTTGGCTTGCCAGAACAGTGTTTCTATGCAAGTAATTGAATCATACATACAAATAGCACAAATTCTGTACTATCGAAAAATTATGTCACATTCAACATAAACTGTAAATTTACTATTTTAGGACAAATATTTCAAGTGAATTTGTATTGTCAACTTTGTGCAGAAAAAATGAATGTGTACATACCAACTAGCTTTTTTCAAACTTAGGTCTTTATTTATACAATATTATTCCTACATCAAAATTAAGATTTTCGGGGATTTAGTTTTTGCATAAACTGCAGGCTTGTATAGCCTGTTTATTCCATGATTCCCTTCCTAGATCAACTTTAAACTTGCCTTGTATTCACGTTTGGTAATTTTGTCGACTGCACGCACCTTAAGCTCTGTTCCAACGAAGCACATAGAAACTTCTATTGACTTATTCCTCCTTGTATGAAGCCTAGAGCTACAACCATCATTAAAATCGACACATAGTTTCCCTATGTATTTGCATCCATCTGTGTACTTGGGACTTTTATCTGATGTATAGATATATACCTCGGCACTCATCTGTTCCCTCTCATCCACGCAGTAATCTACTGGATTAGTCCACTCGTTGACTTTGACCTCTTGCCCTCTTTCCATGTGTTTCTGGAAAACATTCCTCACATAGAAATTCCCATCTAGTGCTTCAAATTTGTATTCCTCGTCATATTTGTCCGGTACGAAATCCACGATCATGCCAATTCCGTACGTGTGACGGAGTACTCTGCTTGTCATAATGTTCGGTTTGTGGCCAAAGAAAACGGCGCCTCCGAGGACAGCAAGTTCTGGGTGTTGGATTCGGACCACAGGTATGTGGAGGTCTTCAAGGCCAGCTCTTACACGTTTTGTCACCAGGTTTGATTGAGCGAAGCCTCCGACTAAAATTACAGCGTCAATACACCCATGAGTCGATGATTGTCGATGCGCATCTTTGACCTTATTCAGTATGCTCGTGATTGTATCTTCAAAGAATTCCTTTATTAGATCGACGTCAAAACTAAGTCTACTGGTTGTGAAATGAACCTTTCCTTGGAGCTGCCCTTCTAGCTCACTGAGTGTTTGATCCACTGGCCGATTGCATCTTGTTTCCCAGATGTTCTTCAGTGTGTGTGGAAATCTTATGACGACCTGTCTTCTCGAATTCATGTCAATCTCTCTTTTTCTAAGCTCGATTTCCATACTGAGATCATGCTCGTCTTGCCTCGCTTTAGCGGCAAATTCTTCCCATATTTCCACTCCAATGATATCACGCAGTAGCGAAATAAATTTCTCATTAACTTTCATTCCACCAGAGTCGTCGCCGGTTGCCTCAAACACTTGCTTCATTGAGCCATCCATTTCATACTTCACAGTCGTTATATCTACCGTGCCACCTAGCAAAGCAATACAATGAATTTTTATTTATTTGAGAAGTAAAAAGGATGATAGTGGCAATGATAAGGATAATTATGAATACAATTTTATTACAAAAGAACAGAGTCAGTGATTAAAAAAAAAAAAAAAAAAAAAAAAAAAAGGTGACTTTGTGTCCCAAGCCTACCGTTATGATGTCACAACAAATTATACAACTTTTCAACTAAGGAACTGTCACTTTGACCTTAGACTGCGATATAGTTACTGGGTAGGCATGCAAGGTTAGTACTTCTGTCCGTGACACCTTGATCTAGAAGTTATGTCTATAGTTGTGGTGCACATAACATTTTGTGGCCTCCACCCTTTCAGACCTCCAAAGTGTATATACAGTAACTATATTTGTAAAAAGTTCCGTCTCGCCCCCACCAGCAACATAAACAGTCATGTCTAAAAAGAAGATGTGCATATCTGAAGCCGTCTCTCTAGAGACATAAAGGACGGCGCCCCCCCTCCCCCCTTGCCTGCCCGGGTCTCTAGATAAATATTGCCCTCCCTATGAGCCTATGAGGCCGGCTCAAACTTGGAGCTTGACAATGAAAGTTCAACCGAAGAACGACTACACGTAAATAGGACTCTTTAATAGCAGTGGTGAAAATGTTTGTTGCAGAAAATACATGTGTCTGGTTAATTAATGGAAGGACATATCTGTGCATGGGGGTGGGGGTGGGGGTGGGGGTGATTAGTCTTTCGCTCGTATTGATCAGTTTTCGCTCTTTTCAGTCAAAGATTTTGGTTACAGAATGACGCAAACAAAACTTTGTCACGGAAGTGGAAAGACTATAAACTTTTATATACACGCACAATGTTCTGAACTAGTAGGATAGGTGATGAAAATGTTTTCGGTTATTGCATCAGGCGTATACGTGATCATAATGAATATTGCATCAGTTAGATGTTTACTCACCTTTGACTGATAAGAATGTTTACTCGCCGACTAGGTAATATATATTAGTTTTAGACGAAAATAATATTGACTAGATTGTTGCCTTTTCTATTGTCAATTGAGCCGCAAAAGATCCGTATATTTACCTTTTTTCATACTGGTGTATTTTTCGACACCGAAAAACTACTGGGTCCTTCATTGTGACCATCCATAATTTTACATTTTTTAAAAAGATATATGACTCTAACCATTTTTTATTTTTAAAAAAAATGCCGTGTTTTAGGCAAAACGTATTATATTGTATTGTACGACCCATCCCAAACGCGTGCTTACAATACGGCGGCGCAGTTGGTGTTAGCATGTCGTTCCGGCTGGAAGCATGTCATTCCGACTGAGTACAAGCTGTGCTGTGTTTCTCGGCCGGTTCGTAAGACAACACACAGCTTATCATGAATTTCCAGCGAGATTTTTCATGATCTCCTCGGGAGCTTCGGCTTTTCCGCGGCTTATTAATTCGTTTCTTTCCACTTCATCAATTACAACCGAAGTGTATGTCTTGTGCGATGCAGCCCGTATTTAATTTTTCATTGTTTTGTGTATTTATCGACTTCATCTAGGATAAGCTTGAACTCATCTTCGGAGATGGCGTTGTCGCATAGCACCTTAGATATGTGGTCTGCGATTGTGTTGATCTTTGATGCGGCCTAAACGCTGATTTCATTGAGCTATTTAGCATTTATGGATACAGCTGTGATCTAAATGGCGAACGCAACGGGGATAGCATCGATTGTTTACAATTGTCCAATCCACGCCACATCAGTGCTCAGAGACACAGCCGTCAGAGTGTTGTCAATACAATCCACCGAGTTTATTGCGCGCTTGTACTTTTTATATAGAGCTTACCGATGTTCAGCCTCTGCTCGAAGGGAGATTTCAGCCTAGGTGATCGTTTTAAGGCGAAACATTTGTGGGTCTTGGATGTTTGGGTATTGCGACACTATATTTCCTCTATAAGCAGCATGATATAAAAATTGTATTGATCTCGAGAGGTAGGAGATTAGGTCCCCTGCGAACACGTTCCTCTAACCTGTGGCCGTGACTTACTGGCAAAATGGCGATGATGACACAGATACAATCAGTTTACTTGATATCGCTAGTTCTGAAAATAACGCGGTCTTCAACACGCCCGCCTATGGAAGGCCATTGCTGCCAAAAATATGAAATTCAAACAAACTAACTAAATTTCAAATAAAGCTGTTTGCCTCTCTGGCCGATTACTGTGATGTGACAGATTGCGTCTATTTCAAATTTTATTTTTTGCCGATAAAGCGATTCATAGAGGGTCCTACATACTCCGAAGGAAAATAAAAGCCGCGGGTGTTTCGCCAAATACCATGTTATCATTGCAGTAGCTATCCGGCCCAAGACACCTGTTGACTGTTGACCGTTGCTCTGACAGTTAATGCGCAATTAATCCTAGCTGCTCGCGGGTTGGCTTAGGATGTTCTGGGTGACCCAAGTATTCGACATCCATCTACTTTGCACCCTCGTTCCACCCCAATCTGAACCGGTACGTGTTAATCCCCAAGCTGGCAGAGATATTCTCGCAGCAGTGGTTTGTATTCCTGGTCGATGTCGTGTACTTGCGCGAGCTGCCACAATACTCCGTCGTCGTGGATCTCTGAATTGGTAGGCGAAGCATTCTCCTGTAGAATCCAGGGAGAGCACTTTCCACTCTGTTTGGAGAATATTTATATGTCTGTCTGTCTGTCTGTCTCTCTCTTTCTCTCTCCCCATATATATATATATATATATATATATATATATATATATATATATATATATATTGCCTTTATGATAAGTATAGAGCGAATTCCGGAGGTGGTTACTGTTGTCATTATGTACCCTTTCAACTACGTTTACACAAATTAAAAGCGCTACACATATTCAGTTACCAAAATTTCTATCGAGTTTAATGAAGTAAAAACCGATGCCGGGGACGGTGATAGTGTCTTTGTTATTGTTCAGGTAAAACTATCAACGTTTTGAAAGTTTTGCGTTGAATCCCAGCAATAGTATCCAGACGGATTTATTGCGGTAAATCCGCTGACCGACGTCATACTGTCGACCGTTAAGTACTCGACCTTTAAGGGAGTACCAGTGCCTGTGCTTGCTGAGCTAACAATGCCCACCACGTGGCCGAGAATTTTAACAGCTGAGCGACATTTAACGGGGCGATGGCCCGAGAGGTGTTTACAGCTCGACTAGTAAAGAAACCAGGCCACTGTAGACTACTAGTGTGCTTGTCATTAGTCGTTCAATGTAATTTTCCATAGCAGATAGTACACGTCTCCCCTTTAGGAATGACTTGTAGCAGGGTTCTGTTTTTTCCATCAAGAATACTCGCAGTTGTGTTCATTTCATTGAGTTGGACATAAAGCCGCGGTAGGTTGATACACGCTGGATTATTGGCTGCCGTGTGTGTGTGCCAGCTCTTTAAAAACGTCTTTAGATAGAGCTGATAATTTTGGTTAGTGAGCCTGATGCTGAATCTCCAGGTCACCGCGTTTTAGTTCGCCGTCATTCCATGAAAAAACAGACTGTATTATTTTTCGAGTGTATCCGTGCTTTAGTATTCATCGGGAACTTCAACACCTACCGGATCGCAGGTTGGGGTTGGACTCACAACAAATCTGTGGTTACCAGGCGCAGCCAAAACGTTGAACCATCCCGGTCTAAAACGGAATATCTTGGAGCCCTACACGGATATTTGGACAAATGTTTATCACCCGTTTTAGAGCCACGGGTTCAATTAGAAAATTAGTAAAGATGATATACATTATGAAAAAATGGTACCACCACATTCTTTTTACTTTAAAAATAATGCAAAATATGGCGTTAGTGGTGTTTCAAGAAATCTGATAAGGAGAGAGCACAGATACAAGAACTATTAATAAGTGCACAAGGGTTTGTAAGGAAGCACGCTTCGTTCCAAACCAAATTTATAGACTTTAAAAAGATAAGTTTGCACTTATTGACACCGGGTCTGGGAATATAAAAGCTACGTGGCATAGCAGCCCCATGCGGTTTTGGCAAAATCAGGTGAACTTTGTCTTCTGGTTTGCAACAACAGTCTGTGGTGTCAGTGTTAAACACCATTTGCTTGCGAAGGATCCTATATCATCCAGCTTTTGCATATTTCATTTCTTCTTTAAGGCTAGAAAAATCCGAAACCAGATGCGGTGCTCCCTCCAAGGCCAGACCGGCTGGGACACATTTAATAATGGTATCGATATGTTTGCCTAAGGGCTCTTTTGTAAAGAGTTTAACGTGGATACAAACTCGAACTAGCGCCAAAAGCAAATCCCATACGATGGGCTTTGGAATGGTGTATACATGATTCCACAGAACACAAAGATCATTTCCAGAAACAGTCGGTTTTACTCCTGAAATGATAAAGAGATACTAGCTGGCATTTGACCGCTTTTCAGAGGGTCCTAGTACAGTAAATACATGGGCAACATTCATTCTGGATAAGTCGTAAGCGTTTGGGCACATGTGTGGGCAACCCTTGGTACGCAAGGCCAAATGATGACATCGATAATAGGGGTAGTAGTGACTGTGTTTGAGACCCCAAAACAGTTTCTCTCAAACGTTCAAGATATAATTGTCCATGAAGCAGACATGGGTACGTCCAAACGAAAGTACCAGGATGTGCTCCACTATGCTCAAAGCAAAGTAAATCACGTTCTGAGGGATCAACTCTATGTAATTCCAAGCAGCATGAATCTTAACGTTGGCACTTTGAGGGGTATAACAAGAAACATTATTATACCATACTTCAGCAAAGCAAACTTTACACTAGGCACTAATTTCAAGGTCAATGCGGATCCAATAACGCAGCAGGTGAAGGAATCAGTTCAACAAGCCACACAACAACCACAAACAGCAAAGCACGACCAGGTAGAGTTTTACCAATATCCGCAAGCGTCCGCACAAGCACAGGAAACGCCAGTTATCCAGTCTAGTAAAGAAGCTTAAGATCACGAAGATAACAAAACAGCACTAGTTGTTAGAGGTATGGTAGTGGAGCTTGCAGCAATTTGGTTTATGCGTTAACCTTTCTGTCTGTCTTGGTCGCGTACGAGTGGAGAACGGTAAATCAAACTGTCAACAGTTTTTAATAGGAATAACACAATAGTACCAATGATACCTGGCTGCGCCGCCAAAGCCTTTTCTGTGAGCGCTTTCAGCGGAGGCCCACTTAGTTAACATTGGTAACTTCTAGCCGCTGTATTCCCTCGTCTGCTAGTTCTTTAATGGTATCTCGCATCTCCTGGCTGATCTCTTCTCCTTCTTCTTTGGTTAGGCTTGTGTCGCTTTCAACCCAGATCAGGTTTCTATTTTCTACGGTGATATGGTTATCGAGCGAGGTTATGCAATAGCGCGCTGCTTGACCTCTGAATCGCTGTTTTGAATCCCATAATCTTCCGCATCGGAAGGTTATCAGGTTCCTGTGCGGCACTACTTTCAGCGTTTTGTCCATGGATTCGGACGCAGCTCGGAGCTCGGGATATTTCATTGTGCCTAAATTAACTGATATAACCTTTCGACCCATGGAGAGTTTCCTCATAGATTTGTCTGATAGCGATTCCTTTTTGAGCCATATCGCTCGGAAGAAATCAACTCCCATTTGTTTTTGTAGCGTGGACAGAGCCAAGAATTTACTTTGGGTCGTTTTTATGTGTTAGCAAACTCCAATTTTGCATCACTTTACTGCGAGGGCGCCGTTTTGCTTTGCCATAAACTTAAGATCGTCGGTGCGTTTTTCATAGATATTAAGCGATTAGCCGTACGCATCAAATTTATTTAGGCGTAGACTTAGCCCATCTGTTGTGGTTATATATTTTTGCACCTATCCAGCTGGCATCTCATTACCGCCGGTCCAATGAGTTTTTTCCGTCGATAGCTCTTCTGTTTTATTACCTTCCCCAGATAGCTCTTTTGTCTCATTAAATCCGGTGGTAAATGTGGTTTCATCTTTCATAGGTAAATCATCTTCAGGACCTCCAATGTAGTCCATTTCAATGTAATCAGCCATGTTTCGCTATTGAAGCAACAGAACAACAAACTTTAACGTATTAAATAAGAAATGTGATCTCCAAGAATGTGGGTGGATCTGTGCAAATCTCATCCCAAATAATAACCTGCGAAATGTATTTTTAACCCATCCATTTTGGCGTCCATTCCTTTTTGCTATTCTAATGAAAATAGGTGTGGTAAGTTTGTGCGCGGATCTTTTTTGCCAGCTGGTTGGTCAGGGTAACAACAAGTGAGTTGCGTTCATGAAAGATGCCGATTGCGCGTGTTGTCTTGACAATAGGAGATAGGAAAGGCAGTATGTTGCCAGCGAGTCGTCGGCCCTGGGGAGCTGTCGACTTGTGCATGTAGGCTGCACTGTCATTCGGAGCTTGGAGCTTCTCACCGTTAATACGCCACTGCCTCCAGGTAGAGAATCTTGTTTTTGCTTCGTTCGCTGTCATGGTCTTTGCATAGCAAACTGGCTCTTCTTTGCATAGGCTCGAACGACATCTACTCGGACCATGTACTTCACCTTGATCTAAATAAAATTCGCAGACACCAGCACTGCCATGATCTGAGAGCAAACAAACTTTCCAGCATGCTAATAAGATTAATGCCCACGTAGCCAAACACAGAAGCGCGGAAGTGCGTGTACTGTGGCTGCGAGTCGTCGTAGTAAGTAATGACACCAGCCAGCGCATCATGCGCTTGCATTCGTTCGCACTACCAGCTGTAAATTTGCCTATGATATTGCGACCAATTTACTTGCCCCCGGTATCCATACTTTGGCTGCTTCTTGTAGGAGATAATGGCCTTGGTCACCTCGAAGTTCGTGAGCATTCCCGTCTCGACCATAAACTGCAGCAGAGCAATGACAGCACAATCGTGGTCGTTGCCTTTACGTTTGGTAAAGTGACATCCAAATCATGCAGGGATAACTAGGTGGCTGTCGAGAGTAAAGGCAGGCCTAAGTGTACAGCTGTGAAAATCCAGTAAGGTCTTGAGTGAATGGTCCTTTCACAGCCACCTATGTCATTCCGTTGCACGGGCGGCTAAACCCTTCAAAGTATGGGACACACTCTTCCGTGCCAAAGTAGCAGGCGGCTGTGTCGAGACTCACGAATCTCAGATACCTTGTAGCCATCAAGGCTATCATAAAGACCGCCATGTTCAAACTCGACGCATGCCCGATGGATGTCCTCCATCATTACCCCGGGAGTGGGTCTCCAGCCGTTTCGCTCTCGAGTAACACTAGCGGTGGCGGATGCCTCGCTAAAGACTTTGGGCGCCAACTCGTCGGAGTTATGTGTGTACTTGCTGCAAGCCTTGATAATCTGAAGGTGCTTTTCTCGGGTTCTGTCCAGCATGAACTGCCCCGCAAGCTTCGAGTCCAGTGTTGTTTGTGTTTGGCGTTTTCTCCGCCAAGAATCGAAACTGCCTTTCGATTGCCTTCCGTAATCTGCTGAAAAGGCGTTAAAGGCGTCGCCCTCATAGCAGTCAACTCTGAGATGCTAACAAAGCGATGGAAATTGGGAAGTTTTTGGCCAGGCGTGGCCGTTTTGGACAATGTGCTCGATTGATCGATGTTCGACACGATATTTGCCGCTGTTATAATGGTTACCGCCGGCCATATCCTTGGGATAATTTGCACTCTTGAGGATTTTATCCAGACCGACTATGTAGTTGATGATTGCACCTGTCTCATGCACTTGTATTTCTTATTTCATAATTTGTATGCAGCGGACCTCCGTAAGGCCTTTGGCCTCTGGGGCGTTTTCAAAGTGTTCTTACGCACGCTATGCAACGCAGTTCAGATCACCATCCCTCAAAGGGGCCAGGCTTGTCTCAAATGGGGTAGAGGCCGTAAACTACTGTAGCCACCGGGTAAACATTTTCATAGTAAGCCTTGGCAATACCAGGAATAAAACAGGTTTCGAATCGCGCGTAATTTAAACCACCTTTTGTTCTTAAGCTCCTCTGGCTTCACTGGGTCGGCCTTGTATACTATCGTTCATTCGTCCCCCTCATCATCATGATCCCCATCATCCCGAATCATAAACATGATGCGAATAAGAAAAGTTTTACCTGCCATAACAGCTGCAAATAGGATGGTTGCGCGTGTGTCGGTCATTTGGATATTTAAGATTAGACTATCGTCTCGAACTTGGTATCCCGGTATAATGTCTAGGTCTCCAAGTCCAAGAGGGTCTTTTTCTTCGAAGACGTGCGCAGCGCAGTCGACTTTAAACTTTGAAGATACCAATCAAGGTATGGATTTTTGGGAATCGGCAAAGGGACTTCATTTATTTCAATAGAGCCAAGGCGGGCATATTCATGCGTGAGGGTCTCCGCTGCCTGTTATGCTGTCTCAAGCAGATCAAATTCCACACAGACCGCTTGTTAGAGGTCGAGTTTTTTCCTAAACTGCTGCAGTGCTCTACGACCCTTCTGGTACAGGGATAGAACTCGTATTCATGCTTGTCGTGCATGCGCTATTATGAATATATCTTATCGGATAAACCTTTTAAAACAGTCAGAAGCATACACTCTTTAAGCAACCGAGTGCTTTTTTATTTCCTAACTCGTACACGTAAAGTCTCCGAGCCACAAGCTCTGTTAATTACGTAATGTGCCTTAACACAAACACCACACCCGTGCAAGAATAAGATCCACCAATCCTTCGAAGTCACTGTGTTTTTTACTTTGCAGTATTGGTTTACACGAATCTTTTCACACATCTCAGTACTTCCCGATGTGATCCATGCGCGAGTGTTTTTGCCCCAACGCATGCTAATAGGTATACATAGTTGGTTAAGGTATCTCTAAACGCAATTTTTTAACACGTCAGATACTACTATGTAGATTAAGCATTATTTTAATTAGGAGCTAAAGTATATACGCTCTAGACACCCGTGCTGGCGATGGGGTGGGCCGTCCCTTATGTTCCTTGAGAGTCTACCCAAGAGATGAACATCTTTCTAGACATGGCTATTTGTGTTGCTGATAGGGGGCACAATGAAACTGTTAAAAAAAGTATAGTTGTGTATATTTTGGGGATGTGAAAGGGTGATTGGGAGAGGAGTGGTGGCGCCGCCCACATGTGGTCCGAATACTCCCCCCCCCCCACTACGCTTCTTCATTAATAATAGACCAGAATATGTAACTGCACAGAAAAAGTGTGTTAACAATGTTACGGTTAGAATCTTTAGACCAGAAGAATTTAATAGGCCGTTGTAAATTTCATTACACTCAATTTAATAAAATATATTACTTATCGTCTTTAAATACTAGTACCTTTTTACGACTACTACTCAGGTTATCAGCTAAAAGATATTGTTATACTTTACAGGCAGTTATATACAGGTGTTAATTACACACGGTTGGACTGTGATTGTCATCTGAATATCTAAAATTTCCTCTGCCTGAACTACTACCCTGACTAAATTTATTGATTTAAGTGAGTTTAAGCTGTGTGAACTGCCTCCAATTGGCTTTGATCAGTATTGCGACAGATATAGGAAACGTGATGTTTGTGCACCTAATTTAAACCCTTTCGTAAGTATATAATTGTTCCCGTGGATTATTTAAATTCTCGTCAACATTTTTTTTTTGTACTGATATTGTTACTGCAATTACGTTTCTGCTATAACAGTAAATGAGAAATCATAGAACTAAATCTTTAGTGTGCTCAAATGCGTTCTGCTAATGGCGTTAGAACTATAAATTTTCTGGTTCCCTACTTCTGAAGTTGCGTTTCTTCGTCGCAAACCACGGGCGAAAATCTGCGCGCGCTTTTTTCATCCGTGGCTTCCTGCGATAAGATTTCACCGTTTCTCGTTAATATTCATAAATCTGTTTAACGAATCATTGCTAGCCTGAGTACAATTTTCTCGGTAGGTTGAGGCAACATGACCTTCCATGCTGACTGAGTGAGTCAATATGATTTTGTCTCCCAAACACAGGCACGTATCTATCGATAAAAAAGTCTCTGCATTTGATATATAAGAGCTTTTTTCCTGGACTCGTTGATGACGTATTCTTGTTTGTTTTGTTTCAAAAACGAGGAAATCTTATCGCAGGCAGCAACGGGTAACAAGAGAGCGTAGCGGATTTTCACCTGTGTCTCGCGTCGATGGTTGCGCTTATAAAGCAAAGATTTCTTAAACAGGGAACAGTTATACCAGTCTATTGCACAATACACTTGCACCATCAAGCAAAAGACACCGGTGGGACTGAGAACGTAAATGACAAAAGAGTAAATTTGTATTGGAAAAAATATCTGGCAACTACTTTTTAACAGAAAAAATAAAAGGCAGCATGAGACGAAGTCAATGAAAAGGTGGACAAAGTATAGGATATACTGACAATTTTTTGCCGACATATATGCCAGTCATCTTGTATCTGAAGGAACCCATAGTTGAAATTGTTAAGTATAGTTCTAAGTTCACTCTTACCTATAATCGTTACTACTCACCTCCGAGATCTACAATCATGACGGTGGACCCTGGAGCAGCCACGTTCTGGAGCTTCCCGTTATCTCCTTTTATCCCCAACTGATTGGCGGAAATCTCACTGCAGTAGATGGCAGCAGCTTCAGGCTCTAGTGACAGCAACAGATTGTCACTCTGAATACCGGCCTGTAATGAAATATAAGGTGCAAAGGTGATTCAAGCGTACTATTATATATCTTCGTCGAATATATTTTCACATAGGTATAGTACAAGAAGTAAAATGACACGTGGAAAACCACTGCATTCAAGGTACAGTGTTGAAAGTCTTTGCTTGACCTACTCCGCCGATTTCCCTAGGTTTTAAGGGCAAAAAGTCGTTGTTTTGTATATACGTAATACCTGATATAACAATAAAACTTTCCTAATATGCTATTTTACCTTCAACAGAAACATGTGTATTAATAGAACTTGTTTGACAGAAAAGGATATTTTTCACTCATGTAAAGTACGGTTTTGTGGTAAAATAATTCTGCAACACACGAATTCTTGTAGCGTTTCAAGTTTGAACTTGAGAGATAATGCTATAATATAAACAAAGAGCTAATGTGATATAATATAGTTTGGAACTCAGACTTGATCCAAGTGTTTCCTGAATGCACGAGTCATGGAGTCTCGAGGAGTTAATGAACAGATTTGACTGACTGGTGAAGTTAAGAGAATATTAACTTTAAGTCTTTAAAATTTGAAAAAGAATATACATCCTACTTTGGGTAACAAAGTAAGAGTGTTTTGATTTTTTTTTTTCTAGTGTTATGGTTTAATCAGACTTCCCATTTTATTCTAACTGCTTCAGTCCCTGTGTCTTTCCTAAGAACATACAACATGTATGATGGATTACCTGACACCATGTGTGTATACTCTCCTTTCTTCTGAGGCCTTTCTGTGCACTAGTTCAATATTCACCGAATATTTATTAAAGATAATCTGTAATTACTGTGTTATATAGACTCAAAAATATGAGTTGTCCGTTTAACTTTTCAGTGAAATTGATATGGGTCTGGTCCACTTGGAAAATATATATTGCAGTGCATGCAGCTTGCATAATGTGAAGGAATTCTCCCATTCACAAATCGATGACACATTATAAATGCATACACGTTGGACTAGGCCTTAAATACCGTACTAATGAAAAGGTCATACAGATAGGTTATTCACGTCAGCGCTCAAATACAAATTTTTGCAATCACCTGTTTCTTGAATATTATTAAAAAATGAATAGCAGATTGGAACTGAACCATATTGGATTCGGGTCAATACCTTTTCTGCCGCGTTCCTCATGAACTGCTTTGCCTGGTCGTTCCATATGGCAGGGACGGTCAGGACCCATTGGGTCAGTTTCTCTACGTACGGAAGTCCACATGCGTCCAGATATTTAATGAAATGTTCCTTTATGTACTCTATGGCTTTGGAAAATACCAGAATCGCTGGGAGAGAAGTCCCGGATGCGGATTCAAGGAGAGTGTTCTCAGATAAATCCTACAATGTAAGTGTTATTGTAACATTCAGTAATTCGCTGTGCCATTATCCCATTGCTTAATATTAAGCATTTTATTTACAAATAGGGATGCAAATAATAAAACAGTTTCTCATATATTTATAGTTGCATTGAATGACTCTACATGAGAAAAGGGATAAGTACTTTTGAAAGTGATGTGCTAATTATGGCCTCACACTAGACCGTAGTAAACCATCCCGATATTATCTGACAATTTTCATAACAACTACAGTCAATTTTAAACTGTTCAGTTACTTTAGGTGAAGGAATGGATGCAGATTTAAATCTCTTTACGTGTAACGCATTTGTATAGACAGAACATGGCACTAACCTCTTTCCTGTAGAGCATCATTTTAAAAAAGCAAAAGAAAAACCATTTGTCAGGGTCCTCTTCAACCTCCTCCCTTAGGTTTGCAAATTTCGTTTGCGCTTCATAACCAAAGCAGTCAAGAGACTGGTCAGGCTTTAAAAGGATACAAGTTGTCGTCTTGTAAGTGCACAACCCGCCAGTCTGCCATTTGGTATTTAAATTTATGTTTGTACGATCCTTATCGTAGTCTGTTGGAAACTGGAAGGCGTAGCCAGAGCCATATGTTCCAAAATCTATGGCGACTACCAGTTTGCGGGCATCAAGATTGCTCTGAGAAAAAAAACAGTTCACAGTTTACACAAATGATACTTGTATACAGCAACATTGCGGGGCCCTATTCGAAAATCAGCAAAAGGTTAAATGAAGCTGGCAAAATTCAATGCGTTGAAAGGGGCAAAGGTCAACGTTTAATTAATATTCTTTTAAAAAGTTATTGTCAGTTACTCCACTCATTTTTTTTCTCAGTCCAATGCATTACACGTATTCTTTTGTTAGTAAAACAACTTGCTCACTTCGTCTGCATTATTTATAATTGTCATTATTAAAAATTATTAATGTAATAATAATATTAATAACGTAAAACGATAGTTGTCATACTTCGGAAGTGATGTCGAAATTATAAAATTGAAAGTAAACGAGGAACAATACATAAAAACCAGATTTGTGTCTATCAAACACGTATATTGTCACCGCTGCATTCCAAAGCGAAAAGTAAAAGTAACTAAGTTTGAACGTTTTTGGAACATTTCTATAATGACATGAAAATTTCATCAAGTAATATACGTATGTAGACCCAGAGAATCTTTTTTGTCTATCTGAATCAATTTTTGATTCATCACGCTTACAACGTTTTTGTACCAAAAGTTTAAATCCCAAACAATCATAAATACTTAGAAACTTATCAAATTTAATTTGTGTACCATAAGTGCATTTTGAGTGATCCTGCTGACAAGAATTTTGTCAAAAAATTCAAATACCAATAGGTAAAATACATGTGGTGCAAATCTAAAAAGTTCAGTAGCAGCCTAAAAATCTAATTAAGTCATCTACATATGGATACAAATAAGCTAGAACAAATCTGTGTCTATGTTGCAAGACTTTTGCGAAATCTTGCAAACAAACTTTTTGGGGAAGGGTGTATGGACGGAATTGACCTAGACAAGATAACAAGATGGCCTCCCCCCCCCCCCACCTGCACGGGTTGGGGGCAAAATTAACGAATAATCACCAAAACCTGAACGAAATTTAACGAAACTAAAAAGGAATAAAAATGAACTAAAAAGAGTGTAGAACATAATGTTTAATATTACTAAATAAAGAATACATTTAATAATTGAACATTTCGAATAGATTCCATATCAACTATATTTTTATAATTTCATCTTACGAAATTAAATTCCTTGAAACCCTTGCAATTTACGCTATGTCTCTCATATTGTCAGCTTCAATATTTTTACAAGCATTATTGGCACTTTATATGCATCCTTTTGGTTGAGGAAACAAATCTATTTGTACTAAGAAGTACAGTTTGTAAATTGTCATTGCCAATACAAGTCTGGGAAAGTCTTATTTGTATAGATCACGGCTGCCTTTGTTCCAGAGACCTCCATCTGTATCTCGTCATACAGGGTTAAATGTTTAAGACGTACGACTGCCTATAGATCATCTTCTCTCCAATCACACGAGACCTCTTTTCTCTTTATGATTCGGGTCCCAGGAGAGATAACCATTATACTCTGGGTGCTCGAACTGGTGTTATGTGAACAAGTATTCCAGATCTGTGCATTCAGTCCTGTGCGGAATAAGCGATATGTATTCTCTTCTCCAGATCTGTCGATGTAAATAGAAAAATGTTTTATGTCAAAAATGTGCGCTCAGAATTTGAACAAGAGTTATTTAAAAATGTAAAATCAAGTGCTGGTATAGATTCATTTCTCGTATATACTCGCTTATAAGTTGACACAACTGGAAAATGCACAGGCTTAGGCCTGCAGTTGCATAATGCGCATGCAGACCTGGGTCTATAGAGTTTGTTAGGAGTAATCAGTATAACCAACAACATGGACCCTGATCTGCCGGCGGATTGAACACTATGCACTTGGATGTATGGACCCCACTATTCGGATAAAATTAATACTTTAGACCTGTGACTCCAGAGAAATACACATATTATATATGAACATAAGTACGCGCATGTATATAATCCGTGTTCATACACATATTTATAAACTAATGTTTTTGGTTCATCTGTGCATTTCCAGATGTCTTCTTCTAATCTACGTCATCATTTTCTAAATGTTGCTTGGACAATATTGTTTATCCCCCTTTTATTGTACAGTCATTCAAACTAACCTTACATATTTGTACATTATTTATATTTGAGTTCTCCGTTCTTTTGTCTTATTTGTCATGTATTTGTCTGAAAATCTCCTATGGGGCAAGTGTAGAATGAATGAATGAATGCAGGATTTGCTTTTATTTATATTTCTTTATAATGTTTGCCACTGAGTCAGCTTTAACTTGATAGGTAAATACTTAAATAGTGCTTGTAGTGAAAAATTGGCAAAATAGTGATCTGTTGGCTGTTTCTTAATTTTTATGATTTGAGGCCAAAAGCATGTGTCAGCTAAGTTCAGCCATATTGCTCAAATTCATCCAGTAGCTTATACAGTCATAATTATCTAATTGTTTGTATATTACATTAAAACATGCATTTACCATACATTTCTCCATCTCCAGCCTTTCTTATTGGCTTGGGCCGCAGCACTTTACACATATGTCTGCTGTCTCAGATGTCGTTTTCCACATCATTCGAGGGAATTTGTATGGCTTATTTCAATTGTTCTTTTATTGCCAGTATGCAACATACCTGGTATAAAGACATTACTTTGTTTACTCTGTGTTTCCTTACTATTTTTATGATAACAAGCAGCACTCAATTATTTAATTCTTCAACAGAACTCAACTAACGAATCTTGTTTGGCTTTTTATGCATTATGGTTAAGATTTGGGGGCGATCAATCACAGGTGTTGATAGTTTAGATAATTTTGGAATATTAGCATCTCTTGTAGTTAGTCCCAAAAGGGCAATGATCCCTTATCATATTTCCCCCGTTATCTGCCACGCTGATTAAATTGATTTCAAAGATGGGAATAAGGATATACTGAACTTTTTTCTGTGTGAGTCAGAAATATTTGTTTAAGTGGACATTCTGAATTGTATTAGGTAGTAAACCTTGTCTTATAGCATGTGAGAGGTAAAAATGCAAAGTGTTATAAAATGGGATACCTACTGATATACTATTTGCTCATGTCTGCATGCTTATGTTACTTTTATTTGGCATGTATGCTCTAGAAAGATATCACTAAAATACTTATGCAGAAAACAATGAATTTGAATAAAGGATTAAACCACCTAACACTACAACAGAGCAAAATGTCATGAAGGTGCAATATTGTTATATACAGTGGTATGACATCGATTGCCGTCACACTTTTATCTTTGCATGATAATGTCAGCTTCTTTATTACAATCGTATTCCGACATTAATGAGTACAAATACCTTTTTAAAAATTCAGATCTAGTTATAGAACTCGCGGTACTAAGCATATGACAAAAAAAGATGTGAAGTGGTCTAGAAATCAGTTTTACATAAACTTGAGTATACGGGTTTTGAGGTTCGTAATTGGTTAATAATGACAAGTAAAAACTGAGTAAACAACTCTGTTGGGAGATTATACTATCTGTAAATAAATGGTAAAAACAAAGACAAGATTATTTTGATACAGTTTCAATATTTATACAAACTTGTCTTAGGAACATTCAATAATTATAGTAGCAACTGATTCTTAGGGTGCATAATGGGTAACACATGTTTTACATACCTGTAGCAAAAAAAGAAAAATGACGTATCTTATATAGTTTTATCCACTAATTTTCATTAAATTAGTCATATTACGGCTGTTCCCATCCTCACATCATGCAAAAAAGACATAGAGATGCTTTAAACCTCCATCAGTAAGCCTCTATGCATTACGCGATAAATCAATGGATTTTGAAACGCCACACAACTGTTCAGCTAATAAAACAGCAAAACTTATTGGGCACATGTGATCATGCAACTGTGATCGATCAGATGTATTCGGAAGGCGATCGATTTTATATGTAAAATCATTTACAATTTCAAAGACACCCTCCCACTCACCCCCTTTTTAAAAATAACTGTCCGCTTCGTTACGTAAAAACATCTTCCATAGCTAACTAAATTATCTTCATTATTTACTGAGTTTTGATGTTTCACAATGCTTCTTAAAAAACCATAACAGTATGTATTCACAAAATACTGTTAGGTTACACTTAAATTTATATTTCCAGTAGTAATAATTCGTATATATATATATACTCACTACTGGCTCTGGGATGTAGAATAGGCCAGATGCGCCCTTCTTCATGTCCTAAGAGCAGAATAATGGATGCAGGAGCAACGTTGGTTCAGTAGTTAGAGTACCCGACACGTAACTCCAAGGGTGCGCGTTCGAATCCTACAATTGTATTATTCTGAGTCGGCTACTGTGATGGGTCCTTGCACAAGGCTCTATTTTCAAATTGCCTCGGCACTAAATAAAGTACTTATGCTACTGTGCGTAAATCACCAAAGCAAACCAATCGTATATGTCCGATTGAGTTCATTTTCTATTCTGTTATTTTAATTTTATGATGCAATGTATTTATTGTCACTTCGTTTTAATTCATTTTCACTTGATTTGGGAAATGAGGTTTTTAGATTTTTCCCTCTGGAGCCGCATTGTCCAATTTGACCCCCCCCCCCCCCCAACACACACACACCACCACCACAACCACCGCTAACTTATAGATTTAAAAGCATATTTACTAAAACAACGTTTATTTACCTAAGGGCCTAAAATATATTAACCCCGCCTGAAAACGGCGCGAGATTAATGACGAATGGCCCATAGTGGCCTCGTATCTCTAACGACTGCCATGTGCGTGAGATATTACATCTCCATCGTGGCAAGACTAAACTGGTAAGTCTTCGTCCGAGAGTTTATAAAGGCGGGCCTTTCGGACATGAAACCACATAGCTATTTTGCAAATACTGACTCGGGTTACAATTCTGGCGGCATGAATGTGCACCATGGCGTCAAACCAAGTCGGAGTTTTTCTTGGTATCACTGATGGCCCAATTTATCTCTAATTGACAGCGTAAGGTTGGCATAGAATTAAGGTATTTTTTTTACGCCGCGAGCGCAATGATAGTCCTGAACAATAGGAAGAAGCGGTTAAAAAAAAAATCCTAGCCGAGGTCCGCTGGAACCGCAGTCCGGTCTGCAAAGTGTTATTCGCACCAAAATATTATACATTAAAAAAAATGCGCTGACATGATATATACAAATGGGGCCTTTTTCGTGTATTTGTTCATTTCTTTTAAAACCCGATGAAATTCGTCTTCGTCAATGCTATCATCGCGCAAGGACTGGGAAACAATGTTGGCAATGGTGTTTAGCTTTGCCTTAGCTAACGCATACAGTCGGTCGTGCTTTTTGCCTTTAATAACAAAGATGATCAGCGAGCAGGCAGAGGTAACACTTCCGAAACCAAGAGAAACTGGAGCGCCATCAACTGTGGCAGCCGCTCCTATGCCAGCCGTCCCGCTGCCAACATTGATAGCCGTTAAACAAAAGTTTATTCCATCAACTATGTTTGAGCATCTCCAATATTTTTTGTACAGAGTGCGCCATTTTTCGCAATTTCTGCTAGCAGTCACTGATATCCTTGAGCCGGACGTCAAAAGGGCCTAAAGGACGTTTTTCCATAAAAATAAGAAAACAACATGAACCTTAAACCTGTAAGATGCCACACCAGAAACTGTTGACCCCCAGACGGCCAATGTATTGCTATTCTTTGCACCAAAATAAAACAATAAAACGTATCTTGGCCTATATCATCTGTATCAAGGACGGTATTATTATTATTATTATTATTATTGGTAACAACCAGCAATGCCTTGCTTCTGTCAGTTGATGGCGTGAGTTTGAACAAACAATAAAACCAGACAAGATATTTAAAGTATATTTTGACCCGATGAAATCTTTATGATATTGTATAACATTTCAATGACAGAAGTTTTATTTCAAGATTAACAGACTTTTACTAGGTTTGTGTCAGAAATCTCAAATTTATCCGAAACGATACTAATGGTGGTATAAAGCGCTTCCTTGCGTTCGAATTCCGAAACCATTGCGCCTAATTCATCAGCAGTCAAAGTGTGCATTAGGAAATGGTTGGTTAAATCAACTTCATTCAACTGAAGCTTGCGTTCAAGTTCTGAAGCCTTTGTGTTTAATTTATCATAGTGCTCCTTTATAAAGCTCGCCGCCCAGCCTCCAAGAGCCATCGCCTCAGCAGCCAAGACGGCGGGGATGACTGGCTTTGTGACCGGACGCGGCTCTCCGTTAAAATAACCTGATCAGCGAAGACTCATTCTACCTTGCTAGGAAAATTCTGTATAATCGGTGATGTAATTTTCTATTTAACGAGAATTAATTCCACCATGAGGCTGTAAGTTCTTAGCCATCATGGACATCCGATAAGCAAATTAGAGAAACAGCAGAAGATCGTAGGACCCCAAGTAAGCATGTTAATGAGGGCCATACCGCGGTAAACGACGGCCTTTGTATAGGAAACAATGTGGTGGTCTCCCGCTCGATTCAAATGTCTACCAACTGTATTTTGCCATTGGTATTGTTTTTTTGTTTTTGTTTTGTTTTTTTTGTTTTTTTTGTTTTGTTAGCCGGCAGCGTCGCCGGCACAAGAAGATCTTTACACATCTTAGTTGGTATCGTGCCAGTAACGGTGATACAGCTGCCCTATGCGTTCACGTATTTCTAACTGGCCGCTTCTGGTGCAGTGGCCGGGATCCCAAGGTCTGTAACTGAGTGGCCACCCATGGTCAGGTTGCCACTCATCATATCCCCAGTTTTTTCACACACGTGTTGATACTTTCAACTTGACAAGGCACATACAGACTCATTGTTTGATCTCTAGGACAACGGTGCAGTCCAGTATATTAACTGGCTGATTGTTTTCCCCTTTTTCATATAAAATACGTATCGTGCTTTCATTATGGCCACACAAAAGAGGCCAGGACAAACATGTTTGCTTGGAGATAGATGCTTTTACATCAGCGTACATCTCTGCACCAACAGGCAAGGTTCACGATCAGACGAGGTATGTTGATACATTTTGACAAGCATAGAAATGCACCGCTTTGACCCCCGAGCGTACAAGTTGTAATCCCCAAAATTTTAAATAACTTACTCCTTGATGAAAATGAATCGTTCTCGCTTGTATGCAGGCGGCCTTTGCCGCTTTCTTCTCAAAAGGTTAAGGTACAAGACGCAATATAACGCTGAATCTGTGCTTCCAGGGTTCGTACACTATAGTATCTCTCCGGAATAATTACTTTCGTTTCAACTGCTCCTTCCTTAATAGACTGATCTTTATAATATGAAGTTTAGTATAGGAATGGAATCTTATTTACCAAACGCTGTATAAATATAAAGACAAGTCACATGACAGAAGATTCTAGAATATGAGTAACTCGAATGGAAATGTACTGGTGGACCTGACTTTTCACATGTCAAGGCATGGAAAGTTCCAATCTAAGTCTTAAATGCTATGTAAACAAGACTAACATTGAACTCAAATGTTGTAAATATGTTGTTTAGAAAATTACTAAAGTACAACTCACCTCATGGACACAAATTTAAATTCAATATACATAACAGAAGGTCGTATTCCGCACGATGATATCGTGCGATTCCTTTACGCGCCAGGAGAGCTGGAAGGGGAGCAACGCCGGGCAACATACCCTGTGTAGTCTGTCGACGTTTTAAGTATTTGTCATAGGTATGTGTACGACCAGGACGGTGGACGGTAGCACAATATTTACTACTTTTGCTCAGTCAAAGCAAACTTATCGGGCGCAGCCCTCCAAAGAGTTGGTTTGTCCCAGAGGAACTTTCCGTTGTCCCAGTAGACACCCTGCCGCCGCCGCGCTTATCGCGTTAGAATGCTTCAATTCTCGGGGTTTGCCACAACCGTTGAAGCCAGTACGGTGGTTTTGGGCTGAAGCTTGGCCGTCGTCCCACCGAAACGGCGGCCTCGACGGCCGTCGGGACGACTCACACGGGCACAATATCCGCTCACAGCCGTTTTCCGCGCTAAATTTTCTTCAAAATCTTGTTTGCCAATTTTCGCTCTATCACTGCGCTAGAGTGCGCCTGCGTCCCAATTTCGGATGTTTGCTCTTCTTAGAGGGAGGCCGTTTCGGCTGCTTGCTCGGGCACTGGCGCCATTTCGGCTGCTTGTTCGGGGGCTGGCGCAGGTTTGGGACGGCGTCATTTGTAGCGGGGACAGCGCGAAGCGATAGAATATCCTTCTGGCCGTATGACAGCGTGGTTATTCTATCTGGTGCTATCTGTCTTGCTGTGTTCAGGGGCCTCCTTTTGTTCCAGGTATATCGGTGATATTGCCGGATGTGCCGCTTTGCTTTTCTCGTTGATGCTTATTACAATCTCTCGCGCACAATCGTGACTCTTGGAGCAATTTGCCCATCAACTCGGTTGACCCTTTTCCTTCTCTCGTCTTTGTTCTGTTGAGCTTCGAACAAGATCTTCGCTTTCCGCACAAACTCATCGGGAGATGCACTTATCTCAGCAACTTCAGACTTTAAGTGTTCAGAATATTTGCAAACAATGTTCTCTCGATGACTATATCAACTTCGTGCAAAGTTTCCACAACGAAAATATTTAATTGTACGATATGCCATGGAACAAATCTTGCAAAATATCTTGACGATTTTTCAAATACACCATAATTTCTAATTGCAGGACCTGCACTGGAGCAAATCATCCAAAAGATCTTCGCGTTTTTTCCAGGCTCACGCTAATCTCAATTTGCAAGGTCAACATGCTGGGGTAAAAACGTTTCAGCCCCATGATTGGAACAAATTCATGTTGGTCTGGTGTGTGGGGGGGGGGGGACAGCTAACCCTCTCGCGTATAGGCAAGCGTCGGCTGACCCTGGCAAGCGCAGTGGGGAGGGGGGGGGGGTAAAACAAATTTCGTCCCCGTTTCCGAGCGCGAGGAAAAAAGTTTTGGTATCGTAAAAAAACATCGGCGTAAAAATCTTTTCGCCCCTTTTGTGCCGTAAGGGTTAAAAATGGTTTAGGTCCTATAGTTAAATAACCATTGTTTAGTAAATCTGCTTTTAAATCTCAAAGTTAGTGAAAGGGTTTCAAAATTAAAGAACGAGGCTCCCAAGGGAACAATCTAAATTCTCCATTGCTCATCTACCTTTTTGGTAATTAGGGCAGGGTCTTAGCACCTGACCAAGCAACCCTTGGAACTGTGTGTGTATGGGGGGGGGGGGGAAGCAGGCCCAGTGGGGGCCCAAAATTCCCATCAAGCAACAATTTGTGGTATTGGGACGGAGCACCATAATTAAGTTTTATGGGGGGGAATTCTTGCTACGCTACTGAATTAAGCACACTATGCGCCCTTAAGGAGGCCTCCACTCCCCTCACCATGACCCACTTATCTTGGTCAAAAACCGGAGAGCACATTAAGTGAGGAAAAGACTAACACGCAAGTTACTCTGCAATTTCTAAAACGAAGTTATTTAGTCTACCTTATTTTTTAATGTGTCTCAAAAATGGATTTGAAAAAGTGCTCAAACTGACCCGCAGGGAAGTAGTATTTGCACTGCCAACCGAAAGACAATTCATTATTTACAACAGTTAGTTGTAGATTTCCATATAACTACAACCAAATCAATTCAGACTAGTACAATACTAATCACTGATAATTTTGAAAAAAAAGAATGTTATCAATAAGTAAGACATTCGTATGTGGGTTATAATCACAACGAGAAAGTCCTACATGTGTATACAGACAGTGTTTTCGGAAACCCAGCCATATCTTTTAAATTGGGTCACTAGGTCTCATTCAGCACCTGTACACTGCATTCTCCACGACTACATGCAAATCTGAATATCGGTGATCAGGTATGTCATGAATATGCCCGGTATGTTATTGTTCCCCAGTTTTTAGAAGAATGTCTGTGTGTGTGTGTGTGATCCAGTGAGTCCGTGCGTGCATAGGTGAGTTAGTGACTACTTAATGTTGCACAACATTCAGGTATACACACACACACACACACACACACACATACACACACATACACACACATCATTTAAGACTAATTTCAAACCTGGTGATGTGATTGATGGTAGTACGCTAAAAATGAATGTGTTTAACGGCATTCAAATTATGGTCCATACCCATGAGACGAATTAGTTGAGGGTGAGTTGGTGGCGTGGGGTTTCAAGCGGAAATAGCTTAAAACGAAAATTAGTGTGGACAATAATGTCTTGCTGCACATTTCTTCAACCATAACTCCCTCAGATCTCTAACAATTTGTTTTAATCTACTGCGTCATTTGTTTTGTACACCAGAACACTGTTGCATACATCGCTAACAAAAACAAACAGATAACCAGGAATAGACAATACGGGTTGCAGCGGGTTATTTCAATTATCTTCTCCACCCTAAGATTCCTATTGTATTCGAATATCTTATAAATTTAGACCAGCATAGACTTGGATACTTGCTAAGGTTGAAACACTACGAGTTTACACACACTCAATAATATCTGATCTACAATGCACCCCTTAGGATATAGTAAAAAGTATGCAAACGATAAAGCCTCTAAAAAAAGAATACTATAAAGTCGAATGAAAAATAATATAGTGTACATCTTTGTGAGCTCACTAAACTCAGAAATATATTGTTTATGTCGCACAGGTAAACACAAAATCCCCATGCGCAAATGAAAGAGTGCAATGACGGTGCTCGTGAGATATGATTTTCCTTTAATCAACTAACAACCACACATTCACGAGAATCTAATTTCAAACTGGCATGGTTTTTCTTGCTTCACATTTGTATGACCCATCAATCGGTGCTTCACGCCACGCAACACATACAAAACATCTAATACAAAGAGGTATTTCCATATCAAGTTACTAAACACTTATACGTGAAATATCATGGGAATTCCTTATGTTATAAAATTCAAATTGAGGGGGATTCAATGTTTCGAAATTAGTCCATGCTACCATACAGTCCTCTAAATAATCTACATTATGACGTCTGCTCTAGCAATTGGCTAATTACTCGGATTGAAAAATATCTTCCCGACACCGACTCCCTATTTTCAAGCAAATACTCAACAAAAATCTAACAAAGTTATAAATAGATACGTAAAATACAAATAGCACATACCCTTGATTTGTTACAGTTCTTTAAACCAAGTGATTAATTCATGCATGAGTTTTATTTTCCTCAATTGTCCCAACCGTAGTTCTAAGTTTTAAATTATTTAACTAATTTCTTTAAATTGTCGATTAAAGAATCTTTCCATTAAAGATTCTTGCTTGATTACTCAGGTCAATTAGAACTGGTACTAATTTTCGTACCTTCACTTTCATTAAAGAATGGTTTTCCTTAACTAATTCTTTAAAGTTTATGTTAAGTTACCACCTATGTAGGTTCTTAAATTGAATATATAAATAAACACACAAACCAAGCAATGAAATAAGTAATAGCCTCAACAAGGAATTACGTTAATTAATCGATCAAAAAATATAATTCTCTTCAAACCATTCGTGAATCTCTAATTTTTAAATTGACTGAAGACATAAAAGATATTTTATATTGATAATAACATATTTTAATTTATTCGCAATACATTTTACGATGTTGCAAGAATAATTGTTCAACATGCGAAAATATATAAAAGATATTTCCACTTTCATCATGACAACATTTCAGTATGTTTCAACATATTCAATGTAAAAGATCCCGTTTACTACGTATTGTTTTAAAAACTGTACTTTATATTTTTTCCTAGCTTGTGATGATCTATAAAGGAGATAAAATAAGAAACCTTCAAGTGTTTTCAAAGGGAAGGTTTCCGATGAGTTGCGGATTTTTGCCTAGAATCTGTTTTGTTTTTGTTTTTGTGCGTTGATTTTCTCATTTACAGATAATTTCTCAGATTTAAGAATGCCTCCGGAGTTTATAATTTTCCAATTTTAATTTAAACGAACAAGGCAGTTGTGCTCTTGCAAAATTTTCCTGTACGATGACTTTTCAGAATACTAAGAATGGAATTGAGTGAATTTGGCATGATTAAAGTGTAATTGTTTGTGTACTCGTATTCTAATGTAACTGTTTACTCGTGCTTGAGATTACGAAATTCGAAGCTTTCTGTAGAAATAAATCTTGTTCATAGTAATAAAGCAATACAGACTTGTTTTAGGCTGTTGCCCTTTTCTATTCAGTCTTTGTCAGATGTAACACATATGTAATCTACCCAAATTTAGTACATTAATGGCGAACGCGTGTAGTAGCATATAGTGCCCAGGGGAAGGTAAATATGGAAGAACTTTCTACCGGAAAGGTCTATATTTCCCTGAAGCAATCTTGCTACCAGTCTGCTTCTGCATTCGTAGACTTTGCAATTAATAGCCTTTACCTTGTAAATTTTCTTAACTATGAAAGTAACATTTCAAAATGCATGGTTTAGGCAGTGTGTCCTAGCTCTTCATTAAAATCTGTTTTCATTCATTAGAATAGTCATATTATGGATGCTCCCATGCTGACATCATGTGAACAAACGTATAGACATTCTAAAAACTTTCACCAGAAAGCCCCTGTGAATTACCCCATACATCAATGGATTTCGAAACGGCACCACAACTGTTCAGTTATAAAAAACTGGAAACATTTGGGGGCACCTTTTAAGGATGCAACTGTGACTGACCAGAGACATTCGAGCGGCGATTGATTTGTATATGCAAAATCATTTACAATTTCAAAGACACCATCCCACTGATCACCTTTTTAAAATTACTGACCGCTCCGTTGCGTAAGAAACTTATTTCATAGGTAACTAAATTATCTACATAGTTTACTCAGTTTTAATATTTCACAGTACTTCTTAATAACCCTCACTGTAAGTATTCACAAAATACTGTAAAGTTACACTGTAATCAATATTTTCAGTATTGATAATTCGTATAGATCCACCCCATTCTGGCTCTATGATGTAGAATAGACCCGGTGCGCCTTCCTGCATGTCGCAAGAGGCGAATAATGGACGCAAGGGCCACGGTGGTTCAGTGGTTAGCGTACCGGACTCGTGACCGCAATGGTGAGCGGTCGAATCCCACAACTGAATCAGTCTGAGTCGGCTACCGTGATGGGTTCTTGCGCAAGGCACTTTATTCGAATTGCCTCGGTACTAAATAACCTACTAGTGTCGCTGTGTTGTAAATCACAAAAGCAAACAAAAGTTCATTTTCGGTTCAATAATGTTTATTTTCAACTGCAATTAATTCATTTTGGCTTCTTTTTAAAATTAATTTTCCACTTGATTTCGTTCGTTTTATCTCATTTTGGTAATTAGGCAAACCATGCACCCTTAAGGATATCCTCACCCCACCCCATGACCAAATTGTCTTGGCCAAAAAGTGTACATTAAGTGAGGAAATGAATACTATGCAAGTGACTTTACAATTTCTAAAATGAAGTCATTTAGTCTGCCTTATCTTGTAACGTGTCCCCAAGATGTATTTTAAAAAAGTATTAAAACGGCCCTGCATTGAAATGGTATTTGCACTGCCTACTAAGCCAATGTAGTTTCCGGTAAATTATAGGCGTCATGTGATGTCTGCGGTGTTTTTATGCGTGTACAGAACAGTTACGAAAGGAGTATTTTGACCTAAATAAGACAGTAGTCATATACAATCGTATCGTCATGCGTTGTCAAGTCATATACAAACAGACAGACAAACGTATTTCTCAATCTTCGATCTATCAATAAGCGGATGGATTTGAAAATTTCGAGCTGTTGAAAACCGATATCGACCTGCGATACATCAACATATACTACTCTCCCTGACAACCACCAAGCATAACATACCTGATTTTTATGTTCTGTATAGACGAGGGTGTTCTCATCAGATTCTCCTGAATTTGAATCCATGTTTGTTGAAAAGTGGGAAAATTAAGTCTTCAGAGATACGAAAGAAATGAAAGCCCATTAAATTCGTGTCAGTTCTAGTTTCACTTCTAACACTAGAATCCCGCTTTTGCTATTTTTAAAGATGTATAAGCCTCATGAACGGGAAAGAAATTCATTATATATAACAGTTAGTTGTAGATTTCCATATAACTACAACCAAATCATATGAGACTAGTACAATACTAATCACTGATAATTTTTAAAAATAGAATGTTATCAATAAGTAAGACATTCGTATGTGGGTTATAATCACAACGAGAGAGTCCTATATGTGTATACACACAGGTTTCCGGAAACCCAGCCATATCTTTTAAATTGGGTCAACAGGTCTCATTCAGCACCTGTACACTGCATTCTCCACGACTACATGACAATCTGAATATCGGTGATCAGGTATGTCATGAATATGCCCGGTATGTTATTGTTCCCCAGTTTTTAGAAGAATGTGTGTGCGTACGCGCGTCTGTGCATTCGTAGGTGAGTTAGTGACTACTTAATGTTGCACAACATTCATATATACACACATGTATACATCATTTAGACAAGCGTCAAACCTGGTGATGTGATTGATGATAATACTCTAAAAAATGAATGTGTTTAACAGCATTCAAATTATGGTCCATTCCCTTTAGTGGGGTTGGGTTTTGGAGTGGTATCAGCGGAAAAAGTGAAGATAAATGGGTGTCAACAATAATACTTTGCTTCACATTTTTTCAACCATTGCCCCCTCCATCATAACTGTTACCATTGGTCTTTTTCTACTGCGTAATTTGTTTGTAGACCAAATCAGTCTTACATCACGAAATTTTATTTTATTATTGTACATCTTGTTGAGCTCACAATACCCAGAACTATATTGTTTATGTCGCACACGTGATGAAGCTCACAAACACATTTACAGAACCAGCTGATCTGACATACAAATCAACTGTTTGCTTTGAATTCATTTAATAGATAAACAGATAACAGGCTGCTATGTTGGTACTATTGATCGTTTGATATTGTTACGACCCTAGGTCTTAAAATAATGTAACAGAAAGAAAGTGAAACAAACAATGTAAGTAAAATGAACAAGCATTTTATGTCTAGACAATTAAAGTGAAAATTCAAAAGACACTTACAGTAACGTGAATTGAAGTCCAAATAATCCAATAATCCTATGTGTCGTAATCACAAGTCCTAAATATAGAATGTTCCAAATTAATTCCAGTAGTCTTGAATGTCCTGATGTGTCAGTAGTCTTGAATGCCCTGATATGCCTGAATAATGTAATCCAGAATATCTTTGAATGAATTCACAAAAATTCAAAGTCAAATATTAATCCAGAATAAGAATGGGCACTTTCAGTGATTCCAATGAATATTTCAAATAAATAATTCCTCTCTCTGAATTTGCTCTGATTTTCACAACTGTGACATCTGATTACTAAAATAAATTCCGTAATAGACTGATTTTTTAGGACATGAAGTTTAGGATAGGAATTAAATATTGTTTACCAAACCTGTATAAATATAAAGATAAGTAACCTAACAGAATATTCTAGAATATGAGTAACTCTAATAAAAAATTACGGAGTGTACGTGACTTTTCTCTTATCAAGTCATGGAAAGTTCCAATCTAAGTACTAAATAGTATGTAAACAAGACTGACCTTGAACTCAAATATAGTAAATATCTTATTTACAAAATTACCACTAAAGTACAACTTACCGCATGGACACATATTATAAATTCAATATATATAACATTATATCATGCACTGGACGAGCAGGCCGCCACCCCGCCTCCGTATCTGTCTGTCTGTCTGTCTCTCTCTCTGAAATTCCATTGTTTTATTTAAGTGGTGGCTCTCGGGTTTGCAAAAGTGAGGTCGAGGATTAGGGGAAATTAGGGGCAGGATACATTTAATGTGTTGAAACACAAATAGATGAGAAATAAGTACTTTCTAAGGTTATTGTATATATGGTCGAAAGAACGACATCAAGTCTATTTTTAGTCTAGAACTTTGTTGAGACTTTCCTATTTTGGTAATATTTTACTAGCTTTGAAATATCTTCTGGTAAGCATATTGCTAACTACTTTCTCATAAATAAAATAAGCATTGTGTCCCTGCTCTGCTCCACGTAAAAGCGGGAATTATATGATGATATATGTCTGTTCATGGGTGTGTACGTGCCATTTACTTTCAATTCTTATGAAGGATTGTGATTAAGGTATGCCTGTAGACATGTATGTTTCACAAGCTTTTTATTATTACGTTTTATTCGATTCCCAACAGGCGTTGTATGAAATGGTCTGGCGGTACGGTAGTAGTATAAAGGGATATCCTAGTCTGAAATGAGACCATATGTCCTCGATAGGAATTAACATTACGGGTTGCCATTTTGAAATGGGACCATATGGTCTCAATGAGAATTCCAAGTTAAAACGCCCATAACATTTCATATTTACACCTACACATATATACATAAAGTGGAATGAAAGAGGTAAATGAGTAGGAGTGGTCACACATTCACACAAACATATCATTTCTCACACTTATTCTATCACACATCTAAAGATAGAAGGATATCGTGTTAAGTTTTCTATTGAAGATAAATATTTACAAAAGACACACACAAAAAATGAAATGACAATCTATAGTTTGTTTGACAATGTTTATGTAGCATGTCTGTTTCTAAAGATCCAGCCAGCTCCGAAAAGATTCATTGGGTTTAACTCTGAGAAGAGCTGTTTTTCGCCAAACGCACCTTTATGGCCGCATCCCTAGGCCATGCTCTGCAAGATGGACATATATGGCTCCATCGTTATCCACCCCAAGGGCTGATAGAGGCGGACAAAATAAAAGTGAGACTGCTTAGCCCCACTTTCCCAATCTTCCTTCTTTTGGATGGAGGTTTCTTGTTGCCGTTGTTGCTCCTGCTGTTGCTCCCCTCCGCCATTGAAGAACGGATGATATTCATCCCTGTCCTCCCTTTCCTCCTTCCTCCTCCACCATAGAGACTACCATCTCTTTGGCTATTTTAAATGAACCACTACCCTCTTAATATCTCCCCTTTTTGGATGCAGCTCCTTGTCTTTTATTTGGCCTAGGAAACGTTGAACAGACTCCAAGTGCACTAAAGTTTTATTTAATCTGTTGGGCGCTACTCTGCTACCCTGGCTCATTTTTCGTTTTCTTTAATCTGCACTGTATCGATGATGAACGGCAAGACTGACGAACGCATTGCTTTATATGCTATAAGCGCGGACTTGATTCGGTAGTGGGCATGAAAGAAAACAACGACTTAGAAAAAAAGGGCCGAGAGAGATAATGAAAGAGCAATATATAAAAGATTTTTTAAAAAAACCTCACACTCACAAACAAAAAAGCACAAGTTATCAAAATGAACATTTTTAACAATTTAATCAGCCCCGCTAAACGAAACATTAATAAGGATACAATGAATAGAGGGGATGAGGGCAGTCACTCCTCTTCATGAACACTATTATCATTTACAAATACAAATACAAATACAAAAATGTTAAACATGAACGTATTTACAAGGTTGATAACGTTGGTAAGTGAGACCTGGCTTCTAATGATCGAAGGCAGTTTCATTTTGCCATTGACGGACATTAAGTTTCTGAGCTAAAGAAAACATATATCCATAATGATCACCAATACACATTTCCATTGTTTCATCGTTTTTATGGAAATCAAGTCCAAAACAATTCAGTAAATGTTGTAATGGGAATCCAAGACTTCTACGATGAAGGAAATACACATAATATTATCCCCACGCCATGGACTCAGATCCTTATAATCTCACATTATTGAATTGGGTGGATATAACAATGTTCTCATAAAGTCTGTGATATCGTCATCTATAGCAGGCAATCCCCACGAATCAATATATTCCACTCTGTGGTCGTTGGGAAAGTAGACTGCCATACAATGAGTTCATGGTCGATGACTATCGCCCTTGTTGATGACTTAGGTTCGAACATCTTTAGGTTTCCATGAGGAAGGTCATCTTTAGCACACACCACTGGAATCCAGAGAGCTATGTACGAACTGTGGGTCAGGAGGTAATGAAGTTACAAGGAATTAATTTGTTGTCACAGGTAATGATAAGCAATGATTTGACACTTAACTTTTTCTTTAAAAAGATCTTTCAAGGAAGTCAAAGAACGGGAAGTATTCTGGTGCAAGAGAACTTTGATGCGTTTCGTCTCCAAGTCAGTCAATGGAGGTTTCGAATGGTCTGTCTACTTTTAATACCACAATTTCAAGATGTTCTCTTCCTGGATGAGAATCCATGCTTCTTCTAGATAATCTTCCAACTTTTCCTCTTGACTATCATTAAACATTTTTCGTGTTGTTTTTGACTAGGGTGATTGATTTGACAACCATAAAATATGTTCTCGAGTTCGGAGCGTGATTTGGTCAGCCAAGCGATGAGCAAAACAGGATCCTATGTGGGTTTTTTTTTCCATCGTGACATTACAGTTTCTTTTTTTTCCCCTGTCTTCTTCTCCACTTATCCTTTGAGGTGGTGTCTGTTAGTGCTGTAGTTGCTGTTCTTGATCATATATGTATGTGGCTTCTTCTTCCATTTTATTTAATAGTCCAAGAGCACGTCTGTGAGACTCTTGATTACAAGAACATTGTCAAAATAAAGTTAAACTCGGAATGGTCCTGATTTTATAGGGTGAAAATGTCCCATGTCACTGCCTTGGTCTGGAGTGAAATTACATTACCCGCCAGCATAATCATCGTACGAAATGCCGTAGGTGCTGTTGGTACCCAATTGTCATAAAACAGTCAATTAAGATCTCAACTACATCTTTCGGGCAAAGTCAGTTTCACAAGGTCTGGTACACAAAGTCTGGCCATCTTGGGTTACGTCTATCTTGAAAACGTTCTGGTGATGGAACTGGAAAGGTTTAGATCAATATTTCCATTACGGCAGTAGTGCTGACGATGCCAATGAACAAACGCTTAGTGAGCTGACCCTGCAAGACATGATCTTTGATCTTGTGTCAGAGTTTAAAGGCAACGGTAAAAGTTTTGACTTCCACTTTTAGTATAGGATACTTGGCTGTGATTTTATTGAGAGTCTGAATAATTCGATGTTGGTTTTGTACTCGTTAGCGTTTGCCATCAAATGGAACACGGAACTACTACGATTCAGTCTCAAAGGTATATCCACCCCATTTAACAAATACCTGTCTTGCAACGACAGGTCTAAGTGTAAATCACCCGTCATTTCCAAACTACCCTTATGTCTGATTTTATTTTGTCGGTGGTTAAATCATAGATTGTGGTCTGCATCATCATGTCAAACAAAAGTTGTTTTTGTTGAATAAAACGTTTGACAAAGTAGGTTCTGCCTGGATTGCTAGGTCCAGCAATCAAAACGTTAAAGGGTACTTTACTATCGACACACACTTCTTGGTAAATATGAATTGTAAATAGGGTACTACGAATCTCTTCTTTACACATAGTGGTTTTTCGTGAGCCTTTGCATGGAATAGTGATAAATGCGCCAAAGGAAAACGAAATCCAAGAAATTCAGTCACACACACAAACACACAAACACACACACACACACACACACACACACACACACACACACACGACACTTCTTCCTTAGCCCAAATTCGAAGGAGTTTGTGGAATGAGTTTATTTAAAAGCACTTGATAATCGTCTAAATGTAGAATCGATTCATTGAACTTCTTCCGTGGAATTCGGTGCTACACTGCGTGCAGATGTCGTTGCATTGCGAGTTTCTTAATGTATTCGCAGCTGATCAAAGCATGACCATAAATCCTTAATGGATTCTTCTAAACTGTCCATTAAACAATCTCCCACTATATTCCAACCTTCTTCAATCTCATTCTCTCTATGGTGTTCAGATACCTATGGTTAATAATATATATCACATTTAAAGTGACGTGGTTCCTTGGGTTTTACTTGAATCTGTTCAAAGTAAATGTAAATGCGTATATCATCCCCAAATGCAGATATCTGAATGTGCTCTTCTAAAATGTCCAGTCACATTAGTATCTCTTCAAGGATTATAACAGTACATGTGCCAAACGGAGTCCGTCGGTAAACCATATCCAAGAAATCCAGTCATTAACTCACACGCGACACGTTATAAAGGAATATCGCCTTGATCAATACAATTATTGAAAAGCACTTTTTAATCATGTAAGTTTTGAACCTCTTCGTTGATTTCTCCCAACTGTGTTTGGTCTATCACTTTAACACTGTATGTTGAAGTCGTGTCATCGAAAGTCTTACAACGTGTTGACAGTTGCTGAACATTCAAACAGTTTCAAAATAATAAATCTTCTTGTATCATTCAGATACCAATGGTCAAAAAGTCTATGCCATTGAGGATGCAAATGTTCTTTGCGTTATCTCCGGAATCTACACAAAGAAACTGTAAATGCGTTCTCTGAGTTCCAAGGATAAACTACGAATCCTCTCTTCTTCTAAAGTATTCATGGGGAATACTATTCTGGACAGACCAAGGGAAGGTAATGACAGCAGTAAAATCCATCTGGCATGTTGAAAGTAAGCTGGATCCTTATAGTCCCATTCGTGGAGTTTCACACCACAACTGACACACTGTACTTGGTCTCCTGGACTCAGGTATACAAAGCCTATTCTTTCTATAGATTTTGCGGTGGGTCATTTCCTTTGAACGTGTTGAATGGACTAAAAACATCACAATAAACAGGCAAATCCACGGGAAACGAGTATCTTCTTTCCTTTGTCGTTCTCAATGAGTTTGTTTTGTGGCTTGTGAGTGTGAGGATGACCTCTTTAGATGGGCATGCGGACGGCATTACTTTCTAAATTAGAACGAGACAGTGCAGTATCACTCTTGTCGCAGGACACATCACGATTCTCAGCGCAAAGTACAGCATTGCATTTGTCTTCATTAAGCTTTGGGTAGGTGGGTACATTCACTATTTTGTGTCGAATTAATTTTTCTCTGCTCAAGATGGTCTTTCTTTCATCGAAACCTCTTCTTTTGTATACTGAAAGGCGGTACCTGTACGGTACAGTGTTGTGATCGGGAAGTCGCACCCGTCTCTCGTAGACGCTTTGATACACCTTTTCCAAGGGTTGACTGACGATTCGGTGATCTGGCAAACGTCCAATCTTGAGGGAGTCGTACGTTTTGGCGCAAAAGTCTTTATCTTGACCTGACTTGAAAGCTTCTACTAACACGTTAAAATTCATGACTTTACTGGAACGATTGTTCAGTTTCAGTTCTGACAGCATGCATTTGGTATGAGGTTGTTATTTCTTATTTAGGTACTGGCAACCATAATTTGTAGGTCCAGCTGGCAACGCTCAGAATAGTACCTTCTGGATGTTCATCGGTCTACGCTCATAAACGTTCGTCTTCGATGTGAGGGTGATAGCAATCAGGTCGATCAATGTACATGCGACAATCGGTGTCAATGTTGAGGACGCGGTCTCCAACAGGTTCCAACACCGAGTACAATTTTAAACGGGCATAAGCTGTCACGTAAACAGCAATGATGGCAATGGCAAACGTGCTGGATTGAACAAATTCCATGACCTTTTCGTAATTCACCAAGATCAAATCTTCATGTACGATTTCTGGGTCGTAATAGTTTACTTCAGGCAAATGCGGGAGCACGACGTGTTGATTTTCTTCGGTATTGAAAAAGTGTGGAAAAGTATAATTTTGCCATTTCCGTCATTCTAAACATTGTAGGCATTTAACTCAAAGGCATAGCCAAGTAACTGATGTAATCTTTAAATTGTACAGTTCCCACTTTCATGTAAATGATTTTGGCTTCATTCATCGTAACTTGTGGAAATTCGGTTCCTTTTTTTGAAAGATCTTTCAAAAGAAACTGACCGTCGTACCCCGAGAAATTGCAAGCGATCATTGTAGCTCATTGATGATAGTTGCCTAACGATTTAACTCTTTTCTATCCCAGTTGTCGTCAGTTTGGGTCTAGGACCCACTAAACAAAGTCAGAAATAGTATTTAAACCCGAAATAACTTTTCAAGATCACCTGAGGGTACGCAACAATTCCGAAAGTGATGAAATAAATATTCCTGAATACGTTTGTGTCATGCATGATGAGCAACAGAACAGTTAGGAATGTGAATCTGAATCCCAGTGTCTTGGAAACATTCATCGTAGAAACAATTAAGCGTACAGTATGGTCTTTTTGTTCTGGTGATCCAATAATTTGTCTGTTCGTTGTCATATCTCCGAATGTAACACCGATGATCCAACACGACGACTTAACAATAACAAATAGGACATGGTTTCCTTCCTTGAGAAATATGTGGCATTGAATCATTTCATGTCCCTCAGGAAGACAAAGTCCTGATGCAGCACAGACACAACATCTCTCTCCACAATGAATATGTTGCTCCTGATTGTTGAATATTTTATCACATTTGTCACAATAGTATCCGTATCCCAGAAATGCTGTGATATTGATAATGTGTGACGGTAGAGGTAAATGCATTTTCTTTCGGGAAAATCGTATCCTCGAAACAGGAGATCTCCACGAATGACTTTCACCGTATAGTGAGGGCCTAATACTTCTTGATCTTACTGCATTTTTTCAGGTCCACACACTGTTCTTTCAAAATCCTAGCTTGTTCCCAAATAATTTCTGCTTCTCTCCATTGTTTGGCTCTGTTTGAATACCTAATGCTTTTCCATAATCGCTTAAATTCTTGTTTGTTTTCCCTGCATATGGGCTAGCTACCGGGATGGCCTGGTCTAAACACGTGTTATTTTGGCCCTTGTCGATCTTCACGATTTTCGTTTTGCAGTCGGTAGTTGATCCAAGAAGAATCTTCGTTTTCCGCTGCCTGAAGTTATTGAAACGTGTGTATATTAAGGGCAGGTTTTCGTCAGTCATGTCAAATTCATTACTGAATTGTTGGATGTGTTGAGTTTCGTCCAAGATTTTGGAAGGTGTTAATTCAGCAGGTGTATTAAATTCGATCCAGACAGGAAATATCAAACCGTCGTGAGTGACAGAAACTCGCAAACGATCTAGATCTTCAGCTCGGTACTGCCGTTTCAACTCCTCTAACATAGACCCCGATAAGATCTGCAGGGACCCGGGACTTGAAAGCTTTAAATTTACCCGTGTAAGTGTAAGTGTAAGCATTAGTTCTAAATTTTCTGAAAGTCACTTTGTGAGTGGCTTGAATGTGAAAATAATCATCGGGGACTACTTTCTTTATTGGACAGTCTTGGCCCTCTCGGTCTTGAGGAGGATGATAATAATGGTGTTGGATATGGATCAATCATTTTCTCTTCAAAAGTTCCAGGCTGAAATTACCGAAACGTCTATGAGGGAATTAGGTGACATAGAACGTCGTCACTTTGTTTCTCGTTTCTCCTTGAATTTGATGTTATCGTTTCATGACGGTGAACGGGTCAAGTTTGACTGGACTATTGCACCTCTCTCTCTCTCTCTCTCTCTCTCTCTCTCTCCCCTCGCAAAATATATAGCGCCTGTATGTAAGAGGATACTATCATTCAGTTTCACTTAGTCTTTCAAGATGGAAGAGCAACCCAAGATCACATTTCTAGTTACAAATTTGCAGAAAGTGATTTAAAATACGCGTCGTCCAGCAAGATGTATGTGGAGGACACAGAATAATCCTTTTGAGATAAAAGTAAAGTGTTATATCCGCCAAGAGAAATGATATTGGGCTCCGGAATGTCCACAACGTCAAAGAATAAGCACCTCAAAGAAAGGAGAAAACAGGTCCCGAGAGAAAAATTGTTATCCCTATTATCATTGCCCAGAGATATGACATTGGTCTTCAGAGTGTCCAGAACGTCAAAAGAGAGTAAAGGGAGAAAAATAGGTGAATATTTCAGAAGCAGAAAAAACAGAAGAACCAATTTCAGTGAATAAATTTAAACTGAGACAAGCAGAATAAAAAATAGAAGAACCCATTCCACACAAGCATGAACCTCCTATGGACAAAAAAAAAGGATTTCTGTGAATTAATATGCTTGAAAGTGTTATAATTCTTATAAATGACAATATACCAAATTCAAGTGTGTCAGTGTCTTTGTTTTTTTTAAAATTATTATTGATAATATATAGATGCACACACATTTTTGCTGAGAAGGTGGTGGGGAGCTTTGTGTGTGTGTTGTTTCTTTTCTCTGAATTGGCAGTAATTAGTAGTGTATCTTTTTCTGAGAGATCTAGGTGGTCCTGAAAAGAGCCGTTGGGTTGAGAAAAAAAAATTATGGACTTCTAACATCAGCTGCAACTGTCCTAAACCCTTTTCACGTCCGAATCTCATTGCTGATGTGGTGATGGTTACAGCCACTGCTGTCGTCTTGTCAGTGGCGGGTTTACAATTCTTTGGAAGTGTAGGTCTTTTTCTCGTGGTTTTCAACACAGATGTGTTATTCATTGAGAACAGTTGTTTTGGTTCAACCAGAATGTCCGTAACACATTGACAGGTTGAGAAGTTCTGTTCTCACAAACTTCATTGTGTTCACCTCTCATCGTTTTAATCTCTTGTTTCTTTCTCTTTTCATCTTCTTGTTTTTGCACAAAGGTCTGTCCTTTTTGGCGATGTAAAAGTGTCTCTACCTCTTCTTTCTATTTTTGTTTAAAATTCTCATTATCTGGCAGTGAGGTAGTAATGCCGGAGAAGGAGGAGAAGAAGTGCCGACAAAAGTCCTGCAATGATAAAAAATCGCAAGAAGCCAAATCGAAAACCAAATTATTCTCTAGAATAGAAGATGCCATTGGTGGAATAATACTAGCCGCAGCAGCAGTAGCAGCACTGTTACTTCGGGCATAAGTATGCAGGCGTTCCCCAACAAAGTTTTGGCCTTCAATCCCCCTATGTGTACTGTACTTGAACTATTGAACTTGTGAATCGTAGAATATATATATATATATATATATATATATATATATATATATATATATATATATATATATATATATAACTGACGTCGCACGTCATCATGCGTTCTGATTGGTGGATACAACACATGCCTTGGTTGAATTATGTGACACGCGTTCTGATAGGTTGATCCCCAAACGCAATTTTCAAAGCTTGGCCAGACTATATAAAGAGGTGCGTTCACCCATTGAGTCATCCATTTTCAAGTCAAACCAAGATGTGGAATGGTGTAGAATCATATACTATTATTTTCAGCATGTTGTTCAATCGTACCCGATGCATGTCAAGCGAACGTTGGAGATCACACGCATCACAAACACTGTCCTAAGGAGGAGTAGAGTAAACGTGGACGGTACGCTTGCTTAAAGAGAGTGTTGGTGTATAGATAGATGGTCAGGAAGAGCTGAAGAAGAAAATACGTGAAGAGGTGTGGTGCATGTTAACAGTCTTTTCTTACCCCCAATAGCCCTATTCTCTGAAACAGGGATACTATTCAATCATTGTCAACTTTCATGTTTTATGTCTTTTTATGTGTGTTTGTTTGTTTGTTTGTTTGTATGTCTCAGTCTATGTGTATCTTCAATACAAAACTTAAACCGTTACCTTTCTGTCTTTAGATTTGCAATAGTATATGTACGAGTAATGATGTGTTTGTGCAAATCTGTGTCCACTCCTATCCTTTTTCCCCGTTCAGAGACTTTGGGTATGTTCCTGTGTAGGTGTAAGTGTGAAATATATTGTGTCTGTTTTAGGTGTTACTCTTACTTACTGTTCTTTGCTATGTGTTCGTCAGTAGGTATGGATTTTAGTGAGTACGTGGTGATGCTGGAGAGTAGATGTCGGTGCTGGTCGGTAGGTGTGGGTGCTTTTCAGTAGATGTAGGTGATAGTCAGTAAATGTAGATGCTGTTGAGTTTATGTGGGTGCTGGTCAATAACACTGTATTGGTTAGTAGATGTGAATGCTGGTCAGTAGATGTGTACGCTGGTCAATTGTCGTTGGTACTGGTCAATAACACTGTGTGGATAAGTAAGGATGAGCACTGATCAATCCTGCTAATGCTAAATTGCCCTTGAAGCTATACCGTCTCATAATGTTCATCCTAAGGAAATTTTCAACATTATCATTCTCTCTGAGACCACGCAGTCTCCCAATGTTAAACCTATGGCCTTTTAGCACGAATTTCCACTGAGATAATACGGTCTCAATTCCAAATGGAGACCGCAATGATAATTTCCATTGATGTACTATGGTCCTATTTGAAGCCACATTATCCACATTATACTACTTACGGGCCCATGATGGGCAATTATAAGATGGTACACATAGTCAAAGAAAGCACATAATAATGCCTTATACTGCTTCGTCACAGAACTCTAGCTGAAGGTTAGGACACTATACCTCACATAACATCACAATACGAGAACAGTTCGCAAGACAGCAGGCAATTCTATATAAGTAATTAAGATGACGTCATATAACGTTGACTCGTGGCAATAGTGCCCCTTGGAACAGGTTTAATTTCCGCAATCTAGTATGACATCTTGTTGTCGAGGTAGAATGCATACTATCGTAAAGTAGATCCCTGTAGTTTGCCAATTGGAACTCGAGCATTTATCATGTGCTGTTCTAATGGCATATACTGACTAGTACTTGCGTGAAGAGAACGAAAAGCATCTGGTTGTGGAAGCATTTGGACCGTGGGAAGATAATATGCAATGGATCGATGAATTGACTTAAATAATGTCGTTTATTTATAACATTTTTATGTTATAAATCGGCATCTAATAATTGAACTGGTTGTGACACCTATATTAAATATTATTTTTTCTCAAATAACGAATGTCTTTATGAAATGAGCCTCTCTTCCGTGGTCACCTTCTTTTCCACCGTTCCAGAAGTGTCTTTTAAATATAGGTTTGATTGTGTATGATCCCATATAGAACAAAAAGATCTAAATGAAACATATGCTTCCAGTAACAGTATTTTCGACAACTGATTTTGAGCATACACGCAGTCAAGTTTTAATTTCAATTTTCAATCATGATTTCCAGGAATTGGGCATCCACCATGCTTTTGTCACCCCTTCTTCTTGGTCTATGGTGTGTTAAGATCCTGAGGCGAGTTGTACATTTTCCCATAAGGTAAGTTGTCACATATTATTTGAAAGAAAAACACTTTTTGTTTACATCGACGCTTTGGAAAGGAAACATTTAGGAGAACCCTGACTAACGAATAGCACATTTAACCGCAAGGTCAAATGAAATTATGGTGGGTCTCTGCGTTAGTCGTTCGTCAGCATTTGTTATAATCTGTGGGATTCCAATAATTACCTAATTTTTCAAGTTTTATCAAACTCCATTTATTTTAGCAATCTTTTAAATTTTTTTATAGTAATTCCTATTGGCATATGTAACAAGTTAAAATGTTTAGAATCTCTCCAGCATTTACTGAAAAAGTTTGTTTCTTGTTTCTCCGTATTTTACTTAGCAAATTGTATTTGTTTTCTCTCTCTCTACGTAGGCCATGTCAACTTCTCTCTACAGCCTATTCTGACCTCATGTTAGTAGGCACCTAGATTTGTGCCAGAGTCAATAGAATAAGCAAAAACGTGCTGCATGTACCTTACTATATTTGTCGGGGGATGGGTATTTAAAACATATACAATAACAATCACAGCTTCAAATTTCAAGCACACATAGTAGATGCACATTTAGTGATTTCCATGTACAATTAAATATGTGTGAATAAATTAAAATATTAATCATGAATGAGAAGACGAAATATTTGTAAAATTAGACATTTCTGCATAGACTTTATTTGCTTTGACACAATTCCTGTACCGTCTGTTCTGCACGACCAGTTCATCAACTGGCAGGATTGTTCTCAATGGAGGTTAGTTCCGGGTGAAGGTTAGACCTTTCATCCTCCATATAACTCAATTAGCACAATTTTTACTATTTTAGTAGATATATAAAAACAGTTCTGAAATACTTGTAAAATTTATTAAAACGATCCGATGGGCAGAAATATACTTTCTTAAACACACGGGATCAAGCTTTGTCTATTCAGATTTCTGAAACACTTTTAAAATTTACTCTAAGCCCATACTATTGTGTTATTGAATTTGTTTTAATCAACATAAAACAAAATTAATTCAATTTTTTATCAACACGAATATATGCATGAATAAATGCACAAAGCTATATTGTTATAGATTCAACAGTTTTCAGAAAGATCATGTTAATATTTCATTAGTTTAGTATCAGGAGATAGGTTCATTTGATTACAAGTTTGGATAAAATATAAGAGTGATCAAAGATAGGTGCAAACAAAAAAGGGAAAACGATACTGATTTGCTAATTTCAAGTATAAAAATGTATATCAGGCTTTGTTCTAGAAAATATAAAGATTTACAGATTACATTTAATGATGAAACATAGGGATAAGATGAACGAATCGCGATAGCAATTGTTAAAACAGTACGGTGTGAAGAAGGAATAAATTGCGTATTTTGTTGTGAGTAAATATACAAATCTGAAACTCAGCTAAATACAATACATTTCGGAAATCTAGTAAGCTATACAAAGTCAGTATACAAATATTTAGTAAACACATAGATGCACCGGAAAACAAACTTCGAATAGAAACAGAACAGTATATAAAATAGCTGTTTCTGAATCAACCATAGAAATGGTCAAATGTGACATAAATCTGAAATACTTCATATGTTTGAACGATTAAAGAAACATTGGAAATTGTTGAAAATGAAAGCAACAGTTGTCACTAGTTTCCAGTTCGTTTGGTGATAATGCATAAGGACAAGTTTTTAGGTGTACCGTAATCTCTTCATATTGTTATACCGAATGAAATGGATAAAAAAGAACAGTATTTTAGACATTTTACAACAATGTTGAAAGTACAATTGCTTACAAAAATATTAATAATTGTGAAAACAATTTTAAAAGGATCAACATTAAATAAATTATACTGAATTGAAAGAGAAGATGACCTAACAATCTACCTACACTTTTCCCAAGCAAGGTAGATAAAACATTTCGATACAGAAAAGTCTATATTAGTCATATGGATGACCAGTCGCACACAGACATTGTTGACATGCAAGCATATGAAAAATACTACGGTGGATACAAATACATCGTGACAGTGACAAATGTTTTCTCAAAATATGCGTGGGCTGAAAACGTAAACCGAAATAGGGAGATGACATACACAACACTTTTAACGAAATTTTCAAAGAAAGAATGTCTAAAAGATAGAGCCTGATGAAGAAAAAGAGGTTTGCAACAATAGAATTTAGGATTTGTCGGAACGGAAAACTCTGAGTACTTTTAAACTTACCTGGACAAAGTAGTGAAAGGGTTTAATAGAATCCCAAAGACTAGAATGTGGACATATTTCACTCAAAACAAAACAAGAAAATTTGTGTACTTTTTCCCAAGCTAGTTTATGGATACAATAACACTAATAACATGTCAATAAACATAATTCCGGTTAAAGCGAGCAAAGAAGAAAGCAAATAAAAAGTATGAATCAATCCATTCTGCTATTTAACAATTCATACATTTGGAACTCATAAAATTTATAATTAGTAAAACAGACAAGATTTCAAAATGTAAAATAATATCAGCAAAAGGCTACCTTCTTAACTTTACCCAGGAAGCATTAAAAATCAAACAAGTAATATTAGATGATCAGGTTTGTTTACAAAATGGAATACTGAAATGGAAAGGATATTGATGGAATGTTTAAGAAACAAAAGTTCTCTCTATACTACAAACAAAAGAAAGACATGTGAAAAGTATGTGCTTGTTGAATTTAAATATGATGAATCGTTTAACAGCTGGGAAAAAAATCATTATGTTAAAAGAAATGACGCACCAAAATTACACTCCTTTTCGGAAAAGATGTGTCAAAAACACACCTCTCAACTGGAGACGATTAAGGAAGCAGAATGCTTACATATAATAGTATTAAGGAGCATGAAAACTTTGTTTGAAATATAACGATTTTCTAGAATGAAAGAAATATATAGTAACCAGAGCATAACAAATTGAGGAAATATAAAGATACACGTCGCATAAAATTGTATTGATCGCAGGACCAGAGGGAGACAAGAAAGTATATACCAAAAACAACACCGCAGTTACACTGAAACAACAAAATAGTACACACGCAAAACGTGATAATTTGACTACAATGTAGGAAGAGTTATAGTATTGTAATAAAATATGTAGTTGATTACATCTCTCAGACGCTGAAAAACAAGTGCAACGTAAATGACTGCAAGTTGGTACATGGGACTCTGAATAAAATAAAATGGTATTGAAAATGTAGTAAATATTGATGTATTTAAACTTCTTTCAAATTTCATTCACAATTTAGCTTATCCATTAAGCCTTCAAGCTCAAAGAATTATCACCACAATTACAAAACTCAGTTGATATGGGATACTTTTTACATAATATTGATGAAGTAAAAACCAGTACACTTCTTGTAGTATGCCTATATGCAGATTTTGAATATTTCAATTGTCAGAGAACATTCCTTTGATAGTTATTTCAATTAAACTACTGAAATAAGGGTACATTTATATTCAGAGAAGGTGTGTTGTATAATTTAACAATTGCAAAATATAAAGACTGAGAGAGAAAAGGGTAAAACGAAATACAAAATACCAGAGACGTAAAGATTGTGTAAAAGAAACGAGACTAATATGGTATTACAATATAGAAAATTAGCAGATTAGAGGGAAATATCAAAAAAGAATTACATGTGAATGTGGATAAACAGCAAGAAAAGTCTCAATGTATTTACGCAAACAATCCAATTTCGTATGCGAAGTATAGGTAAAATATTAAATTACACTAATTGTTTACTTAGCAAAATTATCGTAGATAGATAGATTCCAGATTGAAAAAGCGAATAAGTACAACACTTACCCTTATTCTGTAACTAAAAAAAACTGGTTAATTCACCTTAAGGAAGTCAATGTATTCAGAAACGTAACTTTTCGCACAAACACATGAACATTTGTATAACTAAACCTTAAACTTGACAAAGACGACTTTATGAAAAGATGCAAATAACAATGTGATATGAAAGTTTGTCCGAATCAACTAAACTGGGCAGTTTGAATGGCATCATGTGGTTATGGTATTTCCTTAATGCATTTCATAGACACACAAATACCAGAGTTAGTCAGTAAATACAGTTATTTCCAATTTTAAGGTACGATACATGTTGTGTGCATGTGAAGTACATTTACCTGATGACAGTATATTTAAATAAAACAACAATAGCATTTGATCTGAAACAATTTTAGAATTCCGCCACATCAAAACTGTATTTACATGAAGAAAAAAAAGCAATACTTGATACATAATGGGCCAGAGGAACATAAAACTCCACACCAAGGTTTTGGAGAGCCTACATGGGATGTTGCATTAGCTGCTTACAAAGCAAATATAACTATATATCAAGTAATGTTGAGTACTAGAGAATATTGTCATTTGATGAACTGAATTTTATGATAGACGAGAAAAAGAACATACAGACTGGACATGCCTCTTTCTTCAAAATAATTAATGAGTGACATATGAAGATATTTATTGGTTAAATCAGAACATTAGATCATACGTGACTTGTACTTTAGGTGCACAGGTACAAAAAAGGACATACTCTACAGGGTCTACATTATGAGACAATGCACACTAAAAAATAAAGCTATCAATATTTGGTCAGTAAGGTTAAGATACAGATAAAACATGATAATAACATTCCAACACTACATATCATACTCAAAACTGAAATTGGATTATATTGTTGCAGGTGACAGTATATTTTTTTTACCGAGTAATGTGCGTAGCATCATTGGATGCAACAACAATTTACAAAAATACATTGATTCGTTGGGTTGGACTGTATTAAGACCGATGTTATAAAGAGAGGTACTCCAAACACTGATCAACAGTCTGTGACAGTACTACAAGAAAATGTAGAGGACCAAAAAAGAAGACAATGTTGGTAAAAATATGTGGTAAAGAAGGACTATGATGATGATAGTCCTACTCTCATTTCTCTTAATGAAAACTTTCAAGAAACACATGACAATTTAGAGTCGTCACAAACAAAATCGAACATAAAATGAAAAACTATATTTTTTTTAATACTTACGGTTGCCAGATATAATATGGTTTATTTTTTGCAATAACATACTAACTTCCTAATCTTCTTTATATTTTGTTCATGCATTTGAACAAACATGCAAGTAAAAAATCCACAAATTATAAACAAGTAAAATAGCATGTTCATCAAGGACAAAAAGACAATTTTTCCATCACTTTTAAATAACTAACTTATCATGCCACTATCATGGCCAACTCAAGCAAATAATTGGCTAAGTTTTTCAAGACTTTTTTGATAATGCTAAAAAATGATTCTTCTGGAGTGGGGATAGGTTGATTAGTATGCGCATATGGACTATGAGCAGTACGTGGAGAAAGAGTATAGGCGTTAGAGTAAGGGTAGGTGTAGCAGAAACAACATTTCTTGCCGAAAGTGATATAGATAGAGCAATTGTTGACATAATCATTGTTATTGCTGTGAGTATAGAAGCAATTGTTACACAATTTTCTGTATACGGTTGTTTCCACCTGTCACCTAATGGTAATTTTCTCTCAATTATGAATTGATTTTGTCAATATATTCTCTAAAAATGCTCTCCAAATGAGTCAAATGTCCAACTACTTCTTTCAGACTGTTTTACAATGCAGCCTTTTTGTTTGGGTAGTTTTTGTTGCTGATGTAAATATTTAACTCTTCTATTTTTCTCATACGTTTCAACATAAGATCCGATAGATGTTTTTTTTTTATTTGACAGCTTCTACAAAATTTACATAGCCCTTTAATTTTCTTTTCCCTTCTGTAGTTAATACTCTTTCTCTCAGTTGGCTACTTTGTAGATTTTCCAAATCCTTATTTTACGTCAGTTTATCTATAGATTCATCTGTTATTGTTTCTTTGGGTAAAATTGTGCGTGGATCGTTCATTTTGATATTCTAACCCTTTTTCCTTCTACGTCCTAAATAATATTGTGCTGCCTTGCATTCTAATATCATTTTTTATTACCGTTATTACCTTTATTGTTGTTCATCAATTTTAAACCACACATTATGCTTTCTTGCACCTGCTGATAATTTCTGTATAGGGATTTTTTGAGCAGTCACAAAACTACAGATACGATTTACAGAAACATCAATTTCTGTTTTGTGCTTTTGCATCTACCGTTTCATCATCATCTTCAGGGTGCTCAATTTCTTTCATTTCAGCCGTTTGTTTGCTATCTAAATAATGAAAAAAACGGGTAAGTCACAGTTAGGAAAAGGAATTTCGATTCAACTTATGTGACGCTTCCCTAATCGTTATAAAAAAGATAACCCATTTCCACTAAAAAAACACACAAAAAAAAGAAGAGTACAAACCGGAATTAACCATTGCAAGTCCAATGGAATATACCAAGGCATAATCAGTAAAGCCTAGACTCAAAAAGAGTTTGGAGAAGATGGAAGAGAAACAAATCAGGAAATCAGGAAGACGCAAATGAAATATTTGTAAATGCTATAGCTGCTATAATTTTCAAATCATTGTCAAATGTAGTAATTTACACTGTAACATCAATAATAAGCACAAGTATTCCAATCGACAACATAGGCAGTTTACAAATTGAACTAAATACTGAATACATTATATCAACCTGAAGTAGTGCTTCACCAGATGTTTGTCATTTAAACTAGGTTTGCCTCTGTCTGCAATGGTACTAGTTTGATAACATTCAATCATATTGGTTTTAAGAGGTATAATGAAAATACGGAATCTGAAAATGTTGAAAAAGTACCTAATATTTCAACGTGTACCGGTTGTTTTGCTGTTGATGCATTGTTATTATTACAGAAATTTATTTGTATTATTTGTAAATTCTAGCGAGGAAAATAGATTCGACAATATTGCTCAAAATATTCGCAATGATAAAGTTAACTATCTGAAATATCATACTTGTGTCTCGATATTTTAAATCTAGTCTTCATGGAATTTTGATTTTTATACCTGGTTTCACTTGCTCTCGTGTATTTTGTGTTTGGCCAGAGAAAACATTTTCATGAGTGCTGAACAAATTAAATTGATGGTACATCTAGTATATATAATATCGTGCGCTATTGGATGTTTTGCTTTAGTGCTTGTAAAATTCTACTTCTTGGTGCGTTTGTATAAAGTACTCATTATAGTTATCTCTATTTTCTTTCTTACATTTTTGAAAATATACCCTATTTTCATTATTCCTTTTTTTCGTACGCTTTTTAAAAATTATTCCAATAACAGTCTTTTTTGAACCCAGTTATGTCATTCCTGGACACATTTTAACACGTTTTCAAATCCTTCTTGTTTATGTAAGTAGATATATTTCAAATTAGTTTTTGCTTATCAAACTAACATTGTACGTTATCTTATAAATAACCTTTCTAACATCTTGAATTAATTTTCAGTTAACTTTAAAACTTTTCTTGTCAAATAAGTGTAACGTGAGCTAGACAAATAGCAAGATAATTCTTAGGTAAGCAAAGAAACAAAGAAAGTAACTTTGCAAGGACCAAAAGTTCCACGTAGAGCTGAACTTGGACGAAAACTTAGTACACGTGCACAGGAATTGTAAAAAGCGAAATTCAAACTTTTACAGATTGAACAAAAAGACTATAAAACGTCAAAGGCTATGCAAAGAACATCACAAGAAGATGATATCACACAATGTGAAAGAAATGAAACAAATTCAAGCTTCACAATCTATTATTTTGTACTTGCTGGTGTGACTCTTTGGGACATTGTATTCATGTGACCACAAATACACATATTTTGTTGTGTAAATTAGTGAGGTGTCCCAGATGCACGTCAACATACATTTGACAAAAAACAAAAAGATTAGAACGTATTTGATCAATGAGATCGAGCCCTATCAATATATTAGAAAACAATACACAATTTTATGCAATGTGTTTAATTGAGTTAAAGCGTTTATGGACACAGTTTCAACCGGTGTAGGTGTTTCTGGTTTGTATTATATCAGGAATAGTTGCTCCACTAACCTTTATGGAATTTAGCACACCAGTTCTATGAATTGTTTTGAATACATTGAATGATATGATTATTAGAAAAAGATCTTAAATATGATGAAACAGTAATATCTGTCATCGCCAAGGTAGACAGTATCGATGATATGATAAGCGAAATTCAAACGTAACAACAAATAACCTATGATGCAACTTGTGGGCGATAACAACGACGAAATAAATAGCGAAGAGTTTATTCCATTCATCGAGTACAATAGATACAAAGATATCAAAATCTAAATCACGAAAAATAAATGCAGAAACCGAAAAAAAAAAAAAAAAAATGAACATTGTTCTTTAGGCAACCTTTATTGGTATGTGCAGAAACTACGCAACGCAGAATAGCTATATTATAATAAATGGTCTTCCTTAAAAGGAATTATATATTGTCAATCCACTCGTTAAGAGAAATGTAAAACTTTCTTTTTCGTTTGAGAGAAAAGATTTTATTGGTGGTTACTACAATATTTTGATGAAATGAAAAAACAATATATTTTACTACATGAATGACAAGAGCGAAACAAGGACTGTATCAGTTCACGATCGTTATTACAACCCAGAAATGTATATAAATAAAGACAACGATGGAATAACTGCAATTGGTGATATTGCAAAAAAGTATTGATGTCAATGTTTGCAACACAGCTAAAAAGTTCACATAGCTCCAGGTAACCATTATACAATGCATATAGCCAACTATCATCCAGAAATTACTAGAATTCAATTGACAGAACTATACAGCTTCTGCTGAATATGAGTGTTTTAAAGCAAAAGATTTATATATGTTCAAATACGTAAGACTCTTAAAGATAAAAACTTTAAAGATATCAGGATGTGGAGGAAACAATTTGACAAGGAATTAGTTGCTATTCAACAAGGTGATACCAAACTAGCTAGCAAAATGTCTGAGCTACAAAAGCTAAGTGATGGTAACAGAAAAACTATTTTAGATGCAGAAGCATTATGTTTCAGACAGAGATTCAATACTTTATCCACTGCTATACAAGACTTAAGACAGTGTAATAGAAACTCAGACGATTTACCTAACAGCCGATAATATTTGCGACCTGTCGTAGAAATGATAAACGCAGTGATATATGCATTGAGAAGTGACATGGCGACAACAAAACATACAGAAATTAGTATCGTAAGTTTTAGCAATGTTTTGAGTGACATTCATTGTCTGCCTTTATGCCTTGATTTGAAAATTGCACACAATAGCACACTGCACAGTATCGGTTTTAAATAAACCCAATGTACAACTTTCAGCTATTCTAAACGCCCTCTCCCCATTGTTAACCTAAAGTGGTTGATATGATAAAAAATGCATTTTAATTTTAAATCAATAAAGGCAGTGGAAATATCAGTCTTTAATAAATTCTTACAGCAGGTACAGAGAATTGAAAAATACTTTGAACGATGCAAAGATGGAGTTAGAAGAAATAAAGGAGAGAGAGAGGCGATTATCCATGGAAAATAAACAATTACATGTGGAGATATCTACGTTCGGGGAAAAATCCAGGCTGAATCTTGCTGAAAATGAATCGGTCAGGAAAAGGTAAAATTCTATATCACCTACAGAGTTCTCTTACTCTTGAAAAGGCATTGAAAACTTATAAAAGATTTTCTCCATTGATGCAATGAAACTTTATTGTAAGTTCAGACAGGATTAAAGTTTGGTAAAAGGTGGTTGTTTTACAAAATAACAAGAAAGACAATGCAAATGTTGATTTGTTTATTTTAAACATAATAAAAATATCCTGCCATGCTCTAGAAAAGATGCTGATTGACGGATTACATTAAATGATGATAATAGTGAAGCAAATAACGTCAACCATGCTATCAATATGGTTAAAACTGCAGTATGAGAAAAGAATCAACTACGTATTTGATGTAAGTAAATACACAATTTTGTATTCTACAGGACAAGTTAACGATCTTGTAAACCTTGCAAGGTCCATCTACAACGATTCAAGATAAACGGGGATACCATTTATAGAGGACAAATTCAAATGAAAAAAAGCACACGATAGTATATTATGTTATGTTATATTATATTATGTTACACATATATATATATATATGTGTGTGTGTGTGTGTGTGTGTGTGAGTGTGTCTGCTTTGTAAGTATGTCCAAGGCACAATCATACTCATCTGTTACTTTCAACTGATTATCTTTTTATCGATCTAATTTGTTCGTCAGCTGCCCATCTGTTTTACCAGCATATATTGCCTCATGGCCCATGCAGAAAGATTTATGTCATGAAGGTACATAATGAATGACCTTGGACTTGACCTTTCGTATTCACTATCATTTGTTATCTTACCATCTTTGTCCAGGTAATATTCGTGATTTGATTCAGCAAATCTGTGAGGTCTGATGCTAATTCTACCCTTTACTCCACTCTGTATCATGAAGAACATATCATTATCTGTAAAATGTTCTCCTTCAGCACGAACTATCCTTAACGAGACACCATGTGCTAGTCGTGTTGCACCATACTAAAAAGGAGGGTATAATTTTTCACGCAGACAATCTGAACTCCTCAAAAATGTCACATGACATCAATATGTCTTTCTTTTCTCATAAAGTAATGTAGATCTCTGAGTATACTGATAATTACCACTGTATATTTTTAAATTGTGAATTGATGAGTACGACATTATGTTATCGGAAGAGCTGTTTAATTAAGCAATTCAATGTTATCCATGTAGTCATACGGCTCAATGTCCATCCTCAAATAATGAATGCATAGTTTTACAATGTATCAGTGTGTCTTTGAACTTTCATAATTTAAACGTTTTAGCCAGCTGTTCCATAGATCGTTTCATAAATCTACAGCTATCAACCAACTTAATTGTCCTGTTAAGTGTTATTTTGTTTCCTTATTTTTTGAACTTATCGCACATGATATCTATGTTGAATAAATTATATTTCTCGTCGTAATTTAGTGTGATTTTTGCCTCTTTATCTGGATCATTTGTACAAATGTATTAATCAACCGATGACTGTCATAATCTGACAAGTTATGAATGAACCATGTTATTTATTTTGGATATTTAAAATTCAAATTGAATTTGTTATGTGCTTAACCGCTATACTTACCTGTTACTTGCTCACAATCAAACACGTTGTGTGGTCTCAGACACTATTTTTTGCAATTTTAACCAACGCGTAGAAAAATACTTAAATATAATGTGTACCTCTGTAGACTATAGGTTTATATCTCTTGCGGATTAATTTAATTGATGTGAAAAGTTTTTTATATTTTACAACGGAACCCCCTTCCGACATTATACCTATCGAGTTATTTACATTGTAATATATATTTTTTTTTCTGATAAATTTCGGGTGTATTGAAACAGTTCAAATACTGTTTTTACAAAGATATATTTGAGAGTAAGTATGTTTATCTGTGATGACACCAATACTGAAAAATATTTTATCCCAACGTAATGGTACTTTGATCTTTATAGTCATTAGGTCCACCATATTTAAATAGCATTAACATGTCAACATTTAATTTTCTCTCTTTTTCCGTTGTTCTAACCTCTTTGATGCTCTTTCTCTCAGTATCACCTCTGATGCCTCACCAGTAACATTTAACACACATTTACGGATATATTCATTATCAGTTTCGTTAATGTCCTTTATGTTTACCGGAATGTTTAAACCACAGACTCTATGTATCTAAACTGTATTTTGATGGACACACTACCCATTCACTTGGTGGAATTAACACCGAATACACAGCATAAAAGAAACACCTAGCGTCTTGATTACATACGAGCTTTCTTGTACTTAACCAGCTGAGGAAAATCTATGTATGCGCTCCCAACGACTGGTTGATATTTATATATGTGCAGTTTTCAATATTTAATCCTGTACAACATCCATTTCGTGCACTCGCTTATTTAGTGTTCGAATTTGATATGGAAAATATCGAATAAACGTTGAATGACATTATCCATTTCACCGCTGTTCAATATATTTAGAGTCTTTGTTTTGCAGTAAAAATGTGCATACTCAGCTTCTTCTCCTTGAGTGGGTCGTTTCCTCATTCTGATAGCTATGTCAAATGGATTTTCATAACCATATTGCATTTTCTACTGATGATCTTCTCCAAATATTGTTCAATGTCATTGAAACCTTCATACAAATTATGACTGTTACGGCCATAAAATCTATACCCATTCACATTAAATCAATCACTGATTATTTTCGTTATTAGTATCTTAAAAGTTTTTTATTCATACATTTTCATACTTTTCTAGTTTGAAACTTTTTAGCAAATTTTGTAAGAAATCTTCATTTTGATTTGTTTAAAAAGAAACATATCAAGATAGATTTTACTATTCTGTATATTATGAAACTATATATATTTTAAAATATATTAAACAATTTTTCATGTGTATTGAACTTTGTAATAGTTGACCTTTAACATTAAGTTTTCCAAACTACCCGTGTCGCTTTATATAGATTTCTGCCCCTGGGGGTACTTAATATAGAAAGTGAATCAGTTACCTCCCATTGGGTTGCATCAGATCTATATCTAGACACTTCATCTTACTACAAGGCTCTTTGTGCATATGTCACATGTGAGGCTAGCTTCACCATCGTGTCATTATTACTTCCAAGATTGCATATTTTGAGTTCTCATGTTATCTTTTATTTATATATATACTTATTTATTTATTTGTTTTCCAATTGTTTCACGCTGTTCTCATGCATGTACCCAACACAAGCCAAACTTATTTTCGACTTCCAAGGTTGCTTCATGCAAGCACATGACAACTCTTGGGTTTTGGTTTTGTATTTTATGCCCAAATTTCAAACCTTTGTGTAATCGCAGAGCTTATATATTTATTTATTTTGATAGCAGAGTGCATTTAATCTGCCTTATTATTTGTGATGTTACTGACAAACGTGTATTAAAATATGCAAAAATCCACTGTAGGGCTTACAATTTGCTTTCCGATAACCATCTAAAAAATATTTTGTAATGGTCTTCTATCCTATTCTAGATGCGGATAGATGCGTTTGTAAACTGGCCTATACCAGTATTAATGATCAAGGATGTTGTGCAAACTATTTGAGTAACGGCCATTTATGAAAATATATTGTAACAGGATGAAGCCGGGTTGGGATTGGATTTAGCGAAGAAAATGAAAGCAAATTCGTGAATGAAATTTTTATTTATAATGTTATTGAACCATGAATGTATTTGACACCATACTCGTGCGAATAAAGTCCAACAACGGATTTAACAGAATGATGCGCACCGAGTTCAACAACTGATATTAGGAAATTACATCGTTCCTGAATGGAATTAATCAGAACACGTAACCTCAGCGAGTAATCAAACAAGAATAAAGCAAATATGATTGATATATGGATATATCACCATGGATGATCAATGTATAGAATTGATACACAACTATGAACAATATATAATTTTATCACCAAGGGTGATCACTGTATAGAATTTGTACAAAAATATGAATAATGTATGTTTCATCCACAAGTAAGATCTATGTATTATTGACTTTCACTCATATAGCGATATTAAATTATTGAATAATATTGATTCAAAAATGGAACACATGTATCTCGTGGTGTCCAATTGACGATCACGATTGTTTTTCCGGTTCCACAGTACTCGTTGAATGGTCAAGGAGCCACCACGCATTGCCCGCCGCTCCCAGTCCCGTTTATCCCAAAGTTTTGGTCCCTGACTGCGAGTAAACCAATGCCGTCCTCCGAGCCAACGTCACCATCGACCCCAGCATCCGGGTCACACGAAACTCCATCAAAAATAGCTAAAAATATAATGATTGAGCCGTGTAGTACATGAGACGCGGTTAAGTACGAATACAATAATATACATTATGCTTGCGCGCACACGAATTGGCTTAGTTACACATTAAATCATTTCATCAGAATTACTGTACACGATTATCATTATAATAAGAACCAAGTTCGTACATGAATCTGTGTCCGACAAAAATAATCTCACTGAATTATAGGAACTTAAAGATTACTCATCCTTTATTGCATGCAAGTTATAATTGAATTCAATTTGTCTGTTCTATTATAGAAATAGCTAACTTGAAACAAAATTATCGTCTCTCTGATAGCATGGCGTTATGTGACATAGTTCTGACTCTCCGAAAAATTTAGATTAAATTCTGCAACATCCAATATATAAAACAATTATATCGCAAAAAATGGATAGCAAGAAAGAATGCAATTTTATATTTCATATACCTCTGCAGGTGAAGATCGCTCCAGTAAAATGGACAGCTTCCTAACAAAACTCGTTGTATTGTGATTATACAGCGATAAGTTTGAGCTATAAGTACTCTTCTTGTAGTGGAATCTACGACCAGAGAACTCGAGGTAATTGGGTTTCTCTCTGCAGGGACTTGGCGCGTGCAGCCATGGGTAAACCAAGCTCACTATTTTGAAATAAAACGGCTAATAATAAACCACCCTCTGAGAACGCGGGTGCAAAACCCGAGTACATTTTGTTCATATATAATGCATAAACATTTCACTCCACACAATTCCGTGACATATATTATATACTATTTGTATTTCAAACACATGTTTGTCTTTATTACAGTCTGATTGAAGCGACAGCAAAGATGTCACATATCATGGTCAGAGAAAATAAAGGAGGATTTGAATCACCCTCGGACCCGTTCAGTCCATCGAAAATAGCAAAGAAACTTATGAAACTATACGAAGAGCAAGCCCTATCCATCGTTGAAATGTTTGGTGATGAAGAAATTGAAGGGGTCGAATTCATTGCTAATATGATCCAGGTAAGACATGATTATTTTCAAAATATTTACATACACCAAAATGCATAATCAGGCTAGTTTTGAACCAATTAAGCTTCGGAAAAAGGTAAATGGAAGCGTGAACATGGAGATGGCAGATGTGGTTGAGGTTGTAAGCAGCTGAGTATGAGTAATTGGGTTTAGTTTTATTACTTTATGTGGTTCAACCGTGTATGGCCGTCACAAATAAAGCCCATTTTAAATGTAAATAACAATATTATAATAATGTGTAGATATTGTTTATTGAATTTAAAATGCGATGTTGAGCTCAGCTTGATTGAATCGGGACAACCGATAAACTGGCATCTTCTTTATATCAAGGACCACTTTGTAGTGTATCATTTGTAATATTTCAACCACCTTCAAACGAATGCCGTAAGGCTGAAGTTTAATTAAGGAATGTGATCGGTCTATATGTATAAAGGCGCAGTGACAAATATTGCTAACTTATAGATGATGTGAGAATGTTTAGAAACTATGATAGAAGCATGAAACTTTTCCGCCTGTTGTCGCAGATTTGATTAGTGGAATCAACATGTGAAAGGTGCATGCCTATCCAAGGTCAGTGCTTTATCTGTCGGTTTCTTAAATTCTCTCCTCCTCAAGGAACACCTCACACTGCAACTTTAGCTGCCAAAAATGCTTAGTATTAGTTTTGACACCATGTATAAACGTTATAAATTGACTTCATTTTCAGTTTAGAGCTTTGATTAACCCAACAAATAAGTTCTGACCACCCATCAGTGGAAATTTAATCCCATTATGAGGTTTTAATATACCTGTGTTATTAACTGAAACAATCTTCTGAGATATTTGCTAGGATATGGAAAGTATTATAGATTTGGACAGATTTTGTTTTAATGTGGGCATCGCTCACGCGCAATACATGAACACAAAAGAAACGAATACATTGAAAATGTTTATTATCAAACCTGTCGAAAGGTATGCTACTTTAAAGATTAGTAGACCGATCAGGTTTTATGATTTTTGTTTACAAATTAAAAATTGCTAGACGAGTCAGACAATGAAGACAATTAGTGAACACACAAAACATTAATATTGTGCACATGATAAATAATGGTACAAAGCAAACCTGTGATACACTGAACAGTTTTTACAGAGGTGGTAGAAATATTTCATGTGTTTACGAAATACGCTAACATGCCGGTATTTAGAGTTTATGCATATACGCTTTAATGTTTCGACAGGTTAAAATCTGCTTAAAGCTGTTTGCGTTAAACAAATAACATTCAAGAGACTAAAAGTGTCAATTTGTTGATCCAAACACTTAAAGACATTTCTCCACAATTTTCATAATAATTGCAGATCTGCGGATTACTCCCAACTATGATACCATTAAAAAAAACATTAGTTCTGATAGTAAGACGGTTAAAAGATTCCAGTAAAGGAGGAATCAACTGCGTATTTGATGTGGGTAAATACACACATTTTCATTCGACTAAATGTACAGTAAAAATTGAATGTCTCGTAAACTCTACTAGATTAATCCACAACTATTCAACAAAAACACAGACATAATTTATGAAAAAGTCCTATTTAAATCAACACACTCTGAATCAGTATACGAAGGAGCTCTGTCAGAGTGAACCCTTGGAATGGTATATTTATAAAAAAAATCTCAAAACGCTGCTTAAATGTTAAAAAGAATAGCACCTGTTTTAGAGGATTGTCACGTTGGCTTGCTAATAACACCAAAAGGCAATTTATCAAGCATAATTACATACTGTTTAAATGGCAGACGAATAAGACTGTCTAAGACATGTATACTACGATACAAATACTCCAGCCGCATAAAAATGTGATGGGTCTATATGTATAAAGGCGCAGTGACAAATATTGCTAACTTATAGATGATCTGAGAATGTTTAATCTAAACATAGAAGGGTCTGAGTTAGGCACGGGATAACACTTAGTAGGTAGACATTGTTCGTATACAAACATACGAAAACGACAAGGTATTTAATGAGATAAACGTTTACTTTAAAAGACTACAAAGCATGAAATATCATTTTATACTGATATATTCACGATCGCAATAAACGACGACGTAGATAGATATAGAGCACAGAGTAATATAAAATTTTGGAAAATTCAGTTAAACTGGCCAGTGTGCATGGCAACAGCAGTTTGCTGGATTTCTTGTTAGCATTTAACAGATCAGAGTTTACACCAGTTAGCAAAATGAGATTACAAATTTGGCATTCACTTCAAATACGAAATCTGCTTCCTGAATATAAAATACCTCTAACTTCTGAAAAACTATTTAATCCAACCAACATAAACATAAATCAAAAGCAGTTTCATTTGGTCTACGATAGTTTTAATATTCCACCAGTTCTTATTTGGAAATACTTAAAGGACAGGCATAAACCGATTATAGATGAAAGCATGTATTCACAAGTCTTGGATAAAATGAGTTCAGAATTGCCGGCGTCAACTTCTGTTACCGAAAGAGCAAAGCTGATCTAAATGACTATGATAACAGACAATTAACATGTGAAATGGGAGTACATATCTTTGAATGGCGGTGGAAATTGGAACAAAGTACACTATTTTTATGAAGGTGAGGTAACAGGCTGGACACAGCTATTTCTGCAAGCTAGGAATGGATTAATTAACAGATGATATAAGGTCTTGTGCAATCTACATCTTACATACAGTTTGGAAACAGAACATCTATTACACCATATGTTTCCATTCTTCAAGGCACTCCTAAAAATCAATGAAGCTATTAATTCTTGGACAGATTACGACACAGATAAAATCATCATGACAAAAATCAAAGCTTCAGGTGTGAAAATAGACTATGTTGTTGTGGAGACTGTATATTTTGGTCGCTAAGTGACATTGTAGTTAAAATGGTTGTTTCGTTGGAGACAATAACGATGCTCTATTTTAACTAACTTTAAAACATAGAAATATGTATTAATCCCATTTTAATTTTGTCGACAAACAAATCATATTTGTCTCCTGATGCAACATTACCTTTTCCTTTACTCAGTATTGAACCTTTTACAAAATATGGTATAGACAGAGCATAGTTGACTGATTATATCTGCTATTATACCTATTGCAGTAGCTACAGCAGTAATTTCAAAACCCTTTTCTTTAAATATATATCAGCTTTAACTTAATGGTCATTTTAATTTAAAAAGTTCTATGAATCATTTCAAACTTTTCCCAAACATTTCTTTCCAACTGTTATATGTCCAACTAATTGTGCTCTCATACTTTCAACACTTTCTAACTGTTCTTACTTTACACTTTCTGTTTTTGTCTGTTTCTCCAATGCTCTCATTTTTAGCTTTTCAATATATTTGTTATACACGTAAATATCGGATTCAGTGATTCACTTTTCGAGGTCGCCATTTCTACATCTTTACATAACTCATTAATTCTCTATCCTCTCGTGTAGTAAATACTATTTCCGCTACATATTCAACTTGTTATCCACTTTGAATTCTTCCTTGGTAATTTTCTATGCAATCTTCTGCTTTTCTTGATTGTGAATCAAGCGGCACCTTCCTGTCTCTTATTTGCATCTCAGTGTTCTCATGGACCTGTATTGCTGTCTTATAACAACACTGCATGCCAAATGATATTTGGGTTGCATCTACCCTTCAATAGATGACACCCATTTATTACCTTTGCTTGTGTAACATAATGTGAGCAACAACTCCTTTCCAGTCTGGCCATTATAGTGCATGCTACTAGCATTGCTTTCATGTTACATATCCTCTCTTGGCACCAAAATGTTCATAATAAAGCGTTTTGTTTTGTATATTAAGGTTGTTTTCTCCAGGTTGATTGTAAATTATTCATTCCAAAAGATTTCTTCTTGCATAAAATTAACACATGAAGTTAAACACTAGAATGTTCAACTGGAACAAAATCATCATGTGGTGCTGATGACTGAAATAATTCGTAACAGTTATAATATCATCAACTTCTGTTAAAACCTGTACTATATCATCATCTTCATATAACGAATTTTTAAACTTATTCACTTCCAAACCTTCATCACCCTCGGTCATTTTTTGTCTATTGATATAACGAATATTTTACGACTTTTTTCGTTACATATATGGAGAAAACTGGAATATAATTAGGACCTCTAATGTTTCAAATAATGTTATCTACGGTGACGAAAAAGTGGAGTTTGCAGAAGTTGAAAGTCACAAGCAGACGTTTAGCATAGCTATTGCAAAGGATCATACAAAGAGTTAACGGACACAGATTTAACTGAGGAAGAGTTAGGAGAGATAAATAAAAACGAAATGAAGAAGAAAAAAATCTTTGTCAATGCCAGAGCTGTTAACATTACCACCTCATTTTCATATGTTGGAATCCACACTGTAACATTACTGATTGGCAGATTCCTTTCGATGAATAATTTAGACAGTTTACAAAATAAATGAAAGAAGATTATTTGAGATCAAGAAGAATTTGATATTTCAATGGAAATTTTCGTTCCAGTTTACCTTTACCTTTATCTGCATTGAGTATTAATTGGATAACATTCGAACATGTCAAAGTCAAATGGCAAAATAAAATAAGATGAACATCGCAAATAATGAGGAAATGCTTTATACATAAATGTACACTTGTCGTTTTGATGTTGACGGATTTTTACCTTCAACAACAAGTGGTGTTGTTACTGGAGTAGCTGCTTATGGTGCAATGAACTGTTTTCGGGAAGAAAGATTAGAGAATACTGTTCAAGATCTCTTTAACAATAAAGTTAACTTAAGCTTTTTTCTTCTATTCTTTGATCTTTTTAATGGCATATTCGCATTTTGAGATTTGTTTTCAATGGCCATCATATTATATGTATTTAACTAATGAAAACAGTTTCCCTGATGTTCGCATTCTGATAAATAGGAAGAGGCATTATTGGTGACATGATTTAGAAATTTACAACAAAAGTTGGTTACGGTACGATATATTCTGTCAAATATAACGTTATGTCACAAATAATCTTTCGAAAAAAGACAGGTTTCTGGGAAAGAAGTAAATCACAGCAATCTAAATGACAACAGAAAAGGTATTACATTGATATCGTTGCAAGGAATAGATGCTGCTGTTGATTGCCATAATATTTCCGATAAACACGTGAACAATATCTTTTGCTACATAAAAGACAAAAGCTAAGCAAATATGATTTTAATTCCTGAAGCTTTTTGCAACCTTCAGAAGGTACATGAAGAAAGATACGAATGGAATAGCCTCAAATAAAGATTATATTGACGTTGAATGTATGAAATGCAACTCAAAAGTTAAAATCACTGTGCTTAAAAATTGCACAGTGTATATCACCAACTGCAATGTTAAATTTTTAGCATTCAGTAGACAGATGACTGTACAAGGTTCTACGGAATCTCATACACTTTGTAGTATTTAAAACTCAAACCATTTTACATGTCACTCGTCCAAGTGAATAGAAAATTTATTTTAATGATAACTATTCTTTGCCTGCTGAATATGTTTTTCACGGTGGTTTTGTTTCATACAATGTTGATGGGCATTACCATCAATAATAGGGGGGCAAAATTAGCAGATTAAATATCAGCGTAAATGAAGAAGATGTAAAAGTAATAGATTTTGAACAGAATGCTTATAACATACGTTTTTCATGTAAAATAAATAGTACTTTCACAAATCATGCCAGAATCAGCGTGTTACAGAAACACAATATCTCTAAGGGGTCCAAGTGACTTGGGTTTACCGTTAAACATCGAGAGATAAATAAATAGATACATTAACGACATACATAGCTGATATAATTAGCAGTGACCCAAATATCCACAATAACCGTAACACAAATTTACGGGATTCTGTTAAATTAACTGATGCAGGCAGGTGTTAGTTGGCTTTTACAAGTATATGTTGATGCTCAAATGTGTAAGACTTTGAAAGATAATAATTTCATTATACCAACATAGAGGGAACAAATTGACGATATACTAGCAACTATTGAACAGAGTGGTACTGAAGGAAAAAACCAAATCTTAGATCTACAAAAAAGTGACTAGAACACAAAAGACAAAGGTGTTAGAAACTCGGGACTTGTTTCAGCAAAGACTGAACACATTGTCCACTGCTATACAACACTTGCAAAACAGGAAGATACAGGTCAGGTGTGATATCTAATATTCAACAATATTTATAACAAACAGAGCAGTAGATGCATAGTGAGATAGACGATTTAGAAAACGACAAAGATAAGAAAAAACATATTTTAAACACTTTGGCACATTTAGAACAGTTACGGAGGGATTTGAATAATGAAATCGAACAAATGGATCAAACTATTGAAAAGGTAATACAATATTTTAGCATAGAAGTTCTGACTTGAACAACAAGATAACAGCTAACACTAAAACTATGTCAAAGGTCCAGAAGTAAATTGATTCAGCAGCGTGAACAGAAAAGATACAAGACGGCAAAAAGGAAACTAAATTTTAAAAGCACACGATATACATTATGAAGACAATGTATAATTTTTCTCATAGAGCTTTGTGTAACAAGCTCAAAGCGACGAAAACTGTTACATTTGCTAACTTTTACAACAAGTTGCATTCTGAGGTTCAATTACTATGTCGATCGAGAACTGGCTTATAAGTTTGATGCCGTATAAGGTAGAAATTTGCTAAACTAGATTTAACTCGTTTAAAACAAGAGTTTGCAGCTTAAAAATACGCATTAAAAACTAAAATACATAAAAGACTCTTGCATTAAGTGGTAGCATTGATTGAACGGATATTGAAGACTGAATAGAACACGGAATGGAGAGAAAGAGGAACTAATGCCTGGCTGTGTATTACTTTACCAACTGCGCAGATTTCCAAGTGCGGACTATCCTTATAAGGATGTAAAGAAATTAAATTATGGAGTAAAAGAGAAATTTTAGATGTTAAAGAGAAAACAACAACAAAAATAGAAAAAGTGGGTGGGGGTTGTTGGAAATTGTTTAGTTTGAAGCTACACTTCAATTAATGGTAAACAATTATGGATTTAACTACACACGGTCATGTTTTCCTGAATAAAATTACCACGGTAACACGCAATAGATACTTTCAGAGTATAATGTCATTCAAAATTAGAAAATCAGACTTATAAGCAATATTTGCAACCTAAATATTGATTACATCAAATTCTACTTGCACTTACATTGATTTTTCCATCGACATAAAGACGAACAACCAACATATTGCTGACACATTAGAATTTAAACACGAATAATTTAATCTTCGTCGAGAAAAATAAAAGTGTATATGTTTTCTTGAAGATAACAAGTTTTTAATATGTGGATAGAATACCGAAAAATGGAGAGCTGTGTCAGATTGTAGAATAAACACTGGCAGCGGTATCAAAATTTGTTACTCCTTTATAGATTGACTTTTACGTTAGATAAATACTAAATGGAATATTTATTAGAGGAGCTAAGAGCATAACATTTGAAGGAAGCAACTGTCCGATTAAACTGTTTGATCCTGATGAAGATGAAAAGGAAAGAAAGGAACATGAAAAGGCATGAAATAATTACAGAGAAAACACTGCAGAATTCAATGAAAATAGAGCCAATACATTTGACTACTTGAAAGAAAGATTGAGACAACAAAGTTGTATTACCCAGTACTTGAATAACCTAGACGATGTTTCTGCTACATACAAATCTACTCACAATGCTGATCGTTGACATAATTTGAACGATCCTGATAATAACACATTATTTTCAAATTCACACCAGAACAAACTGCATGATCCTTATCAGTCTTCTGATGAGCATGTAAATTACGAGTCCATAGCAATTCCACCGTGATTATGAGAGAAGAGATATTTAAAAAACTGAGAGTAAACAAAATAAATAAATTTTTTTTGCTATATAGTACTTACGCGTCCGTATTCACGTTGTCAGCAAAGAAACAATTATGGTCATGCACAGTAAATGCAACTTTATATTTACTCATGATTGTATCATCTGAGTAATTTTTCTTCCAATCGAATAAGCAATAGTAGTACATTTGAATTTTAAATTGCTTTGATCAGACATTTTTAAAAAAAATACCATTTACAAACTTCATTTTTGTCTTTGTCTGCTGTGAACGAATAAAGGTTTAGCCACAGTCCACAAAACTCTCTAATAGGAATACCATTCAGCTCATCCTTGAGAAGTCAAATAGCATTATTATAGTCATTTGTGGGATAATATATATTGTGTCCATTTATTGTCACTAGTGTCATAAAACTAGATAGTATGCATGATGTTACTGCAAATGTTATTTCTCAACATATGTACACATTGAATCAGTATCTGTCATGGGTATTCTTTTACTATCCACTTATTTGTGTTTCAGCTTGTCGTATCAAAATGCATACATCAACCACTTACTCAACTCTTACACTCTAATAGGTTGTATTAATTTGATTTTTGCTGTTTTTCAGACTGACTAACACATTGTGATCACCAATAGTTATTTTCCTCTCATATGATGGACATTTCTGGTAATTTCAACATCTATTTTCATCTGTACAAAGTTTAATTGTCATTCTTATCCTCATATTCTCAATTTGATTACCCAACACAGCTCTATTCATTAGTCTGAACAATCTTTATCGAAATTATTGTTAGACTTTTGCCTTAGACATATATTCAACTCAGTGTGGGATTTAAATTACGGTTCTTAATTAAACAAGACAACCTGTATATCCTATTTTAGTTTTAAACTCAACAACTCAACTGTATCTAAAGCGTAAAGTTTCTTTTTGTTTTTCAATGTACATGATTATTTCAGTTATTCTAAACAGTTTGATGTAATTTTTCACTCTTCTGCTGTCTCATACTTCCAATATTTCAAACACATTACAGATATATCAAATTCGATACGTCCTAATGTATTCTATTTTTACTTGACATCTATCAAACCAATGACTGTATTTATCTAAAAATGTATTTTCCGCTTTATCTACTTGATCACAGAGTGTGTTGAACACCAATTCCTCAGCATAACAAACTTATCTACCGTCTTTATATTTCATATCTATACAAATTGTTTCTTAAACACCATTGAGGCAAGCCTGTGCACAAATTTACTTTGAGCGGTTGATACATATGTATGTGCAGTCTTAAATATTTAATTCTGTCAAACATTCATAGTTTGCTTTCGCTTATTTCCTGTCTAAGTTTCATGTGAAATATTTCAAACAATGTCTCTGTCATAGTATGAATTTTACGTTTATTAGATATGTTTAGAGAAATGTTTGTGGGGGCAAACATTTATATAGTCAACTTGTTTTTGCTTCCGTCTATTGACAAACCTTTTCCTTCCTTGCAGCTTATATATTTTCCCACCCGCTCCTTAAGGTGTTCACACCTTCCAAAATCGATCAGCGCTGTTCAGATTTTGTCTCCAGTACTAATCTTCAGTTGACAAAGAATTGCAAGGCATACGAACTTTGCCGCCTTTTATGCTACAGACGTGGACGTAAATTAAAACATCCTTTGGCTTAGTTTGTGTGTGTGTGTGTGTGTGTGTGTGTGTGTGTGTGTGTGTGTGTGTGTGTGTGTGTGTGTGTGAACCCGAAAAGGACCAAACAATTTCAGAATTTGTCACACGAAAATTAAAGAAAGCATAGCTCAAGAGAAAGAGATCAATTGATCAAGAGGAAAAGAAAAAGAATAAAAACAAAATTAAAAAATAATTACCAAAGAAAATATGTTTACCCCCACCCATCCCCCGCACTTTAATAGGCCCCTCTCAACCAACTAAAACTGATCAATAATGAAGAAAGATGCTTTACAGGCTGTATGGTTGTGATAGTACACTGGGGTTTCAAGTAGACAGGGTAGTCTGGATCTAAAAGCATGCTAACTTCTAGCGCGCCAGATCAACTTAAAATCAAAAGAAAAGTTTCCAATCAAACCTTCGTTTGGCGGACTTATAGATAATTGAGCTTTCACAGAACTCAATTATCTAACTTTGTAATGGTTTTCTTCAGATATGGTGCAGTGTCATTGAAAAATTCATACAAATATTGATTGTTACCTCAGTAACATCTATACTTATTTACCTTTCTCTTGAAATAATCGATTTAGTCTTTTCGTTATGATTCTGTTTCAGTTCTGTCTATTCATTCCCCCTAATTATTTTCCATTTGGAAAAACGTATCAAGGAGGGTTCTAATTCTTTTTCTTATTTACTTTGGTATTGACAAATCAACCATCAGGAAGTTCATTTGTACTTTTTAGCAAGAGATATTTAAATATATATTTAATTATTATGTATTTTGTGATCTTTGAGGTATGACATTTGACCTTTATTATAGATCTGTTCATAGTATTCACCTATATGTCTTTAGAATTTTTCCCCAGGGGGAAGTCATATCTGAAATGTAGCACTTACCACCTCTAGGAGAAGGCCAAACATTTTATTTTACAGCAGATCTTTATCCACGTTCAGCGAGCGGAGTTCGTGCTCTGTAATTTATGAATTCTCTTCAAACCCTTTTTTTTTTTTTTTGGCACGCGGTTCTTAGAGTGTAAAGTCCCGGTTTTAGCAATTTTAGTATCAGTCTATCTTTTATTCTAACATTGTAGCCTTCGGCTCTCATCCATGAAGCCCACACAAGACGAGGTCCTTCATGGATCCTTTCTGACTTCGATCGGAGCTTCATGCTTTCACATAACAACTGTCGCATATGTTTCTTTGTTGGCATGCCTTGTGTTTTTTGCGAGTATTTTAAACCATTTCCTAATTGAGGAGCTTATTTATTTATTTTGATCGCGGAGCGTACTTGAGCTTCTTTTATTACGCAATGGCTTATGTGGACAACAAGGTAATTCTCCTCTTTCAAAGATGTTAATTTCATTGTGTGCTTCCCACCATCAAGTTTTCAGTGGTATGTGGTTCATTTAAATATTTGTGTCATATATCTTAACAAATTACAAGCTGTTTTGAGATTTGTTTTGTAAACAGGAGGGAGAAACAATAATAAATTTTAGTTTTTTTTTTACATTTTACGTTTTCTCATTCTTTATTTTAGATGTTTTTAAATAACATATAGAAAATTCCTCAAATGGTCAGCTGTGCTGTAAATTCAAATATCTATACTACAAGGGAAGAAACTCATATAAGCACAGCCATCACCATATGATATTATCTTCCTCGTCTCGCTGAATTGTATCATTGTTTATAACGTGTAATATTTTTTAAAAAATAATTTATATTGACTAATTGTCTTCTCATACTAGCTTCTTTTGTGTAAAACAATACTTTCGAGTCTTACAGTCCATTATTTTCTTCCGTAGTATGAGTTTTGTCAATTCAGCAATCATACTTATTCAATGTATTTTTTATTTATTGTTGCGCTTGTGTATAGGTAATGTATGCTACTGTAAAATTTCGGGTACAACTTTGAAAAATTCTAGCTGCTTATTATACGATATCCGTGCACGAATATGTTATTATGTTTTTATACCTTTTTATTGTCTAAAACTTCGAAACTGACTTTGCCATACACAGAACAAGGAAACATTTGCCTCTGTGCATTTCCGTAACTAAAACAAAATTTCAGAAATCTGAAAAGTGAGTTATCAACTTTTCTATGAGTCTCATGTAAACTTGATGATGCAACACATTGAAGGTTATTACAATTCGGATTATAGAATCTGGAAGTGCTTCTGATCTAGATTGTAAAATGTATATGTTCGCTTTTTTAATTCACGGGAACTAATTACATTTTCAGGAAAGTTACAACTTTTGCAAAATGAAAGCCATTGTGCAAATATTGGCATTCACCTCTGCAGTGCCAGAAGAGGATAACTATCAGGTATTAAAGAAATGGCTGAATCGTATAAACAACTCAGATGTTTGGTAGAACATTTCCCCAATATCACCACCCCAGCCTCTTGATAAATGCGACACATAATATATAGTAATAATAAAGTTTAACTTCCACTATTCTCACACAAGTTATTAAAATGGAATATCATCTTCGAAGAAGGTTAAACGGATACTTCATGAAGACATCACTTTAGCACTTTCAAATAAAATTGAAAATTTAGACCAACGTAAATTCTGGAGCAGGTTAAACAAAATACTACTACAACTTCCAATAGGCTACTAATTTGCATTGATGGGAACAATGGCCAAAATAGCATATGCAAACATGTGGAAAAATCCTTTTGATGCCTTACTCAGTAGTGTTAAAAACGATTTGAATAAGGAGTATGTTCTTGCAGCATGCAAGGCATTTTCTAGTCTTTTTGAAATAATCGCACTGTCTAAGATCAAACGTGCCATAGCCAAACAAAAGGAGGGTAAATGTCCAGGATCAGCTTTTTTATATGTAATACATTTAAATTTTCAGATATAAGACTGCATGCTTTTTAATTATTTTATTTAATTATCCCGCTACTGAAAAGTAAAATTGCTCTCACGACAATTATTTCAGAAATATTCGAATGCATTGTACTACAACGATATGAAGTCGCAATTTCTGATAATCAGTTTGGTTTTAAAAACAACATTCAACAGACTTATGCCTCTATGCCTTTAAGGAAACTGTAAACTATTATTTAGAACATGGTAGCCCTATGTTTGCATGTGTTTTAGATGCTAGTAAGGCATTTCATAGGATCAATCATTGAACATTGTTCAAAAAGTTACTCGACAATCAAATACCCGTCTACATAGTTCATACTATGGCAAACAGTTGTAATATGTACGTTGGGGAAATGCATTATTCAATTTTTTATATGTAAAGAATATGTTCAGGCAGGGAGGTGTTCTTTCGTCCTTGTTATTTAAAATATACATACATGATTTAAATCGTGAGCTGGGACAATGTAATGTGGAGATACATTTAACACTAAATGCGTCATTTCTTAACAATTTTAGTTTTGTTGATGATTTCATTGATAAGTCCTTCTATCGCAGGTTTAAGGAAATTATTAAAGATATGTGAACATTACACAGTTGAGAATAATATCACCTATAATACACAAAAATTGGTATGCATGGTCTTTCGGTCAACTTCTTTCAAACAACCATCTCCTCCCTCTGTACTTCTTAACGGCCTTGCTCTTGCATATGTCAAAATATTTACTTATTTGGATCATATTTAAAAATCCCATCGGTCAGATGATGAAGATATGATGATACATTACAGATTTGTATGTACTCGAACAAACATGCTTTTACGTAAATTTAGAGATTGTTCTTTGAATATCAAGATTAGATTATTCAAATCTTATTGCTTTACAATGTACTGCGCTCCTCTGTGGACAAACTTTAGTGAATGTATGAAAAGAAAACTAGTTATTGGCTATAATAATGGTCTTCGTTTACTATTGTACTATTAAGCCTTCCAGGTTGGAATAGTGCCTCTACTATAATGTATTCAGTTATGAAGAATTAATGATAAAGTATGTGTTTTCAATAATGACACGAATATCTAATAATAAGGACTGTATCTTGAAATCTGTGTGGAACTATGATATTCGTTTAAATTATCAGATTATAGATAGATGGAACAAATTACTCTTTAAATGTCTAATATAATTTTGTTCGTAACAATGACAGAGACATTTTGTAGTTATAGATGGGTCTGTATATTTGTACATAAGACACCTATGAACTTTTATGTTTAGAATACTTCTATATTTTATATTTTAATTTAGATGTATGAACCATGGAGTCTGAAATAAAGAATTCTTATCTTATCTTATTTATCTATATTAACAAATTAATATGAAATTACATTATTATCGTAGTATATAATAACACTATGTGACACTTGAGTGTAATCATACGATTCTATCTTATAGTAATCTATATCAAACCATTTGTTTTGTTTTTTTCAGGACGGAGATGAAAATTCTGAAAACGAAACGAAAAATTTGACACAGGTGCTTATTGGAATGAATTTGCTTCGAATAAGTTTTGAAATCAAATAAAGTTGCTTGAAATATGTTATTGCTTGTCTAGAATTATCAAGCCTATTTTGCCATTTACATTTCCACTATTTCAAGGTTTCCTTTGATTATTTAGCTTCAGATTATATCATGCATTGTGTGGGATGAATTAGTTGACTAAAAGGCACATATACCTTAAAAATAGCGTGCGTCTTTTCAGTTTCGTGAACCATCAAGCGCAGGTTTTGAAAGCAAATGAGAGAATATCTTCTGAAGTTATAACATATGCTCTTTTGCTGACCTTAGTTCTTCGGTTTCAACATTAGGTAATGGTTGCATGGAATTCTTCAGAAATATATATATGCGAAATCTTTTTGTTTAATAGGCAGGCATGACAGCCTTTATGGTTATTGTTTTGCTTTGTTTATTTCTATCCATTGCTGGAACCAATAATGAAAGTTTATGTGTTTTCTGTAATAAGGTTTTGACAGACACTGAGATAAATGAGCTGTACCTTCTGAGATGGAAAGCATCCACGTCGGAACAATTAAGAGACCAGATAAGAGAGGTAGGAAATCAACTAAGGAGCTTTTGCAACGAAAAAGTTAAACAAAAACACACATAGACACACATGTTTGTTAGACCTGCCAACTGAAGACATCCTTTATATCCTTAATTGGTCTGTTGTTCTCAGTTCTCATTTATGGGGAATAAAGTCCAGAAATCCAGCTAAGGACCTATTGTTCCGACTTGATACCTACTGTATTCTTTTGTATTGTTATAAATGCTACATCGTCCTAGGTTGGAAGGCTGTATACCCCACAAATATCCCGTGCAGAGGCTTAACAAAAGTATCTTAAATGATGAATTTGTTTTGTCACATCCATTAAGTTTGTATAATAGTGTTTTAAATGCATGGGAAACACATACAGTGATCGACCTTGGATAAGCAGCACTTATTCATGTTTTCAAAATAGATGAGGTTACTTTGTCATAATTAAAAAAATAAAAAATAAAAACTAAAAAAGCGCCGATTGCTCTATTGCATTAAGTAAATTCAAAACGTGTTTTATTTGAAAAAGTAAATGACTGTTCTGTATCATTGAACCTCAGTTTATATCACATCTATAATCACCGTTTTGCTTTGATATTTTCAGTCAATGATGGGTATTGCATTGTAACTTAAAATAGCTATACAATTATTCATTTTGGTACGATGTATTTGATCCATAGATTGGTTAACAATTATTAATTATAATTTCACCTTCCCCTTGCGAAGAAACCTGTCATGTAGTTTCAGAAAGTAAACTTTTAGCCAGTCTGATATATTTGATTCTTTCTCTTCTAGGCTTTTACAACCATCTCTACGAATAAACTTGATGAAAAGATCAAATTCAAATTCCAAGGAAATGTATCTGATACCATACTGAAGACCTTCCTCTGCGAGTGTGCTGACATCTCTTGGCTGATTACCACTTGCTATCCTCCACTCAAAATGAAGTTTGATGTCAGAGACAAGATGTATGAGGGATGTATAAAACTCAACTTCAGGAAATACACAACGAAAAGAGCATTGGCGATGCACAGTTACCCAAAGGGATTTATAGTATGTGTTATTTGGCCTGCACTAGTGTCAGTCGATGACAGTCTATTACACATGAGAGGGGAAATAATAACCATTGATTGAGAACAATTTTACTGTACAGCGTATCCTTCCCAAATTGGTATTGAAAACGAAGAACTGTTTTGACGTACTTTATTGTCATAAAAAATTGGAACGCAATATTTTACAATTAAAATCTTCCTCGTGTCTTTTATAAATTGATAACAACAACAACAACAAATCTTCCTCGTGTCTTTTATAAATTGATAACAACAACAACAAAAATCAACATAAGTTTACCAACAGTATGGGCTTAAAATGTTTATATTTTATGTTTTTGTTCTGCAGCTGAACTTTACAATTCTAATGATAGGGTTACAAATCGTACACTTGGCTGCGCCAATCGTAGTGATAGAAATAACTTATTTCATCAATAGAAGGAGGCTATTCTTATAGAATTTGTTGCTGACCATTCTAAGTACCTGAACCTTCCATTCTGCAAATTATACACGGCTAAAAATGTTCTTAAATAATGCCGCTTTTGTAACTGGGAACTCATGTATCTAGTCCCACTTTATTTGTATGCTTGGTTTATGAAAATCTTCTAAATTTAAGGAAACAAAGTAAATAAAGACATCTCCATATGTTAGCCAGCAGCATACCTTATACTTGGCCTTTAACGCTCCAAATTGCAAAGACATTACACGAATATTTAAAGAGATAAAATATAATGCAGAGAAATTAATTAAATGTTAATTGTTTATGAAAAAATTGGATGGACTTGCTTTTTGTCTACAAGATAGCAGCTGACGAATAGAAGAATGAATATCTAGGCTAAATCAACGTACCAGATCCTTTGTGATATGCATTTTAGACGCTCAAATGCAAAATAGAACAAGAATTACGCAATCTACTTCCACTATTCAGAGTACAAACAAAGTGTTTGAAAAATCCTCATTATGTAAAATAGGATATGATTCAGATGAATATATTACGACACAAATTCACTAATATATTTCAGATTAAAATTTAGACTAAACTATGTCGTTGTCGGCGATGGGATACATATGTTACCTAGCGATATGGTGATGAAAGCAAGTAGGGCTGTAGACTATAAACAACAACAATACAACAAAGACAAAAACGCGTTTTAATCTGGAACAAAATGTTAACATAAATACCGACGTAGACAAAATGTGATTCCAGTAGATCATAATCAATCTATGATAACTCGTCAAAAGACAGAAACCGAAATTAGAAAAAAGAAATTGCTGGTAAGAACTGCATAGATTAAAAGGATAACAATTTTGAAAGTTTTATTCTCATAACAGCAGATCAATAAATAGTGATTTAAACAAAACTAAAGATCTTGAAATAAACAAAAAGGATGCTTGTCATGTTTGCTGCTGGATTATTTTAAATTTTCCTTTTTCGTAGAGTTTAATTAGATTCTGATTCTTCTTGATGCATCTCTAGTATTAATTGCAAATAATAGACAACTAATTCTAAAATAAGCAAAATGACACATCTCTCTCTCTCTCTCTCTCTCTCCTATCCCTTTTTAGTTTACATGACGGAACTGTGTGCATGTGGTGTTAATATTACTATAGTAATAGTTAATTTGCGTGTTGTGCTTTGTATGCGTAGTAATTGTGAGGGAGAGGACCTTAATATTGTGATAACGTATGATCCGGTGTCATTTCCAGTTTGTTCTGGAAACAATAAAATGTCTATATTGAAACAAATTACATGTTCAGATAAAAAGAAGCAACACGGGCTGCTGACTTAAGTAAACAACTTATTATATTTCATATGACTCCAGGTAGTGTTGCTAATGTCTTTCAGGATCACTGAAACAAATCGTTGGCAATATTGTTCATAACTCGTTTAACTTTGTGTAGGAATAACTGTGCTTCCTTGACCTCCTCCTCCATTAGATCCTCCATGACTTGTTCCAGAATCTTATGAGCTTGTACACAGCTTGCAATGATTAAAGCATGAGTTCGTGCTATCAGATTTATAGCTGCAATAATTGCAGCAATTGTTACACCTTTTCACCTATTTATAACCTTTCTGTAACTTTGAGATTTATGTTATTCTTATTTCCTCTAAAGCTAATATCTAAATCCGTTCAATGTCCTTGATGAAACCAACCACAAACAGTATAACTGGTATTTGTTTCCAAATGTTTGCAATATTACATTAGGATTAGGATATGTAACTATCGATTGGTGAAGAATTTCAAATCCATCATTATATCAATTACTATTTAAGGTGTTTTCCATCATTGCATTAGTATCTGGATCTTCTTCAGATCAATTGTGCATTCCATAGTCTCTACCACCTAATGTGATACTATTTAACTATTTAAATGGATCTAAAAAGATAAAGAAAAACAAACAACAACAACAAGGAAGCGAATTGTGATTCCTGGAGGCAGACATGGAAGATAAATTCAATAGTGATAAAAACAGTGAAAGAGAAGAAGATAAACTAGAGCTGAAAATAAACATTGCTAATGGTATATGGTATATACAAAAGGGATAACTGGAAACAATTAAACTGACAGGAAGTTAGAAAATAGGCACGAAAAGAAAATTAAACAAACATATACAATATTTATGAATGCAACGTCAGCTACAAAATTTAAGTCTTTATACGATGTCGTCGTCACGGGAGTTACTACGCTGGTGAGCGAAATTTTACTTATTGATAATTTAGACAAATTACAGATAGAACTAAAAGATTACATTATCAAATGGGAAAGGTATTTTACTGGGTTTCTCTCATTTAAGTCAGATTAACCTCTGTCTCTATTATCTGCTAGCATAATCACGTTCAGACTTATCAATATGAAAATGAAAGAAAGAAAGAAGAAAATATAGAAGAAAATCTAGCTAAATATATACTACTATTCTTCTTATTGCACCATTATATTAGGTAGTTATATTGTTTAGGCAAGATACAAAACATGTTAATTTAGCACATATAAATAACGTGATAAAATCTCCACAATAGTGAAATTAGCCGTTTTGAAAGCTTCTAATTTTTTCTTGCGATCTTGTATATCTTCATCAGTATGCATTTTATCGTTTGTAGACCTTTTTTTACTGGATTTCATGTACTTTGTATTTGACCAGTAAAACCATTATCTTTGTTGTACTTTGTTAGATCTTTGTCTACTTCATCTTCACTAACACCTTAAAGTTTTATAAAATGTAGAAATCTACGGTAAAAGTCCATAGGCGGTATATCATGTATCTTCAGCGTTTCATCATATTCAATGTTGTTATTAAATGCCTGTTTTTTCTTGACAAGTGAATTAGTTTCATCATTGCGATATCTTGGATTCGTGTATTTATTTAAGCGCATTATATTCTTTGTATTATTCGGTTATACTACTGGCATTCTGTAAATTTTTTTAAGATTATTATTAGATGAGTTCAAGTTGAAAAAAAGTTTAGTTAAAACATGGTCTTGAATAAGTTGCAGCTAACCTTAAAATCATAATTATGTTAATTGTTAATTTTGTTGCAAAGTAAATGTAAGGTGGTGAGGGAAAAAATTAAAAACGTCCTGACATTGACAAATCACTAGAGAGATAACTTCACAAAAGAAGAAAGATCCATGCAGACTTTAACTTGGAAAACAACATGGATAATGTTTACAAGAATTTTGAAAAGGCAAAGCTGAAATACTAAGACAGAAACAAATTAAATCAAAGTCGTCTAAATCTGAGACTCAGTGTACTACAAGCTCAAAAAGACTTATTACTTATTAGGTGGAGGAACATTTGCTTTATTAATTTTAGGTGGTAGTTTTTTTAAAGAATAAATTTGGCTCTCGTAAACGTAGCAATAGATCTATACCAGCATAGAGATTTAATGAACCAGTATTAAAAGATCCAGCAGATGGTCAGCTAACTTCTATTCTAGTAATGTTCTAAAATTTCACCCTAATTTTCTACAGTAATAAATGAGTAAGACAAACAACATGTATTAACACTCTTTATCATGCAGCTATAATTCAGCTATTACATTAGGTTAAATCATGATTCTGAAAATGCTGACAAAGTTTACAATTAGGCTTGCAATGTAACATGGGTTATGAGGTAGTCCTAAAAGCTGATCATGTATGTGTCATTAACCATGATTGCAATAGACTTCCTTATAGCACATGGAAACTTACCAGATAAAATTATTAAGTGGTTCAAGTTAAATAAATGAGTGCTAGTTGACCTAATCATAATTACATTTCAATGTTAGCAATAACCCCTTCCCCCAAATCCATTAGATTTAAAAAGTTCATAAAAGGACAAACACAGAGACCAAAGCCCAAGTCTAGTCTATATATTTCATACGTATCAATTGGTGAGATTATACCAACGCGTCCAGGTGCACCACCTCTATATCAAAATATTCAAGCTGATAATTGTAATAGTTTTAGATCACAAAAAAGAATGAATTAAACTACTATTTAATTTAGAGATAACGTTACCGACATTTTAGAAAGAAATGTAATGAAGCAGAGAAGTTTTTACTTGGATAGAACGTAATACGGAAACTATTTATGGTGGAATGAATATAACAGCTCCTAGTTCATAAGTCGCAGGAATTGCAAAAGGATTTATAATTCTTTTAGCTTTTAGTAGTTTTAGTTCTACAGTACTAGGGTTTACTTGTTTCAGCGACAAAATGGTGTATCATTAAGTAACATCATGAAATAGTTACTGTTTATATTAGGTAACTAAATAGTATTGATGATATGGTAAGCAAAGCAATAACTGACAATGATATTAATTATGATGAATTCAATTTTAATAACTATAAATATAACGAATACAAGGCAATGAAGAATGCAATATCGTAGGTGCGACATCAATAATTATGTCTTCTGTGACTTGAGAAGCCTTTCTATTGCGTAATAGTGTATGGTGGAGTAATTTTAATGTTGTGTGAGAGTGATTAAAATACGTTTTTCTGATAAACTTTTTTTTACAGTGGAATATGTTCATCTGAGATGAGACTAATCTGGATAAATCATTATCCCACAATAATGATAGTTGCCTTTATTAAACACGATTATGATATCAGCATGAAAAAGCATTTCAAGTTTAGTCACTCTAACAGGCTTTATCAAACCTTCTTATCCTCCTTTCATGAGCTGAAACCTATTGATATGCAAAGTCAAACATTTATCTTGACAAAATGTCATTTGGTATCAAGTGATATTTTTTGACTAAATTTAGCATAAAGTAGATCAAACAAAATCGTTATGTTATTGTCAGTTTCACTTCTATTCAAGATTGTTGTATGCTTTGTTCCATGATACCAATTTCTAAATTTAGGATGACTTCTACTTTTCTTACAAGTGTGTCTAACAAATATAGCTGGACATTTACAGAACCGAAAACAAAGATTTCTAAGTATCATCGTCCTTAAATGTGATTTTACATTTTCTAAAATAAAAAATATACTGATCATTCCATCCATAGCATCTATATTAGTTTAAAGATCTTTAAAACTAGTCTTGAATCCTTCTGGTTACGATCCTATTTCAGTTTTGTTAGTACATTCTTTAAATTCCTTTGTAGTTTGTAGACGAATTAGTAGTCTATTTAGTCTCCTATATTCTTCGGAATAGGAGTATTAAAATAGAGACCACTGTTTTTGAATGTCATTTACATACTATTAATCCCTCGATACAAAATCAGTAGCGACTTTACATTTTATACATGATGACATTAAAGATTTGGCTATAGTTTCACAAGCAACCCTAATCTGATGGTTGGCCCTTTTTTCACTTCCTCCGTGACGATACCACTTTAATTTCATTAAATGAACAGAGATTTTAAGCCTTTCATATATTGTGTTTCTTTGCTCTATTTCATCTACAAATTTTAATTTATCGCACTGATATGCCTGATCATATTCATTTGTTTTATTTTATTTATTTACTGCTTATGTATTTTACATATTAATTTCAAAGTTTGATTTTCCTCTGAAAGTATTGTACCATATACACCAGTTATCGATTCCAGCTCTTGGATTATTTTATTTATTCTCAATTGTTAAGATCGTTAAGGAAAAAAGCTGGTAATATATTGAACCTATTTTGTTTGACAATATTTATAACATTCTTTCTGAACCGATCATTATTTGCTTACAAAATATCGGAGCGGAAAAATGCAATCGTCTCTACTATTAGTGCTAATTTACATGTTATGGTGACATTACATTTTGTTACAATACCAGTAGAAATCAAGACTCTTTAAAGAAAATAAGTTCATCGTACAAAAATTGAAAATACTTGTCTTTCAGAATAATGTTTGTCATGATTGATTTAGTTGTTTTAGTGGCTTTTTAAATTTAGGCGTTAAAAGAGTTGACATTATTTTTGACGTATCACTATTATAAGAAAGACCATATCATTTCCATTTACCTAACCTATACTTTTTACCTTTAGGTCTTGTGGTCTTTAATATCTGCTCAAACTTGTACTCCTCGTAAAATATCCCCTAAGTATCCTCTACCTTTAAATCATTTAATTTGTAGACACCGTCACCTATTACAACTTGTATAATTTTAATATATCCTCCGTTATGTGAAATCCTAACCATCTAGCCTATGTTATATTTAGGTGATCCGAATGTATCAGTAATCAGATATCACCCAAAATGAATCCGAACTTTGTATATAGTTCCCTGTTTGTTAGCTTCACTCGGAATATATATCTATTAAAATATCCTTCAATATGTTTGGGCTGGGCATCCACACATTTTCTTGTATATTTCGAATAACAAATTTCCACATTCTGGTCTTCAGAGTTCTATTCAATCTGTCAACTTCAAATGCTTTCTTGTCTGAGTGAATTGATAAATAATAAACATTTTGTCACACGATTGCAATATTATTTCCCTGCATCAAATTGTATTTGTCAAGTTTTCGTTCTTTACATATTTTACTCAAAGCATCGTGTCTGTTATCTCCTTTTTCAGACTTCAATATTAATGCCAATGCATATTTAGAGAAGATATATATATATATATATATATATATATATATATATATATATATATATATATATATATATATATATTACTGTCATACTGTATATTTATCTATCGATGGATGCGTGCATGCCAACAATGTCTTCCTGACACTGAAAATCAAAATGTTTTATGTAAGCCCTTTTGTATTAATTTTTGTATTGATTGCGTGCAAAAAGTGTGCGTACATTGCTCAATTACAAATCGTTTTAATTCAGTATAGTTTATTTTCTTTTCGTCTTTTTTAGTTTGTTTCCATAAATGACTTATGTCTGTGTAAGCAACTGGACTTACTAATATCTCAAATATTCGTCTTTATCAGCGATTTATGTTGAATGTATTATCAAATTTTTCAAAAAGTATAAAGTACTACATGTTTTTGTAATCGTCTGCCATTTTCATGAACTTTGACTTTATAGCCTTTATAATTTGTATTGAGCTTTATCATTATAACCTTTGACCTTTTCGTTTCTTTGCCTTTAATTTTTCCATAGTCCTAAGAACCGCTGAATCGAGCACACAGTGGTAGCAATATCGAATTTTGGAACGTAAACTGTTAGAGGAGTTGAGAACTAAATTCAGTACGCTCTACCTCTATTGTCATAGCTCAATGAAAGACTTAACAAATTATAAGCTTTGATTCGGCTTTTATGAACTAATTAAATAAAAATGATTTTAAAAAATCATGATTAATACATAATATCACCATAAATTCATACAATTTGATTATTTAATTTAAAGGATAATAGAATGAAAGACAACGGTTGTATAAGAATATCGTTATTTAAGGTAGATTGGAAGTAAATTTCTACTCTCAGCATTAATAAGAAGGATTCAGATAATGCTACATATAACTTTGTAAGTTTTTTTTCTTTAATTGAAATGATTTTTAAATAAATTCAATATATTAAATTGATAAACTTCGTATGAAGTAGCTGACAATTTATCTGAAAGTAAAAATTTAAAGTCCTGATTCGTGTTTGTTAATTGCTATAACTTTAACATTTACAAAGTTTGCATCTATACTTGAAATATGTAAAACTAATAAATGTGTTCATATTTATTGAAAATATTGTTTGTCTTAATTTTATTTATTTTAATTATTTTTTTTGTATTAGTGGCACCTCATAACCACCAGTGTCTGATTTAAAAAAATTGCCTCCAGTAATAATACCTCTGTTTCTATGAGATCGTGAGACCTAAAATTTATGTGACTTCACTCAAATATAAATTAAGATGTTTGTTTGTGTAAAGTGTAAAATAAATACCTTGCTCGTACTTTACAGAGTTGGAAATAATGCTTGTTCTACTTATGGTCAGTGAAATTTATTTTCAATATCTCCTGTCCTTTTAAAACAAGAAACAATATTTTGCTAGAGAGATAGGTAAAATTCAATCTCTACTAATGTCTATATCTTCAAACATTAAGTTTTAAGACGACTATCTTAGACCATACGTTGACGCCTTCAAAACTGGAGAATAAATCAACATTCGCTACAGATACTGGCAAAGTTACCTTACGGCAGAAATCGAAATTATATATATATATATATATATATATATATATATATATATATATATATATATATATATATATATATATATATATCACCTATTTTAAAACTGAAAATTTTACAATTAAAGAAATCAGTATGCTTTAAAACAAAAGAATATCCTACGTTTATTGAACTACGATAGTAGAAATATGAATAGGAGTTCCCCGTTATATGCAGACGTTATTTTAAATAAGATCATCTTTATGACATGTATAATTTGCTGAACCGAAGGTTCAAATAATTCGAATGGTCAGCAAAATTAGGTATGAAATAAATTCACCTTTTGTGGCTGAGACCTTCTATTTCTATTACTACTGTTAATAATTAAACAGCAATGTCTAAATATCTTCAGAGAGAAATACAGAAGAAATAGTTAACACTGAGTTGCAAATGTGTCTGGAAAAGAAAGCACTTCCTTTTGATATGTAAAGTTATAATGTTGAAAATTCTTATGACAAATCTTGATTTTCTAGCGACCAAGTACTTTAATTTAGGAAATCGAAGTGCGAGCATTTGAGTGTGACCTTTATTATAAAAATATACCAATTGTTTAAGAAACTAAAATTTCTGTGATATTTCCAGAATTCTCACGTTCCAATCCCACTTATTTAAATTGAATTAGAACTCAATATTTCCTTTCGTTCAAGTAAATTATATGGCGGTAATATTTTATGACTATCTGCAGCGTGAACTGTGGGTGGAATGTCACGACCGTTTTAATCAAGTAAGATTTGTTTCATTTTTATATCGAATTATTTTTCTCTATACATGAATTAAGACACGGTATCTCCGTCCATTTATCTGCTGTATTTTAGTATTTTATTTGTTTTCTTTTTGGAGGCGGTGGGTCGACTTTGTTCACCTCACCGAAAAGATTTTCCATCCAAGCGATCATTTAATCCGGACGACATGGGTTCTGCACTTGCAGGATGTGACACTCAGTGAATACAATCCTTTGTTCTTGCAGAGATTTCCAAATTATAAATCCATGCTTCAAACAAAGACCCTAGACAAGTATGTATGCGCAGGTAATCAATCACATTAAAGACCACTAGTCGGCCCTAACTTTTTATATATTCTGAGTCGCTCTCATGGGATAGTTTCACAAACTGTATATAACCTACATGCGTTTGCAAATCCATGCTTACATCCCATGTCCTTTATTTGTAATAGGGTTTTCTAATTCGGAAACTCCTGTGTGAACAAAGTATCGTGCTCATATGGTGTGTCGATAGACAGGGATTTAAACACCTGTCGTCGCACCAAGTAACCATACTCGTACATGGCCGAATGGCCTCACACGAGTTAAATTCAAATCATCATCATCACCAAGTAAGTACAGATACTTCAATCATTGTGGCAAGGTGAGTGCACTAATTAGGTGGAAGAATTTAGGGGATTATTGGTGTGAAACTTTACACCCTGAGAAACAAATTAATTCGATAATTTCGAAGAAATACACTGAATACAGAAAAGCTCCAACTAGGATGAATATTCCATTTAAATATATGACTTATTAATTCATAAAAAGGGGAATAACTACCCAGCTTTTACCAATCCAATGTGCAATTAAGGTCCTTAAATATTACCGCGATATAAACTTTTGGAAAATAAAATATTTATTCTGTAATCAGATTTAATTAAATGGGGCAAAAATGTGTGAACGTTGGAAAAACATTAAAAATAATTCTTGTGCAGTTACCATATATGTGTACACTAAATGTTGCACATAAATGCGTGTGTGTCGGTTTCCACTTATGTACTGTTTGGATTACGATCTTACTATCTGTGAACAGATAATGGTCACATATAGTAGCAGCATAAATGACCTTGAGTTTCACCTTTTGTACTCAAGATCATTTTGTTTTTCTTTTGCTATTTTTGTTCAGTGAGTATGCATGCTAATTCCACCCCGAAGTCCACTATCAATTATGTGAAAATATAATAGTCTGATAGTATTTTAAGTTTTGGACCCGTCATTTGATATGTTTAATTCAATTAGTGATGAGTAAAACATTTTTATTAATGATATAGCTGTTTCATTCAATCTTTAAAGACTACCCATGTATTCGTATGAACATATACTGTGTCTTAAATATTTAGATGTAAAATATTTTAATGTATCTGTTCACTTTTCATCACTTGCATTTTTAGCCAGCTGCGCTGTTCACTGCTCCATAAATCTAAAACGATACACAAATATAACTGTCATTTAACCTGTTATTTCTACCCCTTCTTTTCTGAACCCATCAACTATGAAATCCTTGATCAATAAATATATTTCTCGTGGTTGCTCGGTATGATGTTTACATTTTTATCTGGATCATTTTTAACGAATTGGATGAACAAGTGACTGTCATAAGCGGATAAGCTATGAATGAATAGTGGTATGTATCTTGGATATTTAAAATCAAATTGAAATAAAATGTTTTCAACCTTATCTGTAAACACCATAGGTTTTGCATTTTTCTCTTATTTCTCAATGCACTAGTTTTGCGATTTTACGCAACGCCTCGTAAATACTTCCATACAATATGTTCTTCTATAAACTATTAGTTTGTAATTAATCTTGTGGATTAATTTGAGGTAGAAAGAAAACCGAATGTAATGTGTTTGCTGTGTCATTGTCCAGGATTGTGTAGACGGCACACATTGACTCTGGCACAATAACATATTGAATTCTAAGTTGCCTTCAGCGATGCATGGCCTTGACATTACACCACACTTCTGGCACTATCCCATGCGTGCCAGAGACGAAGTTATGCTGTTGTGTGTCAGTTTTTCTACTATCCTTAGCCTCTCTAGCACGATGATGCTTATACATACGTGGCTATTAACTGCCACTAATAGTACTGGAATTTATATATATGTGGTTTAAACATATTTTATTTGCTAAATTATGCAAAAAGGGGTCGGTCGGGCTACAAGTTCCCACAACATTAGTTAAGCCCTTCCCCATACAAATATAAGAGTAGCACAAATTAATCAAACATGACAAGCGGCAGGAGAGAAAAAAAAGAACAAAACAAAAATAAAAAATAAAAAAACAACAACTGCAACAAATTAGCTGTGCTGGTAATTAATGGCTAAAAAGCTTAGCAAAAAAAAAGAAAAAAAGAAGAGAGATATCCAATGCAAGTGAACAATAATATTACCAAACAAACTTTGGAAGTAATAATAGGTCATTATACGGTCTGAGAAAGAGTAATATTAATAATAGCAAGAATCTCTTTATATTTTGAATCTAAGGAAGAAACATTAGTTAAAACACCTAGTATCCTGAATGTACTTTTGAAACAACTTGAAGATATTCAAATTTTGCTCAGTTCAAGTTCAGGTGTGCCAAATAGAAGAGAGTTTGTAGATATTGGGACGAGCATTTCGTTAAGACTACGTATTAGATTTTGCCTTTGAAGTGTGCATTGAGTACAAATGAAAATATAATGATACGCACTTTCTGCTTCTAACCCACAGTTGCATAAGGGATTGTCTATATGGTGATTGTCATATTGATGTTTTTTTAGGTTGCTACATTGGTTCCTGATCCTGGTATGAATAATATAATAGAGTTTTTGCGATCACCAGAAAGATAATAAGAAGGAACGCTATTATTTAGCGGGGTTATATACTTTTTAAAATTTTTATGAAATCGCTTTCCGATCTGACATTTTCAGGTAGGGTATTCCATATGAGAATAGAAGAGTTAAGGAAAGATTTTTTTCTTATTTAAAGTCTGGCATTTAATATAGAGAAGTTTTGTTGATTACGTAAATTGTATCTTGACGTTTATCCACCAAAGAAGGATGCAGTTCATTTAAATAACTCGGTGAATCATTATAAATAATTATATGAAAAGCGCAGAGTTTGTGATATTTTCTTCTTTCTGAGAGAGGAGGACAGCCTCATTCATGATAAATTTTGTTTGCATAGGCACTTCTAGTTAGACTTGTGACTATCCTAGCAGCCTCTAACTGGAATCTCTCTAATCTATCTGAGTCTGCATTAGAACATCCATCCCAAACGACATCTGCATATTCTAATATAGGCCTAATATATGATAAGTAAATTATATCTAAGGATTTCTACTCAGCTTATATTTGAGGGATCTTAAATATTTTGCAATTTAGACGCTTTCTTAAAGTATATTTTCAATATGCAGACTCTAAGTGTAAAGCCCAAATGTTTATAATTGTCAACAAATGCAAGCGATTCGTTTTGGAACTTTAGTTTGGGAAAGAGTGGGTTATTCTTTTCGGTGAAAAACATTACTTCGGTTTGTGCTGTGATGAAGATTACTAATCATTGATTTGACCAGTCATGCAGTGTTTCTAAGTCGGCATTGAGTTTATATCGAATATCTTGCATACTTCTAGAAGCGTAAGAGAGAGAACTGTCGTCGCCAAAAAGTCTGGTTAGACTAAACGGTCCTAGAACTGAACCCTGTGACACCCCAGCTGAAACTGAATTGTAGATTCTGCGGTTTTCACAACATCAGCTAATGAACCAGTTAATCAGATTTGACTCTATTCCACAGTTTTTAAGTTATTGATAAGACCTTTATGCTGACTCAGTCGAATGCCTACGATACATTGCCAAATATTATACACATGTCTTCTTCATGATCGAGTGCTTCATAAATACCACGATACATATCTATCAGTTGGTACACGGTTAATTGATTTGGAAGAAAGCCCGATTGATAATTATAAATAAGCTCATTTTCATGCAAGTAATTGTATATATGTTTGAAAATGACCTTTTCCATGACTTTGCTTACACAGCTGAGTAAAGAAAATGGGTCTGTAATTGGTGGGATCATTTTTACTATCTTTCTTATGCATTGGTAATACTACCGCTTTTTCCAGAGGACGGGGAAAATTTTCTCATAAAGAGATCTGTTGAATAAAATACATAGAGGTCTTATAATTGCTGTTGCTGCACCCTTTAGAAGAGTGTGATTTATCTGATCACAACCACAAGCTTTATTTGGAGGAATTGTTCTTATAACATCTAGAATTTTCTGTTCACTTATTAAAGTCCTTGTCAGTTTGTTAATTGTGCGAAGTGGTAATTCCAGAATCATCACATTGATATCGTTGATTTTAGAGATAGATGTGAACAACGAATTTAAACACTCAGCTTTCTCTAAATCGGAGAATGCAGTGTTTAATGTGCCATCATATTGCGTGAATAGTAGTGGTGGTATATTATGATTAAATAGTTGTTTAACTAAGTGTCTTTTGAGTTGGTTCTGAGAGTATTCAAATTTTCGTAACATTTAAGAATAATTCCTTTGCAAATTTTTTGCTATTCTTTACTTTATTTCGAATTTTTTAAAAATATTTAGCCAAGTATCTTGGGTTTTTTGTTCTGATCGCTTTCTTTCTCAACCGATCTCTGTTTCTAGTGTTTCTTCATAGAACGCTATCATACCAAGCTTTATTGGAAGATCAAAAAGTTGGTAGCCTTGTAGGGATGCATCTGTCCACCATATCCAATAAGGTGGATGTAAATTGATCTGTTGGATCGTTGATATCTTAGCACTGAGTACAATTCTGTATCCAGTCAAAGTTTGTTATTAAAATATTAAGTCTCTGAAAGTTAGCATATTTATAAAGCCACACCTTCCGTCTAAAACAAGAATTTAATTTGAAACATAGTTTGGTTATTAAATAAGTTGCCCTGTGGTCACTTATTAATATATCAGTAGACTTAACTCCCGAATTACGAATTGCTATATTAGGTGATACATTAACAGGATCGAGCAAGGATGCTGAATGAGTGGTTACTCTGGTAGGTTCATTTATAAAAAAATGTTTAAATTGTTTAGTATCATGATTTCCTTGGGGTTTTTCAGATTGGAATTTAGCAAGTCCTCATTTAGGTCACCAAGATTGATTAGAAATACTGAGAGCCAGTTCTGTGTAAATATTGAAGGAATCCAAAAATGAATCTCGTTCCAAAGGAGAGCGATATACAACTGCTAGTCAATACCATATATTTTTTATATAAATTTGAATCCAAAGTATTTCATTATTTTGTACAGATATCTCCTTTACATGTTTGAATACTAGATTTTCTAATATATAAGCGATAACTCCACCCCCATGGTTAGTCCTATCACATCTAATGGGTTTGTGGTACACATCTAATTTAATATCATCACTGGCAATAGAGTTATCAAGAAAAATCTCCGTAGGGCAATAATATCAAAATCCTCGATATTTTCATCGAAAAATTCAAGCTTATTTCGGATAGATCAAACGTTTAATTGAACAAAGAAAAGTGCGTCATCCGTTCTTGCCGAGAAAAATGAATTTAAACTGTGTATCTGATGCTTCGGAGTGGAACGGACCTGGATTCAGTTTGACATCACCTGCTAGTAACAGAATTAAAGTAAGCCAAAAGAGAAAATGATGTTATCAGTAGTGTACAGAGTAGAGCTGATACCTTTAAAATTACTTTAAACAAAGATGACTTGACAGAGAACATATGACTTAAAAAATCCGAAAAAGTAAATACAATTAAATGACCAGAAATTTGCAGAAAGAATTTTGCGAGCATGACTGGGATAGTTTTACCCCCTAGGAGTATTACAAGATTTGCAAATATTACATCGTCATGTAGTAATATTTTTTGTTTTGTTGCACGTCTAGCTTGAACAAGAAAAAGCCCTATATGCATTCTTAGTAAAACAACAGTGCTATCCATACGATGGTATGACTAAAGATAATATAGTAAAGAATGCATAGGGCTTATTCCCATTTTCTGGCAGCTTGGGTTTGGTTTTGTCAGATGAACTTGACTTGGTATAAAAAATGCAAAAGCGAACAACAGAGGGAAAGTTACTTAAACACAATTAATAAAGACACATGGCTTGAAAACAACTATTGTAGGAATTATTTACAAATAAAATATTTCTTGCACCAAGTAGGTGGTTAAGTAGTAAGACTGCTGAGGTACATATCACTAACAAAATACACTAAGAATGTATAACATATATTGACCAAAAACGATGCTGTCTGCATTGTGCTTTGCAAACGAGCCTTAAAAAGTTAAAATTATATCTACATCTGTGCACACACATAAATATGAATGCGTACACGCACATATATACACACATACATACATGTATACATGAATACATACATACATATACATACGTACGTACATACATGCATACATACATACGTACGTACATACGTACATACATGCATACATACATGCACACATATACATACGTACGCAAGTACATGCATACATACGTATGTACGTACGTACATGCATGCATACATACATACATACATACATACATACATACATACATACATACATACATACATACATACATACATACATACATGCCGCATATACATACTCAGATATAGATAATTGATTGGCTTATATATGTGGTAGTTAGAGAGAGGGAGATAAAGCTTAACTCGTCATCAGACTGAGTACTAGTAGAATACAGATAACCTACCGCTCGTGGGCTGGTGGATCAATGGTTTGGTGCTAAATCAGATCATTCTAATGCGGTCAAGGTTAACCCTGCACACATATATGTGAATGCACATAGCTATCTATAGTCGTACACAAACGTACATAAATTGACCACTGATTTTCAATTAAATATATATGCTTTAAAAAGAAAGAGAAGTTAAACTTTAGAAAGGGGTGACAGTTTATACTGCTGCAGTATCATCTTACCCTCCATAACAGTCTTAATGCTGATCTAGAATAGTGGATAGAAGAGCAAAAGGATCATTGGATCTTTTGACTTCATGTCTTTCGCCAGGGGTAATGTCTTTGTAGTAAATGCTACCATCATAGACCAAAAAGATTTGATCTTATCTGCCATCTTAAGTTCCAAGAATTTCTTTATCATAGAATGTCTTGCTTTTGTAAGGTCCTTTGTAGCAAAAAGTTTATCTGAGCTGATTTTCAGATCTCTTTTTTGGGCATTACTTTTGATTTCACTTTATAGGCCTTGAATTTGACAATGATTGAAGCTTTGCCACTTCTGTTCCTTCCTGCGAGATGAGATATCATCAGGTTCACAGTCAATTTTGAGTTTATCCCGGAGCAGAGCGCAAACTAGGTCATCTGTGTTTGCATCTTTACTCTCCGTACCTAGAGGCCACGGCACAATGTGAATCCTAATATTTTCCCTCCTCGAATATTGCTCCAAGTTTTCACACTTACACTCTAGCTCATCAACAGCAAGCTTCAAAGCCTTAATGTCCTCATCTTTCACAGAAAGTTTAACTTGCAACTGTTTTATTACGTTCTCTATGTGACCAGGCAACACACCAGAGACAACCCGTGACATATACTCATCTATGACCCTCTCAATGGCCGGGTTGAGTGCTTCTATAAGAATAAGTAGTACTTTCCCCACAAAATCAGAACTACTAAGACTTTCCGACACTACTGGTATCATGTCGACAGACTGCAAGATGAATAGGCTTTCCTCAGATTCCACTGTTGCTTTCTTTGCAATATGTGTACTCCCAGGTGATAGATCTGTGGAAGCTCCACTCAGCATATGCTTTCGATCACTCATAATAATACATGTTTGCAACACACAGTCAGGCCCTTATAGATATATCTGTATACACTACCAGTATAATCTCTAGTTTTACTCAAAGGTTCAGCGAAATTAAGATCAATCCTTCATATCTATCACAGTCAGACAGCAGCGTTACAAGAAGACTTACCACAATATATATATATATGTGTGTCTGTGTGTGTGTGTGTGTGTGTGTTCGTGATGTATATTTAACTGAGATTACACCAATGTTGATAAATCTTTTATTTCAACATAATAAAACGTTAATTCTTTGTAGTTATCATGACGACTAAGTTGAAATATGATTAACATGTTGACATATGATTTTGTCTCTATTTGGGTTACTCCAACAGGGTTGATGTAGTTTCTCCACATTTCGCTCTCCCCCTTTCAGTATTTGATACATAATTATGGATATATCTAATTCATGTTTAGATTTCCCCATCGTTTCTCTTTTTACCATACAGCTGTCTAACCAATAACGGTATCTATGTAAATTGTACTTTGATGGCATATTCACATGATAACTTGGTATATTTAAGACGCTTACCATCTTTATTGGCTACCGTTGTACAAGTTTTCGTGTTCTTAATCCATTCAGGTAAATATTTGTATGAATTTCCTATGAGATATTGAGCTCTATCTATGTACAGTGTTAAATATTCAATCCTGTCAAACATCAATTCTGCACTTTTGATCATTTACTGTCCAACTTGGATATGTAAGACGTCGAATAAACTATCAACTTCATCTCTGTTCAATATTGCATAAGTTTTGTTATGATAAAAATACTCTACTCACTCTACCTCCTGATGAAATATTTGTATGATATATAAAGGGGCTTGTAATGTTTCTCACTTGTTCTCATATTTTCTTATAGATAAGGGTCTTACAACTCCTGCGCCAGTAACACTTCAAGCCATACCGAAACCTCAACCTCCCAAACCTGATCCCATACGACGGCCTGCAAACTCCTCTTAGTGGCTTTATTAATACGGTTAGAAATGGATTACTTAGTTTTTCTAAGTATTCACTTTATTTACCATCTATAGTCTTTGAATGAATAGGAGGCACACAAGAACCTTTAATCAGTTGATTGTTTACAACTGCAGGTACTATTGTTACAGTTGCTGTGGATAATACTGTTTTGTTGATAGTGGCATTCATTGAATTTGTATTTGCCAAGCTTATAGTCACTGTCATTATTTTGTCTTCAACTGTTGTATCACAAGTTGTTCTGTCTTCAGTTGTTTTATCATAATCCAAATTATGCTGGAATTATACAGACTGATGCTTATCGTCCTTGATAACTACTTAATCTGACTGCATCTTTTCTTCATTGTTTACTGCCATACTCGATATCTTTTTATCTTAATATACGTCTTAGGCTTTGGGATTTCATTGTAAGTAGTGTCAACATTAATACAAGAATTTAGACTTAATGTCAAGTTATATGATAGCCTTGGCATGCTGTTCTTATAGCCTATCACACTACTCATATTCATTACCATGTTACTACTGAGTAGATAAATTTCACTTCCTACGACATAGTATAGTTAGTCTAGTTGATCTCTGTTTGAGTTATGAAGTCCTGAAATAATTTATTTGACCTTTCTCGGTGCCTAGCCCCCGTCCTTCTTATAATTATTTTTTCTATTTATTTCTTGAAGGAATCTTCTACATCTGATGTTGATTCTATTTTTGATGCCCTATATTGAACTTGTGATTCTAGTATAAATGTAGACCATGATACATTTATTTGTTCTAGATATGCCTCCATTATTTATGTCATTACAATCCTGTGAAAAGAAGTACTTATATCCTATATGTTTATATACATAATCCAATGCTAACCTAATTACCCACCAGTACCATGCTAATGCTCTCATGACTTTCTGTCCAGTATAATGCTTGCTGTCATAGCTGGTTAAGTCTGGTTAAATACCTTTAGTATTTGTTCACCAAACACACTGACACATACGATCCTCTTCAACATCATTTGTTCTTACCTTCGATGAACTTCAATGAACATGTGGTTGTATATTGAAGCTGTTATTTATCAGATTACATTTTTTGGGGGTGTTGATGCTTTCTTTTGTTATGTTAATATAATTGTTACAGAGATTGAATGTCGTTCTCATTTCCTTAACTATTGCTCTTGTTTGTTAGCATGGACAATTCTCATTAGGTAATGATATCTTACATATCTGTAGCACTTTCCTTATCTAGTATGCATGGAATTTATGTACAGACCTAACCATCGCCAGAAGACTACCATTCGTTGTATGCCAGTAAGAAAGTCCGCACACAGCACAGTTAAGCTGATTCTGCCAAATTAACATATCACACTATGCTCTATGCTTGTCTACTACTGTATACTTATTAATATGTCTAATATTATTTAGGATAGCTGTCTCTGGGAGCCGTAAGCAGCTTCAGGCTAAATAAGTTAGCTTCCAGATCTTATTCCAGCTGATATTAGTCACAAGTAGGACACTGCGCTTAATGCGCTAAGAATACGTATATTTACAAGTTACGGTGCTTATGACACGTTGAATCTGCACTAAATTGGTGCTTACTATTAGAGTTGCTATATCTATTTTCGTTTTGTGTAAAAAAAATTTCCAGATTCTATTAAACCTTTCTATTATAAAGGTGTTTTTATCTGAGTAAGTGGAAAATATTTGATGTTATTTCTCCAAAAACTCCTGTACAGTGCGGTTGTAAATTCCTTCACTTCATACGGCGTTACTTTCTATTGTTTACACTCTTTAAAGATTTCTCTAACTAGTGTCATATGTGTATATATAATTATTTTTATGACATTTCTCTGATTGAATCTCTAATTGGAAATTTGGACAATTCAGAAAAATCGCCGCATCTGATCAACAAATAACAGAGAAACAGATAATCGACTGCATGATGCAACATTAATCTGCAGAAACATGCAATTTGATATTTCTGATGCTCTATCGGCCCGCCCAGGATAGCCACATATGGGTCACATCGATCATTGGAGGAACATCGAGTTTGATGTTTCTGATGCTCTATGACATGTGGCGAATCTCCCGATTTCCTAATAAATTTATCAATCATGAAGATCTTAATTTTATCCTAAGACTCAGACGTTCATATATAAAATTTTACCCCAGTCGGGGCGTCAATTTGATGTTTCGGATGCTCAATCACAAGTGGCGAATCTACCGATTTTGATTGTTTTATAGAGAACCATTTCAAACATCTGAACTTTCGCCACTTGTCGATGCAAGCCATCGGAGAGTCATTTTGAATGTATGTCTTCAATCTAGTTGAACCAATGATTGAAACAATAAACAGACTGCTATTGGTGAATCTCCCGAATTTGATTGTTTTATAGAGAACCATTTCAAACATCGGAACTCTCGCCACCGATCAACAAAGACTCAGAATTGATAAACAAAGGCTCGTTGACCTGCAAACGCATCGCCGATCATCACGTTCTTGCCGCTGCGACATCCGCACAATCTTCGACGTATCCGCGCGTCCGATATACCCATCCGCAGCACCATTTCGGATACGTCGCTGCGATGTCCGCGGGGGACAGCCATATTGATGTTGAATTTCCCTCGAAGAACATGCACGGAGATTGCAATGCTGGGCCGGACCATGTCGGAGCGGTCTCGCTGATATCCACGTCTGGCTCCCAGTTGCTCGAACGCATGCTTGTTTATAAATCCAGCGGTGGCTACGGGATCATCAGGAATACATGTTATTGTTGTGCCGTCGGAATTATTCTTCACAATTATGCGCGTCGCACCACTGCTTATCATCAACGCGAGTACGACCGAGAACAGCGCTGTCATTATTGTGATTGTCTGTTTCTAACGGGGATCTGTGAACGGGTCTGCGATTGAGGTAAACATACCCATAAACCCGTTGCCGCCGCCGCACACAGCATCGCGTGGATATCTTTGGCCTGCTGGATCGATCTTGTTCCAATAACATTGATCTTTCCTGACAAAAAAAAATTGATTACCGGTCTAGATTGTAGCCGGATCAAAGTGGATGTTGATTCATAGTTGTTTCTGATCGGATAGATATCACGATGTCCTTAAAATGACTGTCTGACAGCATCGTAGTTGATAAAATCATCACCGTGCAGCACTACGTTGCATCGATAATTTATGATGATCGGGGATTCTGTAAGCACAGTTACTGGGACGCTAAAACACCACTGAAAAAACTGTGCAACGGCCGTGATCACGTCAGTGCCATCATGAAAGTCATTTGCGATCACCCCTGGAATTTGAATATGACCAGATGTCGGAAATATCTTTACTTTGTATATCTTACCGGGCATCACCGAGCGCTCATGGAGATCAACGATGACCAGAATAAAACTGCGGAAACATCTGTTGGTACCCGATTTTATGCGACCGAAACAACGCTGTCGTCGCTGTGCTCGGTCAGGTATTCCGTCACGATGTTGTATAACACCGATGTGGATCTCTGAGGAATTAATAATTTACCCTGATACGTGCACGTTATCGTTGTCAGCGCTGTTGTCATGGTCATTGATGGGCTGGTTAATATACCGCTGAAGATCGTCTAGTTGTGTTTTGGTTAATTTGTGCATCGCCGCCATTATATCGGTGACCGTTATTGGATTATTCATAACGGTATAATGGTTGACCCAGCTGATTTATGTTTATGACGAAGTGCTCGTGTCGATATTATTCTGTCCTGTGAATTATTAGTGCCAGCTCCCGTTTCTCTGGCTCTTCGTACAGCCAATTCTGCTGATATTGCTTTGAGATCTTTACGCCTCAGCGAGTAATCTTTGAGACCATCCGGTAATTGCTTGTTCAACAACGTGATTGTGGCTCTGTCACGTTCTCAAAGTCGTACAAAATTAATACCAGCACGTGTTGCGTGTTCAATGCTGATGATGTCCGGGATGGGGTATCGTCGCGCCGCATCTTCTGGATCTTTCTTGAGAACACCACTTACCGTCGTATCGTCGAACACATTTAATTCACTTATTTCTCCGAGTCGTGCTGAAAATAGCAGCGCAAACACGATAATATCATCGATGATCGCGTGTTCTAGCGATACCGCACGCGAAGGCAGATTATCAGTTATTGTTGGTGGTATTTCTAGACCCCAACCGATTCCCTTGGACAGCGTTGCTGCCAGGGCCTCATTTTGCATATGTGTTACTGCAGGTCTGTATGTTACATCAATTATATCATCGATCGATTTATTGGCCCCCGATTTATCGGCCAGTGATCTGATTATTTCTTTTCTGAGTCTGCCCAACATCGAGGTTGCCGTTGATGCATTTGGATACATTTTCACGATGATGTCGGCGGCGTTCAATGCGTTCGACTGGGTCCATGTTATATCGATAAAGAGATCGGCGTGGATCTGCTTGGCAATTTTCTTCTTTTTGATCATCGGTAGCATTTATAAACAATCTTGGGCTTAATATAAAATTCATGAATTAGCCGCGATGATCAATCCAGTACCAACTGCAGCGGCAACAACGATGATCGCTCCAATTGCTAACATTGCCATGTTTATCAAATGTCGTTGGCTCATCATACTGCATTGACCTGGACGTCGGTGTTGTAACTCCATGTCGCGAAACAATAGGTGAATACCAACCAGCACGTATCAGATATCCTTTCGTGATCCTTGATTACGACGTCCTTGAGACCGATCGCGTCGGGATTGATTGACATTTTAAATGCTCGTCTGCTCAGATTAGAATAAAACACAAAGAGACCACCAACGACCAGCGCTTCCATAAGGCGCTCTTGCAATGCACCCATCGGTTCCATTATTGTAACACCGATCACTTAACAGGATCGCTGACGTGTTTGTGGATGGCAGATTTATGTTCTCGTGATTTAACTGTTATGACGTTTGGTGGCGTCCTTGACAATTTTGACCTAACTAACACGAATACCAGTGATGCTACCTCGATCGCGATAATGGATCCCATTAAGTTTTTTTTATATACATTTGTGGATTTTGTATTTTTTTTTCCTCTGAGGTTTTTTACAGCGCCGGTGCTGATTTATCAGCCGATGGTTGTTCAACAATTGGTTGGACCGACGCTGGTTGTGCGGGTTTCTCCTTCCACGGACGTGATGGTGTCGCTGCTATTTGTGGGGATTTTATCGATGGTATTTCAGTCGACGTTGTTGCTGATTCACTCATGATACAAAAGATCGTCGCTGCTCAAATACGTGTGAAACGTGACCGGCGCTGATGGATCCGCGGACATCGCCGGGGGAACAATATGAGACACAGTTAAAACCCCGATACACATAGGAGCAACTGCAATGCCAAACTGAGACACAGTAGAGCCAGCGATGTTACCAACGGCAGTGCTAACACAGGATTTTGCTCTAAGTCGCGCTGGAGATCAGCCGGGTCATCGATGTTGACGAATCTTGATATTATCTTCGAATATAACCCAAGCACGATTGTTCCGATTGATTTTATCGCTGCCGCAGCGACTGCGGCGTCGACTCGCTCGACAAACTTTAATACGTCTGCGTCTGATAATTTCTCTATGTTGGCTGGGGTTAATTTGCGTCTGATATATTCACGTGATCGTCCTTGCACGGCCACGCTATGAAGTTTATCACGGGCGCTAGACACTTCTATGTTTACGTCGCTGGACGTGTTCAGCAACGTATCAATGAATGAAGCTGCCATGGTATATAATCTGAATAATTTAACTAACAGCACCACAAACACAATTGTAACCAGCGATAAATTCATTGCGACGATCAGCAGCAGCGAGGTGTCAATCATTTAGCAAGGAGATCGTTTTAATATTGAAATCAGCAACGGATCATCGTGATCATCATCACCATCAATACAACGCATGAGACACCGGTGGTTCTGTCCTGATTATCACGGCGGAATGTGGTTTCGCACATAAATACGGTCTGACATTTGCTCGTTGATCAGAGGTGAGGACATGATTTTCCATCAGAGCCACATCGAATGAATCCGAGTGTTTACAAATAGAACATGACCACGAACGACGTCTGCTCACGAAAATCCTTTGAAACAGCGTTGTATTTATGCGTGATCACCCACACGGCTATCTTGCATTGCGCTCCTGACCAAGATTGGCACAATCGTCGATGATCACTAACGTGTCTCACGGGAATCACTCTGCAATGGCTGGACTGGCAAGTGGCGAAAGTTCCGATGTTTGAATTGGTTCTCTATAAAATAATCAAAATATGGAGATTCGCCACTTTTGATACAAACATTCAATGCGACAACTGAGGTCTCTAACATCGATATAACGGATACGTCAGTGACTTTATCACACGATCTCGCACAGGATCATATAATGTCATACCAGCGCCGGATAACCAATCAACCTGATCGATCATATCTGGAATCGGCCAGTTCTCTGGCGATACTGTATAATCTCTACGCTATGAATGTTCACTGTTGAGTGCTTCGAACGATGATCCATATCGCAGGTATAATGTTCGTGCCGCAGATAACAAAGCTTTCGGTGTCGCTGTTATATTTTCTTTTTCATCAAGTTGTCGGAAAATAGTTTGTTCCACGTTGACGCCAGTCATATATATGCTGATTTTGTCTGGTCGGAACTTAGATTGGCCCGCAGCGTTGTCCCGTCAATGACCGTGTCGCTGATGACATCTGGGAGTCCCAGCTCGGACAGATATTTTCTTGTGACCGATAACCGCTGTTGTTCAGACGCCTGTGTTCCCACGTGAAACATCGAAGATATATTCGCTGATGTGCCACCGGTGTTGCCAAGAAGAACATCATTGAATCTTCGAAATGCATCAACGTGTTTTTCTAGATCCTCTATGGTGTCTCTGTCGATCCCGGCAATATGAATCTGATACACGGATGACAGCCACGATGATTTTCTGGCATACGGGTCCGTGATTGTCTCGTCGTACACATATACACAGTCGAGTCCGAGCTTCTCGACATCTGTTGCAGGGTTATCTAATGCCGCAGATATTCGCTGGCCATATGGAATTTTCAAGTCAGCACCGACTAGGTCGTCGTTGTGCTCAACATTTTTTTTAACAGCTCATTGCTGTACGTGATCGTATATCCACTTCGTTGCATAAACACCAGTAGCCTGTTTGTGAAATATTACTTGGAGTTATTTTCTTCCATGATCGTGGAATAAAATGCATATCCGAATGTTATCCTGAGATCTTCCGCGTTTGGAACTCGGTATCCGCTTATGTCTTTACAGTATTTTTCACGAGACACTATTAACTTGTGAATGGCGGCATCAGTTAGTGGTTCTCCGCAATATCTGCTTTGACATACTGTGCAGAATCTGATCTCGGTGATACATCTGAATCTATGAAGTGCTTGTTTGGTTGCTTTGACGGATCCAAGACTGTGCGAAAACACGTACAGACAAGTAAATCTGTCATCGACGATAGAAATTCCCGCTTCAGCTGTCATGTTGTACACGTCCGCGTCAACGTTGTCGTATACAACCTCGATGTCATTGAAATCCTGTCGTTTTTGATCTGCGGATGAATCAGCGTGGTAATATCGCACTCTGAGTCCAATCCACTGCAATTATGTCGTGATCAACTTTACGGAATAATCACATTTCATTTTATAATTGCAGAACACCGCAATTTTGTCTCCGATGCGCACCGTGTCAATATCGTTATTGAGAAGATGCTGAAGATTCTCTAGTGGTGATCCAGCAACAACGATGTGCTTGTCATGATCGGGGTTGAACGAGTTTACGATGAATTTAAACTTTCTGCCGTTCATCATCAATATAAATTTCAAGTCCCTGTCGTTGCAGTCTGCGTCAAGAACATTAACACGTGACGCACATGCAATCAGCGACGCAAATTGGTCCCATCGGGCAAGATATTCAATGGGGCTCCCAGAAAATATCTGACGAAGGATACCATGCCATTCATCAACGATAAGGACATCAGGAACTCCATTAACACGCCGCATGGACTCTACCTGGACGATTGCGCGGATTGGTGTATTCGCTAGTGCTGCAAAATCAGTATAACGTTGATCATGTAATTGATAAGTTCATGATCTGCGGCGGTTTTCGTCGTGAATGTCTTTCTGTATGACACGGCAAGCACGGACTTGTCTGTTGGAATTGTTTTCCATACTGCTTCTGATTTACCCATTCCACACTCAGACGCATCGATGTAATCTTCGTCGACACCGATACATCTATCTCCGGCTTCATTTGATGGTGGTTCACGATATAACTCGGCACATTTGTTTAGAAATAATCCTGTTGCTCTTTTGTTAAATAGAACACGGCATCGTGTTTCAATTGCTTCGTTGATATCATGCCTGGATAGGTAGGCACAACCTCGATCGCGGCACGCACGTACTGATCGGGAATTGTTTTGAAATATTCTGGAATCTCACTCTGATGGCCAACGCCATCACATATCTCGCTGAGAAACTTCGCATTGTTGCATTCGATATCGTCGCTGATGCGTGTTCATCAGCGTAGATCGTGATTGTCTCGATGATATTTCTAGGGCAACGAACAGTTATAGATTCATTGAGATATGCAAGACAATCAATACGATCATGACATCGATCACACATCGTGCAGAAAGATCCTGATTGTCTCGATAATGTTATTCTATTTTCATGTTGAGATCGAGTGGAAAGTCTGTATTTTTCTCCTGTCAGCGCCAAGGATATTATCTGAATTGTCTCATCGCTGATATCTATGGCAGCGCCGTTACACTGTTGTGATGGTGGGTCATACACTGGAGCCCCAAATGGACAAATAAGTGTGTCTGGCAGTGTTAATCCATCTGGAAGTTCTTTGTTGAGTGATGTTATATCTTTTCGTGTTGTTGCTAGCCTGATACTGTGTTGACCAGCAACAACATCATTACCACAGTGTGGAAATACACTTTCGAGATCACGATTATCATCAAGGTTGTCCTGGGAGGTATGAAGATCATCAGCAGGTCCACCAATATGATATCCATGATGGGTTTTCATCATCGTGAACGCGTTTGTGTCATCGGTAAAATCCTCACCAACGATGTTGTGCCATTTATACTGCATGTTAAGGTGCTCCATAATACGATTGCTATACTCTGGTCGGTCAACAACGACGACGGTCCTTCGCATACGATATCTGGGAATAATATGTATGTGTGCGTCGATCACTTATACACGGCTGCATCGTCATTTAAAGACTCAGCGTTATCATATATGTACAAATTTGTGAGGTTATGTTGAACAATAATATTGACGCGGTCAACAAGTGCGTCGATCGCTTCTTTTTTTCTCCAATGAACTGACTTAAATTGTTTTGGGATCATCTATAGGTGTATAGAGGCTCTAATTTAAATTTGGATAGTCACTGAAAATATTATTTTTTACGCCGCCGACGCGCAGATCGGGACCTCCAAAATGCTCGTCCGGCCGCGAATGCACTCACGACAATGATCATCAGCGCCGCCATGGTATTTCCAGCTAGAAATCCGATACTCGCTGCTGTGTATTCGATCAGTTTTGATATGATCGTTCCTCTGCAATGCCGAGCAACCAGTTCTTGAGTCTGGTCAGAATATAGCTGAGCCACTTCTTGAATAGTTTCCATGCGGTGGGTTCTGCTGGTTCAGGTGGGACCGGTGTTGGAGTCGGTGATGGGCATGGTGGAGTCGGTGACGGACCTGGTGGTGATGGTGATGGTTTTGGCCCTGTACCTGACCGTAGAGCGTTTAACGTTGCCACCTGAAGTCTAATCACGACAGCGGACACGGTAAATCCAATCAAGCCAATGGCCCCCGCGATACTATTGCCGCGTGATCGAAACACAACTCTGGCTTTGTCCCCGAATGATTTATTGGACGATGCAAGTTCATTTACAGCCTCATTGTACCATTGTCGTAGACCATCGCGATAATCACCAGACTCAATAAAAATGTAGTTATTCTGTCTCGCAGCTCCATGATTCTTTCAGGATTATATTCACGCAGCAATTCATGTTGAAGCTGATCCATAAGTTCGACACGCTCACCAACGAGTTTACCAAAATTAGTCCATGGATCTCTCCAGAAATCGTGCATTCCTGATATTTATCTGTCAGACACTGCTTCTCTCACTCCATCGATCATAACAAGATCCATACGTCCAATGACTGATTCAACACGCGATGATGCATCCGATAATTGTAACTCTCGATCCAGTTCTTTGATAGTTTCAACTCTTTCACTGAGTTTTGGTTGTTTCGCATTGGTGATTTTGGTCTGATCGTCAGACGTGAATTGATCAAGAAATTCATTAAATAATTTTCGGCTAGCGGAGTTAGGACTACCAAGTTTTATTCGATCAGAACGGGAACCTTGCTCAGCACTAAGTTTGATTGAGCCGGAAACGTCGGATGATCCTGATTTATTAGAGTATCTTATATTGCCTCGATCTCAGATCATGAATCTGCTAATGTTGCTGCTGCTCATGCTATTGGATGTCTCCGGTGGGATATCATATGCGGTTTTCATAAAATCTTGTGTACGCGCTGCGTCGTCGATTGTTGCAGTTATGAAGTGCTCGGTTGATGTACCACCAGCAGTAGGAAGATCTAATTGTCCTGTCAGCTCATATCACTGGCCAGCTATACCATCTCCAGGTCAGTAATCAGTTTGTGGAAGTAGAGGTTGTTCATGTGCCATGATCAATAATTTTAGTTTGTTGTGTTGTTGTCATATTTAAAGGCTCGTCCAATGCTTTGTTGTCAGACTTGGTGAACTTACTAGAATCAGCTAGATTTTTTCCATTGTTTGTTGTTAATGTTACTGAATCACCGCCCTTTGTCTGGTACAGGATATTTCCCATCGTTGTTCTGAAACTTCTTGGTAAGATTCTTTTCATAGAAGAATTTGTTTCTTGATCTTGTCCCATCATACGCAGTAAATTTCTTATCAGAGACACATCATCGGGATTGTTTTGATAGATAATTCTGGATCTACTTTCGGAGCTTGATGGGTAATTAGTGCTTGGATTATCTGCCTCAGTAATTATTGTTCCGCCACTGATGAATGATATTTCGGTGGTCGTAGAAGTCTCTGGGATTCTGCCATAAATCTTCCATCTCAATTTCTTCTTGATCTGTTGGATTGATCGGGTCATATTCCTAAATTATACACATGTTGGGGCTCAAATAACTGTTTCGTATAAACGATTGCCGCGGCTGAGATAAATCCGGCCGCAACAAGCATGTATTTTGCTGCTTCTGTATCTGGATTTACACGTTGGACAACCTCAGAGATTGGTGATTGTTCAGGTGCTGATAGTTCAGCCGATGGTTGTTCAGCCGATGATTTATCAGCCGTTTGTTGCTGCGTCGATGTGTAGCTGGGGATCTTTGGAGCAGTGACTGAGTGTTTAGGTGCTGGTCGTTCAACCGCTGGTTGCTTTACATCAACGATGGGACACACCGTATGGGAATCTCCGGTCGATCCACCAACAACATCGGAGATAGGCTCAATATAACATCGGCTCGGCATCGAAGGCAATGACAGACCAACAACCAGATCCAGCTTCAACTTGAGCCGTTCCACGATCGAGGCAAATTTCTGTTGTGATGTTCTCTATAAAACGAGCATACTCGACAAATTTAACTCTGGAGGCTGGTGATTTATCACCGAATGAAAACCCGTTGACTATCTCACCACGAACATTTGTCTGGGACATTGTTGTTTTTGCAGATAACAGCGACCACACATACGTGTATATGCTTGTGGTCAACGCATTTATTCTAGCATCAGTGAATAAGTGAATCCATGTGCCCATCCACTAGGGGATCCTGATCCACCACCAGGATCAATAAAATACACAAATCCAGACTCTGCATCGGATTCTTGTGCGATCCAGTCTATGTATTCATATCCGGTCGTTTGCGTCGATGAATCTCCTATCACATGAATCGGTATGTGCCATGGTTGATTCTGAACTGGCGCTGGATCCCAATCAACGTCGATGCTGTGTGTTCCAAAGACCAGCATGACGACCCTGAGGAACACGCCAATCCGTTGCTGGATCAACTCGATATCGGTTACAGATGTTGATGTATGGACCATAATCGTAATTGCTGTTAAATTCGCTCCATACCTAACCGGCAGATCGAACCGGCAGCGTCACCTTCATCTCGTTGAGGATCGACATAACTGTGTAATAGACGAGATATTGGATCAGCGATGTCACCATCGGTATTTGCCCGTATACTTTCGTTGATTCGCTTGGGAGTATATGCTCGAGTGTGATAAAATGCAAAGTTAAACTGACATTGAGCAAATATCATCAGACGATCCAACCACTTCGGATACAACTAGGCTTCGGCGACTCTGTTTGTTGCGATTACTCTCGTTGACGTGCCAGGAGGCGGTGTATAAATGTTATCTCCGGTTATATCTCCGGCCGAATCAAGCCCTGGATATGCCCCTAACGACCTGTTCTTGCACATGTCTCTGAAGTCAAACAACTTGGTGGTCGAAAATGATCGATCTGGTGCGTAATATACTGTCAACGACGTCAGCGCGGATGCGACATCGTTGCGACGCCGCAGTGATATCTGAGTGATATTTCGCGCCGAAAAATAGAGTTGCTATTGCTTTGACTGCTGCTCATATGACTGTTTAATCGCGCTGGCTATCTGCTGCTGGTGCTGAACAGACCGTCGTAAAACACGTTCTTGTGCAGCTGCAACAAGTGAATTGTTATCACGAAGAAATTCATCTGGAAGTGATTCAATCGAGTTTATCCACGATGATGTTGCCGCGTTTATCTCATCGGAGGTCGTCGATGAATTCATTGATGCGATTGTGGCTGATTCAAGCGCGTTTAAGTTAGGCACGCTCATTATCAATAGCAACAATGCTCAACTTGATGTTGTCCGATGTCGTTTCTGGAGTTTCCAGGCAGTTATATACACCAATCAAAAATCGTGGTGAAACCGCCGAGATAGCGCTGACCGATCTTTCATACTAAAACATCATCAACAACCAGTGGTGTCGATTATGCACCGGAGAAATCAACGAAATAACAATCCACTTCACCGATAAACGCGTTTATGATCAGAAACGATGAATAACACACAATTAAGTGCGATCAGTACAATACAATGTCATCGGCAGGACTAGGATGGAAACCAGCAGAAACCACCGAAGTGACATTGACGAATCTTGATTATCTTGATCTTGACGGAGGCACAATGAGAGGTCCGATCAGTATGGGCGGTCAGTTAATCACAAATGTGACGATCCCGGTCAGCGCCAGCGATGCAGCATCACAATCATATTCTGATCAGTATAAAACCGCCCATGTGTTGGTGACCGCGATCGATGAAAATTCAGCACCATTTCCTAATGCACGATTGCTGTCAGTCGGAGAGAATTTATCATCCTCGGTCATCGGAAATACAATGCTGGTGACTGCTTCGTACGTTGCGACGTCAGCGGCGCTAGATCCGTTGGCGAGTCAGTCAATCGTGGTTATGTCAGTACCACCGGCCGGTGTAATGCCCAATCACAGTGCTAGGAGTTTGTCCAAATATTGCGTTTTTGGTCGTCGGCAATATCGTGTATGTTGGTGCTCCTGTTGTTCTTACAACTGGTGCCGGCACAATGAGTGGCACAATCAACAACAATGACATACATGACTTTCAACACCTACAACAACATCCAGTGCATTTCCACGCGGGTACGTCGATGGTGAACTTTCTGCGATACGATCAGGATCATTTATATCAACGAGCACACTTGGTGCCGAATATACCAACAACAGAGTGTTGTCTGCGGGCAATCATATCATAATTACGGTCCAGGATAACACCGTGCAGATCGCACTTGAGCCGACATTCAAAACAGAGGCCGGAACATTTGGTACTGCCATCGAGAACACTGACATTTCCTGTGGGTAAAAACGAAACTCAGATCAGACTCACCAACATGTGGGTGGAGCGCGAGACCAATACATGCTTTTCAATGATGTGTGGGGCATATGTCGGTTCTTTGCGGAGCAGCGCTTAGATTCTCACTAGGGGATCATCATTCATACTTTACATAGGCGGAAATCCACCGTCGGGATGGTCTCAGCGATGGCGCATCGATTACATCGAGATGCCGTAGTGGATAAATCTGCGGGCAGATCCCCGTTAGAAACAGACAATCACAATAATGACAGCGCTGTTCTCGGTCGTGCTCGCATTCATGATAAGCAGAAGTGCGACGCGCATAATTGTGAAGAATAATTCCGACGGCACAACAATAACATGTATTCCTGATGATCCCGTAGCTACCGCTGGATTTATAAACAAGCATGCGTTCGAGCAACTGGGAGCCAGACGTGGATATCAGCGAGACCTCTCCGACATGGTCCGGCCCAGCATTGCAATCTCCGTGCATGTTCTTCGAGGGAAATTCAACATCAATATGGCTGTCCCCCGCGGACATCGCAGCGACGTATCCGAAATGGTGCTGCGGATGGGTATATCGGACGCGCGGATACGTCGAAGATTGTGCGGATGTCGCAGCGGCAAGAACGTGATGATCGGCGATGCGTTTGCAGGTCAACGAGCCTTTGTTTATCAATTCTGAGTCTTTGTTGATCGGTGGCGAGAGTTCCGATGTTTGAAATGGTTCTCTATAAAACAAGCAAAATCGGGAGATTCACCAATAGCAGTCTGTTTATTGTTTCAATCATTGGTTCAACTAGATTGAGGGCATACGTTCAAAATGACTCTGCGATGGCTTGCATCGACAAGTGGCGAAAGTTCAGATGTTTGAAATGGTTCTCTATAAAACAATCAAAATCGGTAGATTCGCCACTTGTGATTGAGCATCCGAAACATCAAATTGACGCCCCGACTGGGGTAAACTTTTATATATGAACGTCTGAGTCTTAGGATAAAATTAAGATCTACATGATTGATAAATTTATTAGGAAATCGGGAGATTCGCCACATGTCATAGAGCATCAGAAACATCAAACTCGATGTTCCTCCAATGATCGATGTGACACATATGTGGCTATCTTTTGCCGGCCGATAGAGCCCGTCATTAACATCCAATTGCATGATTCTGCAGATTAATGTTGCATCATGCAGTCGATTATCTGTATTTCTGTTATTTGTTGATCAGATGCGGCAATTTTTCTGAACTGGCCGAATTTCCAATTGGAGAATGGTGTCTTACCCAGTTGTAGACTAATTTAGCTGTTTCACTTAAACGCTCATAAACTACTTTAGTATAATCAGTACCTCCATATAGAACATGATGATATTTGTTATGTACGGAGTTATATAACAAAAATAGAGAGAAAATAACAAAGTTTCCCAACGTTTTGACCTAAAGCAAGGTTTTCCTCAGAAGACAATGAAACAAATACACAGAGACAAACACACACAAAAAAGTGACAGGAAGAACAAGAAATATTTTCACTTTGCCACAGAAAAGAAAAACTATCAAAGATAATGAAAAGGTCTAAGGTGAAGATAAGCACAAAAAACTCGAAGTAACTACATGTTATAAGAAGGTATATATCTTCTAAGATAAAGCAAACGATATTTGCTGAAATCAATCTGATCAATAGCGGTAAGCTGTTTGGGGTGACCTAGTTATCTGCGTCAGTGCACGGATATCGTGTTTCATATGGCGCTATCTATAACCCATAGCTGTGCATTATTGGCTTCTATGGTTATATTCTGGACAATTGCCACTACGAGAAACGAAGATAAAGCATTTACATTAAAAGGGAAGGTGGTGGAAAGTATGCAGGTATGTATGTACCACACTAGTCACTTTTTTGTGTGTTTGTCACTGTGTATGTATTTCACAGGCCCTTGTACAAGACCTTGATTTAAATTGAAAAGCTGGGAAACTTTGGTATTTTCCGTGCCCTGTTTTCCAACTTTTGTGTAATTATATCTATCTATCAATCAATCTATCTATCCATCTATCCAGCTATCTATCTATCTATCTATCTATCTATCTATCTATCTATCTATCTATCTATCTATCTATCTATCTATCTATCTATCCATCCATCCATCCATCCATCCATCCATCTATATATCTATCTATCTATCCATCCATCCATCCATCCATCCATCCATCCATCCATCTATATATCTATCTATCTATTTATCTATCTATCTATCTATCTATCTATCTATCTATCTATCTATCTATCTATCTATCTATCTATCTATCTATCTATAGAGACAGAGAGTAGGAGAGAAAGATATATATATATATATATATATATATATATATATATATATATATATATATATATATGAGATGTTTATCTGAGATAAGATTAATTCTTTAGCTCATAACAATGATAGTTACCTTTAGCAGATTAAGACATCAGAATAATCGTTTCCAGAGTTCTTATCCGACGCTCAGCTGTTTGTGATTTCATATAGACTGACAGACATAATACATTCACGCTCCTGATCATTTGTTACATGTGTTTTTGGGCATTATTGCATGCATTTTTGTCTTTCAGCCACTTAGGTTCCTCTGTGTATGATCTTATATTCATAGGTTCAAACCTATGTACATACAAGGTTTAAAAAAGGTTTATTGACCAAACAGCATTTAGTATCTAATGATATCTCTTGACTAAGCTATCTTTATCTTATTTTCTATTTCACTTCTTTTCAAGATTGTTGCGTTTTTAGTTCTACGGTACCAATTTCTAAAATGAGGACGATCAAAACATTTCTTTCAAGTTTGATTGATAAATCTAGCTGGACCTTTAAAGAACCAAAATCTCTACGTTTTCTAGGTATGATGCTCTTTAAGTATGGTGTGCATTTTCGAATAATCCAAAATAATCTTGGTAATTCCTACTATATCATTGGTACTGGCTCAATGATCTTTGAAACGAGTCTTGAAACCTTGTGTTTACGATCCTATTTACGTTTTGTTTTTCCATTCTTTCAAGTTCTTCTTTAGCTGGTAGCTGGATTAATGTTCTGTTTAATCTTCTTCTTACAGCATTTGGCATATAGAGGCCATCGGTTCCAAATATATTTTATTTACTAGTAATTGATTCAATACAAAATTAATATGTGATGACATTAAAGATTTTGTTATAGTTTTTATATGTGTATTTCTTCGTTCCATTTAAGTTACTGATATTTGTTTTACTACCTTTATAAGACCTGATTGTGTTCATTTGTTTAATTTATTTGTTTACTACTTATAGTCTTTAAACATAAATGTCACAGCTTGATTCCCTCTAGAATCATTATATATTAGTGAAGACATTATTTTACTCCTTTATTTATTTATTGCATACCATTTTCAAATGACTTCTAATTGTTTAAAGAATAATTTTATTCTTTCCATTTAACTAACAGGTACTTTTTACTTTCTTGTTTCTTACTTTTCAAAATAATTTAACTTTTGTATACGTCATACTTTTTGTCATAAGTGATAACTCCTCATCGTAAAATATCGTTTGAATATCGTATCTCTTTAAAACCCTCCAATTTATAGATAACTAAGTTACTTAGTAAAGCTTGTCTAATTTTAAATATTTCCTCCGTAAAATCAATTTAAGAAGGTATCATAGGTCAGATATCCAAATAAATTAATCCAAACCTTAGATCTATTTTCCCCTTGGAGTCATATCTATCAAAGTATGCTAAGTCTTCTCATATCCCTCAATTAGTTTAGATAGTATCTACCCATTTGTTTATTTAATTTTTAGTGAAATACTAAGACATTCTGGTCTTAAAAGTTCTAATAAACTTTTCTGTTACAGATATTTTCTTGTCTGAGTGAGCTTAAAAATATGAGATGCGCTCTTCTCAAATAATTCTTTAATCTTACGATTGTGAAATTCTTTCCTTTTAGAAAATATTTTTTCTGGTTTTCGTTCTTCAAAGGTTTCACTATGAGCACCATACATCTCATTTTTATGTTTAGATCCCATTTTATAGCCCATGTATACTTAGAGAAGGTATCTATTATTGTGAAATGTATATTTATCCAAAGTTGTATTTTTGCATGCTTTCATGTCCATTGAGAATCAACGTAATTTGCGTAAACCCTATTGTGTGGAATCCTTTTTTCAATTTGGCATGTGTAATGTGTAGGTAGACCGCTCATTTAACAATCGTTTCAATTGAGCGTATTTTATTTTGTTTTTGTCTTTTTCAACTTGTTCCCACAATTGCGTAATATTTGTGTAAGCAACTGTACTCTCAGGATCGTAGTACAAAAGCCTAAGATACTCTTCTGTGTCAGGCATGGATTTAAATTGAAAACAATTATTCAATTTTTAAAAAAACTTCTAACATGACTATGAGTTCCTAAAAAGGTAGTAGATGTATTTTTCGATTTCTGCCAAGTGGAAACTATATCACTATCTCAAATAGATGTTTATTTATTTTCCAGTTTAGATGATGTCAAAGTATAGTCTAAGAGTTTTACTTAAAAAATTATATGAGAAGATATAGAGAACGTATTTTACCTCTCTGTAACATAAACATTCTTCCTTGATTTAAAAAGACGGGATAGTTTTAGATTATTGTTCATGGCCCCAGCATGCAATTTAATGGTAGAAGTATAGATGGCACTATTTTCAAACCGGTAAAGTACGCTTAAGGTATTGCTTTTACAGTTGACATTAAACAAATATCTAAAACATTACCTAGCTGTGTTTAATTTAAATTTTAGTCTTTAGATTCCACAAAACGGAACTAATTGATGCCAAAGGTATTAATGGTTATGAGATTCCCTTATCTAATTAGTTGATTCACAAAAAGACATACCATTATCACAAATAAAGCGTTGGCACTAAATACGATATTTTTCTATTGAAATGAAAACATTATTTAGTTTGAAAATGTGAAACATAGATGCATTTTTCTTAAAAGCTACAGTTGAACTAGTTGACAAACATGCAGCAGAATATGTAATTTCACCTTTAGACAAATTATCATATATTACACACAAAGTTCATGTATTTATTTCTTTCATTTTAAAAAACACTACTCTGTTTACAAAGGTGTATATACTGCATTCTTGGAATCCTGTATTAATTTCGAAAGTTGAAATTTACTCCCTTACTGCCTGTATTAGCAGTTCTATTTCTTTCTATCTTTCATTGACTTAAACAATCAAATTATATAAACTGATGGTGATATTATATAATAATCATGAACACTAAGCTAATGTTTTGGTTATAAAGCTCTTAACATGCATTCATGGCACAGAGGTAATGAGCACAGTCTAAGAGCACTAACTAACTAAAGGTGTTTGTTAAGGACCCATCATAAGTGTGCAAAAATTATATACTGCGTGGGCATTTTGTGACTTATTACATGCGATGTTCAACCATGTGCGATTGAATGCCATGTACGAATTTACTAATATAAGTGAATGAGAAACTTCTGGGGGAAACTCTGAGGAAGACTAGGTGGCAGATATGGATTTCGATATTGTACTGCATTACTAATGGGCCCGAAAGAGTTCTATTTTTGCCCTCTTTGTTTCAAAACTTCCAGGATGTGACCAAGTACATCTCGATGAAGATTATTTTATCCTAAAAGCGCGATGCAGTGATTGGCTTTTCATGTGATCTCTTAATTTGAAGAAAACATAATCAAGCATGTCTATAGAGATGCAAAAAGTGTGCGATACTGCTATAAAATTGTCGATGGGTCATTAATGATACGATATATTCTCAAAACATGTCTTCATCAATCACAACTATTATTAATATATAACAGCTACTGTTGATGGGGTTATTACTGTTGGTGCAGTAACGCCATGCATCAAGGATAGGTTCTGGTATCCGTAATGAAAATCTTTTGGTAATTGCTCTATATGTAAACGAAACTTGCCACTCGTAGACAGAGGACGCTTGTTTGGTCCAAAGTGAACATTTATCCTACGTATTATCACAAAATTGTGTATACGAAAATGCCTATTCATTAGATATGAATGAAAATGTAGATGGATTTCGTTGCCGCGTACACCGTTACCCGGGTGTGTTTTGTTTTTAACCTTGGCAATTTAGAAATGCTAAACAATGGTATTATGAAACCCGTTTGACCTAGAGTTTTCTGGCCGTGGATGTGACCACGATCATAGTACTTATAGCCCAAATTCACTCTGCATTGTCACAATACAGATAAATCTTGTCAGGAAGCTGTCCATTTTACGGAAGCAATCTTCAGCTGCAGAAGTATGTACAAATGAAAACTGTATTCTTTCCTGGTTTCCGTTCAATGTGATTAAATTGTATTTGATATTAAATGTTTCGGAATTTATTCAAAAGTTTCTAGAAAGTCAGATCTATGTCACATAACGACATGCCATCAGATATAATATAGTCTGTTCCAAGTTAGATATTGTATAGTTGAAGAGACAAGTTGAATTCAGTTTTATGTTGCATGCATTAAATGATGAGAAACGTTCGAATTTGTATAATCCAGTGTGATTATTCTTGTTGGAGACCGATTTATGTACGAACGTGGTTATTGTAATAATACTCTCCTACAGTCGTTCTTATGAAATACTTTAATGCATAACAAAGTCAATTCATGTGCGTGTGTGCTTAATGTATATCGTTGTATTCGCACTTGAACGTACCTCATGTATTACCCGGTCCAGTCATTGTATTTATTTTTGTTAAGGGGAATCGGCGAACTCCGGGGGTTGTGTAACCCTGATACTGCGGTCAATGGCGACGTTGGTTGTAAGGACGATACTGGTTTACTCAGTGTGAGGGGCCATAGGTTCTGGACCAACTGGTCTGAATAATAGCGAGGTTCTTGGGGGATCCTTCGGCAAGCTGGGAGGAGCATAACCACGCGTGAGGTCGTTCTTCTTTAAACATTTGTCGGGAGCTGTGGAATCGGAATCTCGTATTCATCGCCTGGATTCCGCGATATATATATATATATATATATATATATATATATATATATATATATATATATATATGTGTGTGTGTGTGTGTGTGTGTGTGTGTGACAATCAATCATACATTCATCATAATTCCATACATTGATCATATCTCTTGATAGATCCATATGTCAATCATATCTGTTGATAAGTTCCATACATTGATCATATCCATTGACATAGGAGATTAATTGTGATTATTTGTCGAGATCCCGTGTGTTAATTGTATCCATTTTGGAAAAATATAATTTTGTTACATCCGTTCTTGAACATTAGGCGCATTTTTAGGCAACCGAACTTGATTGCTCCCTTATTACCCGTTCACAAATATGCATTGAGGTGGTTCACACAAAAATATATATATTTAGGTGCTATAAATCTATTTAAGTATCTCTCTCTCACTCTCTCTCTCTCTCTCTCTCTCTCTCTCTCTCTCTCTCTCTCTCTCTCTCTCTCTCTATCTATCTATCTATCTATCTATCTATCTATCTATCTATGTCTAGCTCTCGCTATCTCTATATTTTTCTATCTCTCTAGCTCTCTCTATCTTTCTCTCTATTTTGATCTCCATATCTCTCTATCTCCATATATATATCTATCTGTATATCTATCTATCTATCTATCTATCTATCTATCTATCTATCTATCTATCTATCTATCTATCTATCTATCTATCTATCTATCTATCTAAATCTCTCTCTAGCTCACTCTCACTAACTCTCTCTATTTATCTCTCTCTATCTGTATTGATCTCTAATTCTCTCTATATCTTCCAATTTTTTCTCTCTATCTATCTCTCTCTCTCTCTATCTTTATCTCTATCTCTATGTCCCTCTCTGTCTCTAGCTCTCTATCTCTGGCTCTCTCTATATCACTCTGTCTCTCTATTTCTTTCTCTCTCCCTTGACCGTGACTAAAATTTAGGAAATGAGACGGAGTTTCGCGCAGACAAAAAACAATCCAGATATTTTCTTATTAAATGTAATGCTAAAATACCGAAACTAAAACATAATTTAGCTGAGACTGAAAATTCCAGGATATTATAAAAAAATATAGTTTAGACTAAAATTCGTGGTAAAATTTTGAAACTTAAAAGGAATTTAGCGGAGACTAAAAAAAAAGTATGTGATATTTCCGAAATTGACATGGAATTTGGCAGAGAAAAAAATAAATTTTTACAAAAAAAATCCCACCTAAATATTTTTAAACAATTATTTTAAAAAGTTTCAATTTGTAACTTTTTAACTAATCTATCCATCGTAAAACTTTTTAAAACTTAAAACTGCTAGAATTAACAAATCAAAAACTTTTTTCATAACTAAAAATTTCAACAACGATTATTACCAAATATTAAAAATAAAAATAAAACATAAAATATTGTTAAAATCTTTTTTGCAAAACATTCAAATATGAAAAGATTAACAAAAATAACCAAAAAGTACATACATTAAAAGTAAAATAACAGAAGCTGCAAAATATAATAACATGGTAAACAACATCTAAAAACAAAAAGTAAATTTACAAGAAACTTTAAAATATTTATTTTAAAAAAGCAAATTCAGCAAAAATACTAAACAATAAAAAAGATGCCAAGAAATAAAACCAATGTCAAAAACAAGTTTGCAGACAAATGTGACCATAATAAGTGGCATTTTTATTTATAAAAACCTCAGTGGCCTTGATAAGGATTATTTCACCTCTTGGACCAGGCTCCACATCTAGAACAACTATTTCTTCGCCTACCGTGTCGCCATGGATCTAAAGTGAGGCTGACAGGGTAAAGTGAGGCTGATTAGCCTCATTCTCCCAATCCTCCAGCCTCGTAATTAACTCTTATAATGGTGACTGTTGTTGTTGTTGTTGTTGCTACTGCTGCAGGTTCCATTGTTGGAACAGCTGTCATGGCTCATTATTGAGTTGCTGCTCCCTCTGCTTCTGTTAGTTGTTGCAGCTGCAGCTCTTTCATGGTTTAACACTCCCTTTTTTCTTTCCTTTCATCGTTATAACATCCATTACTAGTTGTTTTGCCATTGAAAAAAAATGACAATGGTCTTCACTGGTGTAGTTTTCATGGAACTAACTCTAGATCCTCTAGCCGGTCTAGGACGTGCTTGACATGTTCTAGCTGGACCAGTTCCAGAGTTAATTGCTTGAACTCATGATTGTTGTCTGGTTAACGATGAGTTGCAAGTATGTCGAACAACTTGCTTTATATGCAAGAGTCACGGCCGTGAATGAAAACATCCCTAGGTTTAGTACACAGAAAGGAGAAAATACATTTTAGGATGGGTTATGCTGACGTGAAGGACAACATCCCACTAGAAAGTCAAGAAAAGATAGAATGAAAAAGGATCAAAAGCGTCCAAGAATTAAAATCCACGATATATATAGTAATAACTATGATAGCCAACAAACCATTTTTTCTAAATATCATCAACAGAGAATGATAGAGGATTAAGACAGTCCATCCTCATGTAAAATATTTTAATTCTCAGTTCAATAGAAATACAAATACAAACATTTAAAGATGAACGTATTTACACGGTGACAACTTTGGTTAGTGAGACCTGGGTTCCAATGATCTGTGATGGTTTCCTCTGACCATCGATTGACACTACGCTTTTGATCTAAAGAAAAGAGATAACCATACTGATCACGAAACCACCTTTTATTATTTTTCTTTTAGATTTTCTCTTTTTGGATGACATTCCATGTTTCTTCCAGATAATCCTAAAACTCTTCTTCTTGACCCATCATTAAAGCTTTGTCGTGTTGTACTTGACTAGGATGATAGATTTGATAACCATAACAATGTTCTCTGATCAGGAGCGTGAATTTTTTTGAGCCATGTGGTTAGCGAAACAGGACACTAAATCTTGCTCTTGTTCCGGCGATCGTGCTAATACCGTTTCTTCTTCTTTTTCTTCTTCCCTACCACTTTGATTTTGTTGTGACTTTTGTAGTTACTGTTCTTGATCGTCTATGTCCACGGCTATATTTTCCATGAGTGAAACGTTTAATAGTCTCAAATCACTTCTCGGAGACTGTTTATTTCACTGATATTGTCGAATTCTGCAAGCAAGATCACATTCACCATGTTCTCGAGGGCTAATGCACACTGAGTTCCCATACGGATTTGTCCTGACTTGGGGTGGAAATATCCATCGTCAATGCCTTGGTCTGGGTTGAAATAAGATCCCCACAGGCAATAACATCCTGCATATTCGTCGTACAAAATGTTGTGGGTACTGTTGGTACCCAATTGTCCCGTGGCTTCAAACAGAGCCAAGTAAAATATCAAGTTATTCTTCTTGGCAAAGCTACGTTCAAAGGGTCTGGTACACATCGTCTGGTCGTCCCGGGTGACGTCTATCTTAGATACTTTGCAGTGCTTTAACTACAAGGGGTTTGGATCAATAACAACGTTATGGGATGCATTGCGAACGATGCAAATGAATAAACTTTTAGGTATATGACCCTGGAACGCATGATCTTCTATCTTGGATTGGGAACCAGCCGCAGTGGTGACAGTTTTGACTTCCATTCGTCGTACTGGATACTTGACAGTGTTTCTGGCCAGAGCCTAGCTGATGTTATTTCCTAATTTAATTAAGACTTCGACACGTTGCACGTATGGTCTGGCTTCTTCTCTGTTGGTGCTGTACTCGTTAGTGTTAACCTTCAAATAGAAACCGGTAATGATTCGATTCAGTCTCAGATGTATATTCGATACTCTCAAGAAATACTTGTCTTGCAGCCATATGTCCAAGTGTAAAAGATCCATCATTTCCAAACTACGACCTTGTTGGACTTTCTTTTGTTTCTCGTTAAATCCTACATTGTGATCTGCGTAATCATCAGCAATCAAGGCTGTGTCGCTAAACTTACCCAACGTGTCAGGTTTCCACACCACACAAGCATCCAGGTGTATGTTCTTTGCCTCTTTTCCGTAAGTAAGTATATTCTCTGTGTAAGTTCGGTAAGGGTACGTGTTCTTCCTGCTGCTGTCAGAAGCCACTCTAGCATCTGTTTTAGAGTGTGAGGAATCATCCAAACAGATTTTGAAAACTTATACTCACACATAACAAATGTTTGTAACCTCCATGGCACGAAGCCAAATAGGAAACATGAGCTAAATCGGTTTGCCATTGATGAACAATTCCTGCTACTATCGTTTGACTTCTTGAAAATTTACGTGGAATGGATTTGCGCAACATGTACGTCGATTGGTCTTGCAACCACTTTCGTACATTCTAGAGATGCGCACTTTTGAGTCTGGCTATGGCTGCATATTAAAAAGTTTTAAATTCCTTCGTAGCCAGAAGCATGTGCAGGGTCATAGTAATTGCCGGTCAGAAGTGTGTCCATACTGCTGTTCAGTAAGTCAACCAATCTTCGGTGCTCTTAGGTTCGTGTGTTAATTTGGGTTGCGATGCATTACGTGTCCAACGAACACAGAGGATATCGTTTCTTTTGTCTTCACTTCTTTCATAATTTCTGTCTTCATTTCTTTCTTTTTTTCCTCTGCTATAAAGGGCGTGGACATTATCTTTTTGATCTTTCATTTTTTCCTATCAGTGTATATGAAGATGTCAATGTTGCTGCTAAACTTCGGGTTATAGGTGATTTGGCAAATATAGTTTGGAAATCTTCTAACTCTTCTGCTCTCTCTTTGTGGCTGTCTTCGTTTTGTAGCTGCTTTTTGTCTTCGGTCTTCATCAAATTCGTGAGATACAATAGAGAAAGTTTAGTGTTCTTCTCTAAATATTTCTTGTGAAACAGTTCAAGACGTCGCAATAATTGTCCGTGTTGTTAAGACCTTTTCCGTTTCTGCAAATCTGTTCGATTTATCGTCAATTGTAACTCTTGTTGTAAGTGAGCCGTCTCAGTCACATTAGGACTGGATGGTACGTGAGGTATCGGCTGATCGTACAAACGGAGGAGTTGCATCCACTGTTTGTTATGGTATAGGGTTAATTTGTATCATTCCATAAGGTCAAGTAGTAAAGCATTTCGAGATGGTACCGTCTTTTGTATTGTTATGTAAGATGTTTACATACTTGACTTTTGTCTATAATTGTAAGTTGTATGGTTACTTGAAAATACAAACTTAACTTTTGCCCATGCTTGTAAGTTGTGACATGTGTCAGGTAGGCCAGGCCAGTATGTTGATAGGTATTTCGCAATTAGACTTTTGTGACATATGTCAGGTAGGCCAGTATTTTTCCATTATAATTACTGATCATCTGATGTTAGATAGGTCATGTAGGCATGTGTATTTATATACAGATTTTGGTAAACAAATTTTTTCCTGTTCTTGAATTCCGGTTCTAAAGACCAGTCTGTAAGGAATCTATTTTAGTAACTACAGTTGTGTTGTTAAAATGAGATATAATTTTAGAGGAATTATTTATTTAAAATATTCATTGCAATTACTAAAGTGTTCATTGACTCTTGGATTAATACATGATTTTGGGATTTCTGTGAACCCATTCAAAGACATTCTGGATTACATCTTTGAGGTACATCAGGACATTCAAAGCTATTGGAATTTATTCGGAACATTCTATTATTTTGGACTTGCAATTAGATTAGAACATTTAGGATTATCTGTAACATAATTTAAGACATAGAGTCGTAACAGTATTTTCACCGCAACCCTCCTCGAAAAAGTGGACCCACAATAGCTCCTAACATAACAGCAGCTTCCTTTGCTAACAACGCAGTTATCGTCTTTGGAAGAAATCCCCCACATTGAACAAGCACTTTTTTCTTTTGACTGACCGGACTTTTTGTCACCATGTGTCGAAGAATGTGACAGCGTCGTCCTCATTGCTGTTTCTGTGTTTTTGTAAAAGAAACAGTTCCTTTCAACACGTTCAAACAACATGCACATATATGAAATATTTCTTAAGGAGCCTTTAAAATGATCTGTTTTTGCATCGGTGCATTCTCTTTTGTGAGCACCAACAATACATTTAAATGGTTGTCTGAACGGGGAGGGATGACATTTTGTCCATTGTTTAAAGGAATCTTTGAAGACGATGCTGTTACTATGAACTCTTTGGGGAGTAGTCATGTTCAGAGATCTAAAGTAAACCGTGTCCAAACTACTTTTTTTTACAGGGATTCGTGCCCACTTGTTGTCAGGACGTCGTAACAGCTTAACTTTGGACACTGAACTACGAGACAACGAATATGTTGTCAGTAGACTCAATCGTAACAGTTCTCGTTTGAACAAATCCAGTAGGCCTTGTAACATACCCATTCTGCCTTGCAGTCTTTTCTTATGCTGCACTACTATTTTTGAAGGAGGACTAGCGCGGTAGTCACTTCAGAGATGGGGGTCAGTGTGCGATGTGTCTTCAACAGATTGTGGAACACTTGTTTTAAATCTGGTTTCGCTGGCATGATCAATAACGGAGGTGAGGTGGAGACTGTTGAGGATCTCGACATGACTACAGGTCGAAGTCTCTGTGGAGTACGTGCGCATTCTAGTGGCAGTACCTCTCATTCTTTGTGGTGTAGTCGTAGCCTTTATCTTTTCGGTCTTCTTCTCGTTTTTGGTTTATCTCGGGAGATGATTTTAATTGTCAACTAACTGCAACCATCTTCTTCGTCGTCTTTCTCTTTGTTTATATATATATATATATATATATATATATATATATATATATATATATATATATATATATATATATATATATATATATATATTTATATATATTTTTGACAATCGCTACTGTATTGGTGTCCCAGTGTGGAATACTTATTCCTCCTCGAAATCCACTTCAACTTGGGTTAAAGATAATTGGTTCGTTGGTTTGTGTATCGATTCTTGGATTGGCAAGTGGTATCAAGGCTACTTAATACTTTTCTCAAAAACGTTCCGTTTGATGAGCAATATGAACGAATAATTGTAGTATTTGACTTCATGCTAAAGTAAACCATCGCAACACTTCTTGGAGACTTGCTTCCAACAAATGCGAACGCACTTGTGCGTTTTATTCGTGATTGATGGCATACAGTGCACGAATTAATATAGCAAGAGGATGAAATTGGTATAAGGTCATGTTGAATAATGTGAGGGATGAAGGGAGTGAACGTTGTTTTATAGTGTTTTTCGTACACCACAAAAACGAGAAGGCGACGTGTAAATCACTGGATCAACCTCCTTACTCCAATCGTGAAACAAATCCGTACAATATCTTAAATAATCCGATGTCGTGAGTCTCAAATCGATTAGTAAATATGCTTGTGGCAAACGTGTGGCAGCGACATAGGCATAATTCAGCCAAATTGTTTTGCAGCACTTGAACTTGAGATTTGTCTCTCTAGGACTTTTAAACAAAACCACATAATGGACATTGAGACTGATGATGCGACGTTCTTTGCTTTGTTCAAATACATTTTAGGTAATATAAGTAATACTAGCGTTGCGATATGTCCTTTTCCTGTAAACAAAAGTATAATTTCTTCTTTATCCTCCCCAAACATATTATTGTACATGACGCGATGTGTTTCACTAGAATCAGACACGATACCATCGTCTTTGCGAAGAATACCTTCCACTAACTAAATGTGTTCTCCTTGACTTTATTTCAGTAACGAGTAAGCCATTTGCGACTCTTTGTAACACCACATAATTCGTTGTGGAGGACGATCAAACAAAAGTTGTTTGTGTTCGATCGAATGTTTGACAAATTCGGATTTACTTGAACTGCTGGAACCATCAATGACCATGGTAAAGGGATGGCGAAGATACAGTGCCTCCCAAGTTTGACGATATGGTTTTGGGATTCTGATGGTTAACAGACCACATAAGACATTTCTATCTAAAAATAGACAACACATAAAGTTTGGATTGTAACAGAGATGATGATGCTGATGATGACATACTTAGATTGCCACAGACACTACATCACAGTCTATGGTGGAATGGGATCATGCATCAACCTTTCTCAGGGTACATCAAATTCGTCTTCATTCATTTTTGGGTAGGGTACATCATAGTTTTTCTTTCTGGGAGAATGTTCTTAGGTCTCAAACAATCTTTCTTCCTTGGAACTCTCTCGGTGTTATACGTACGGTGCAGTCTTGTGATGGGGAAGTTGCACTCATTTCTCGTAGACAATCTGATACACTTGGTGATTAGACAGACGTAAACTTTCTGCATGGTTCGTGAGTTTTGAGGCAAAAGTCTTTATCTTAATCTGACTTTAAGGGTTCTTCAACACGTCGAAGTGTAAGACTTGACTGGAACAATAGTTTAGTGTCAGTCCGTTAAGTTTGCATTTGGTATGAAGTTCTGCTTTCTTATATCGGTACTGTTATCCGTAATTTTTGGTCCCCAATTGGCAAAACTGAGAAAGGCAGTTTCATGATGGTCCACGCTCCTAAATGTTCGTCTGCGATGTGAGGGTGAAAACTTGAAGGTTGATCGATGTATATACAGCTTTTGGTGTAAAAAAAAAGAAAGCGGTTGCATAAAGGTTCCACATCCGACTGCAATTTAAAAGGGCGTTATCCGTCGCATAAGCCGCAGTAATAACGTTGGCAAACTATTTTGGATAGACAAACTCGATGACTTCTTCTTAACTGACTATGATCAAATCTTTTCGTACGATTTCGACGTGTTTGATGAGCTTTATTGAAACAGCTGTCTATTAAAAGTATTGACTTGGATCCACCAAATATTCTGTATTGGGTATCATAGGGTGTTGCGCAATTGAGCATGTCTTTAGCAAAAGCTCGTCTTCCTTTGTTAAGTTCCAATTATTCGCCTTTTATGGATCGGTCCCATTGCGTGACCTGGTCTTTCTCTTCTTGGGTGTAAGACCAAGAGGATTAACAGCTAGCCTCTTATTTAAATTTGAGAAACTGCTTGACGTATCCTGAAAAAAATCCCTGACTCAATCCGTCCTTTTAGTATTGTTATTTGGTAGGAAAGTGTCGAAATTTCGTATATTTAAACAATTGGTATCCAAGATCGGAAGCATCAAACAATTCCACAATCACCAACGGTCGTGTCAAAGCCCCCTCTTTGTCGTCGTGACGACTGGTTCCTGTTCAGGAAACATCAATATTCCTTTGTAATGATAAGGCAGCATGGGACTGCATAAGTTCATGGGTGGAACAACTTTACATTTGATCAGTTCTTCGTATTGGTAAATGTGTTATACGTCGATGTGTTCTGTCACAATTTCGGTGTGACCTGTTGGAAATCGAGCATATTTACAGACCCAAGGGTACAACGAACAGACATCAATATATCTGATTTGTTCTTCTTGAGATTCATCAGCCGCGTACAACAACCATCGATCCATCCTCCAAACAATTTTTCGCGAGGATCTAAAGGTTCGATGTCCACCACATCCTAGTCTTCGACAATGCGTAGAAATTCTAAGTCTGTTTTGCTCCACCATAATTGCTTCTATTCGGGTGTATCTGTTTTCTCTGAATGAGATCTATACACCACGATAACACGGGTTAAACACATGGTCATTGAAGATCTTCATACTACTTTTTTTGGTGATAGGGAGTTGATCCACAGATAAAATTTTGCGTGGTGCGGTACCTGAAGGAGGTGAACGTTAGTCAAACGGACGGTCACTTTCTCCATTGCAAATATCAAATTCGTCGTTCGATTGTTGTATGAATTTAATTTTTTCGATGATATTGATAGGTGTTAATTCAGTAAGTTTACTAAATTTGATCCAAACAGGCGATTTCAAACTTTCATGAGTGATATAAAATCGCAAATGATCTTGATCTTCAGATTGATATAGTCGTTTCAACTCATTTTACATAAACTTAAACAAGTCCAAAATAAACGCAGCATCTTTTTCTACGGAGACTTGGGACTAAAACCCTTTAGTTTGATCGTGTTATTGTAGGGGCGGTCGCTCGAAAGTTTCTGAAAGTCACCTTGTAACTCGATTGAATATGAAAAAAAAGTTCAGGTGCTACCGAACGCCTTTCACTCTTGGACGATGTTGACTCTCTCGGTCTTGTGGATGACGATGATAATAACGGTAATACATAACGATCGATCATATCATCTTGAAAGTCGCTTGACTGATCTTCTGCCAAAATTTCACTGATTGTGTTGGGTCTTGATAGTGTGCACAGGTTCTGCGAGAGACATTGTAGTCATATGCGTTGGGTTGCGTCGTTCACGTAGTGCTAGATTTGTTGTCCTCCATGCTCAGGAGGTAATTTTCTTAAATTTTGGGATTATTTCGCTAGTGCACACAGGTACTCAACGATGGAGATTGCTGTCGAAGGCTTTAGGTTGTATCGCTGGTGTAGTGTGGCATTTATACCCTTCCATGATCAGGAAGTTGTATTGTCGAAGACTGAATTTTGTTGTTAGTGTGCACAGATTTCTGCGAGGGAAATAGTTGCCAAAGGCATCGGGTTGGGTCGGTCAGCTAGAGTTGGATTTGTTAAAACCCAACGGTCCTTTCCAGAGCTACCCAAATTTCTAGAAATAGAAATACTGCTCATAATTGTTTTTGCTTCAAAATATATGAAAAGAGATTTATAATTTATTTATAATTTATTTTTATTTTTGCTAAATATTGAGCTGGAAATTTATATAATTTTTAATATTAAATATTTAGCAAATTGCTCTGTATTTTGGAAAATTTTTGATTTTTTAAATTTGGATTAACTGTTAAATATTTGTGCAGTTTTTATTCTAAATTGTTTAATTAATTTTTTAATTTTTTAAAAATAATCACGTGACTTTTAAACAAAATTCATTGTCTTTTTAAATTTGTAAATATTTGGAGCAACAGTTTAAATGTGTCATTTTTGTTTTCAACTTTTTTTTATTTTTTCCGGATTTTCTTTAGTCCCCGCTAAATTCCGTTTCAATTTCGAAAATCTTCGGCATGTTTTATTGGACTCTGCTCAATTCCGTTTCGTTTCTGAATTTTAGTATGACCTTAATATTCAGAATTTTTATAAATCTTCGCTAAATACTGGTTCAATTTCGAAATGTTAGTATTACATTTTAATAGAATATACTGGGATTTATTTTAGTCTCCGATAGATTCCGTGAAAGTTTCTGAATTTAGTTTCGGTAAATAAGCCGCCATATTGGATTTTAAAGCCACTTGGTACGCTCCATGTTAATCAATTGAAGATATAGTAGCCCTCATTGGTGTACTAATGGTAAATGGCGCCCGGGGCGACGATGATGGCCCAAAGGGCTAGAATACGAGGCCCGAATTTTCACCAGCTGTTTTGGCAACCCAAGACCTCTGGCGTCCGGGGCGACCGCCCCGTCCGTCCCCCCCCCCCCCATTAGTACGCTACAGGTAGCCATACATCATCAGGTTAGTACGGATGTGTTTTGAATTCAATGTTAAATTTCCGCAGATACCCATACTGGATCACATGTTAAAATTCCCATACATACCAATACCGTCTCATAATGCTAAATTACCATAGATACCCATTACCCATAGTGTCCCCAGTGGTAAATTCATTTGTCCCCAGAGTGTCCCACAATATTATTCCTATAAATCATTTTAACATTAAATTCCCCTTGTCCCCAGACTGTCCCAGTCGCAGTGGGCGTGTAATGTTAACTCCCAGTCGTCCCCAGAATGACTCCATCAACTATTGACATCCGAGTCATCATCCTTTGGTGTAAAAATGTTATTATAACATATTCTCTGATTTTCTTTTTGTTTGTTTCTTACTCTCTATATATGTACATGTCTCTTTATGTATGAATATATATATATATATATATATATATATATATATATATATATATATATATATATATATATAGAGAGAGAGAGAGAGAGAGAGAGAGAGAGAGAGAGAGAGAGAGGTCTTCACCACTGAAAAGAGAAAGTAAATAAACAATCCCAATGAATCCATTTGAATAATGCATAACCTCCCGTAGACATAGATCTACATGATGATAGGACTGAAAGGGCTCAAAAAAGGGTATTCTTTGTATATAAAGGTATTTAAGTTAGTGCCAAGATCTATTGCATTCCCCATCACCTTAAACACATACAATTTCCACTTGAACAGATTCAAATAATAGAGCAAGTTAAGCCGATATACCTGACCTGACTAAATTCCCGAAATCCTTGCCGGATTTCCCCACTCCCTTGGAAAATGTACATATATAGAACACATGTTTAACTGTGAGTAGTTGTAAGGTAAATAACAGCAGGGATATTTAAGCCACCAAGTAGCATAATGAGTATATTATCATCTAATTGATCACAGAAGTTACATTAAATCTTCACAATAAATCTCCAGAGAAACAGTCAAACCTGCCAATAGCGGCCACCCATGGGAAAAGGCAAAACTGTCCTTTGTACACACGTGACATCTGTACACAGGTTCACCTTTTATAATGTTTTTTGAACAAATACCATGTACTGAATAGCATTATCGTTATTATAATTATTATTAATATTATTATTACGTTATCAATATTATTTTATATGCACTATTAATCAAAATCATAAAATATGCATATGTTATTCTCTCCCAAAAGTATGTTCCACGCAAAATTACTGTATCCTGCTCACTTTAATCCATCCTATAAATTAAATTATCAATGACTTAAAAAATCATCGATCTTAGTTTGATTTGTGAACACTAATTTCACTACTGATTGACGGTTTGCATATGACTGTAAAACAGCAGACTGACTATTTGATTTACCAACTTGTATAAGTTACGGCTGGAAACAGCTATTCATGATTTAAAACTAATATCTGTATTAGCCAGTTGCTCAACTCGCCGAGATCAAAAGACAGTGGCTTATGCGAGAGGCCTGTGATGAATAGGGAACCAAAAGAAGTCAAATATTGCTATTCTTTGCGACCCAAGAACCGAAACTTCTGCATTTACATACCAGTTGTAAATATTGGATGACTCCTGAACCTAATGAAAAGAGATGTAACACGTATCTCATCTCAAAGATGAACTTTGTTCTGTACTTGACACACTGGCACAAAAAACAACTTCCATTTCTGCTCCGATAACACGACTACTTTTCCCAAATTAAAGCAAATTAATTGCTTCAACAATCTACGCTAATTATAACAACTGCCTCGCTTTCAAATTTGACATATTGACACCTTCAAATTACACTGTGAACGTGACTTGAGCACAGAATACATGCGAGATAAGAAATGTTTGCAAATCGATTCGTATCATATTCCTTTATCTAAACAATGCCTTCATCATGAAGCATATACTGAGAAGTCATTATAAATATGCGCCAGTGACCACTTAAGGCAGGGAGAATCCGTTGTTGGTTAGGAAACACCTGGTTACTGAGCATAGAAGGCAGGTGACCGTCATATACAGGACATTTATGTAGGAAATTTCTCGAAGGGGGGGGGGGGGGTGATTAGAATGGCCGTTGTGAATAGGTGACCGCTGACTAAAGGTGACCGTTAGGACAGGTTTGACTGTGCTTATGAGAATAGTTTCTTCATCAGTTTGTTTCTGTTGTTCAGGGTTCAGGGACATTTCATTGAAATGTGTAATATACGGTCATCACTTGTTTTCACACATAAAGGAAACAGTCCAGGTCTAGCTTTCATTCCTCCAATACGAATTAATGTCGCATATAAAAAAAAATTTGCTTGAGTCAGTGTAAGCGAGTTTACATAAATGGTGCATTTTTCATTCTGGATTAATTTTTAAAAGTCGTCATGGATACATGGATTTCTGATACTCATTTCATATTTTCTCTCCTCGAATACCTGTATTCCTGTCCTAATAAAATTTGTTCATGTTAATTTGCCTGGAAATCTTCCAGTGAAAATAAAGTCATTGAGACAATTTTCTATATCACACTTTCTGAGTACAGTATAGATATCACATACAAAAAGAATTATAATAAAGTCAGGAGAAATAAAATCAAATTTCCAACAATCCAGAGAAAAACCTTTTTACCTGTTAAATTTATCGCTGTTCTATACATACGTCCTAAAAGTTAAAGATTTTGCTTATCTATGCGATCCTCCGTTGAAATCATACACAAACATGTTGTAGTAGATCCTATCGACGATCTTTGAGGAAAACCTGAACTCTCCGGGCGAACTGTCGTTGTAGTTTCTCCCATTTAAAAACCACTTGGTTTTTTCCATGTTAAGTCAATTGAAGATATAGTCGCCCTACTATATCACCAGGTTAGTAAGGATGTGTGCTGAATTCAATGTTAAATTTCCGTAGATGCCCATACGGGACCACTTGTTAAAATTCGCATAGATACCAATACCCTCTCACAATGTTAAATTATCATAGATACCCGTTACCCATAGTGTCCCAAGTGTGAATTCCGTTATCATCAGATTGATCCACAATATTAATCCTTTAAATCCTTTTAACATTAAATTCCCCATGCCCAAAGTGTGACCAAGTCGAAGATGTGGGTAATGTTAAATTCACCTCGTCTCCAGAATGATTCCGAGTTATCATCATGTGGTGTAAAAATGTTATTATAACATATTCTCTTTCTTTTTTCTGTTTATTTGTCTGTCTCTTTATATATACATGTCTCTGTATGTATGAATATATATATATATATATATATATATATATATATATATATATATATATAACTATGTGTATATATATATATAGATATATATATATAACTATGTATATATATATATATAGATATATATATATATAACTATGTATATATATATATATATATATATATATATATATATATATATATAGAGAGAGAGAGAGAGAGAGAGAGAGAGAGAGAAATTTTCCCCACTGGATAGATAAAATAAAATAAAAAAATCACAATTAACCCACTAGGAAGGTGTATAACCTCACGTAGACATAGATATACAGGATGATAGGGCTAAAAACGCTCAAAGAAGGGTGTATTTGGCATATAAAAGCATTTAAGTTAGTGTCACAATCTATAGCATTCCCCATCACCTTAAACACATACAGTCTCCACATGAACAGATTTAAATAATAGAGCAAGTTAAGCCTTTATACTTGACCTGACTAAATTATCGAAATCCTTCCCGGATTTCCCCACGCCCTTGGAAAACAGAGAAAAATAGAACACACGTTTAAGTTAGTAGTTCTAAGGTAAATAACAGCAGCGATGTTCTAAGCAAAGGGAAAGAACTTGTACGTCAGGACAGATTCTCCGGTCAGAGAACTTCGAATAGGACTAAATCTTCGGGGAAAGAGATTATACAGGTCGATTTCAGTCTATTACACCGGTTCGATTATGAGGTAGATGTCATAAGGTACGTTTGACATTTAAATTTTCAAATAATATTTAGATTGCATGGTCACGGTTTACACATAATAACGTCAAACATATTGCGGGCGTGTTTAATTATGCGAAGTAATAAGTCAAATGTTTTGTTGTTTCTCTGTTTGTTTGTTTTTCGTTAGAGACCGGCCCGGATTCAAGTTTCACTGTGTAGGCCTACACCATCAACATCACCACCACCACTACTAATAGTAGCACTGTTACTTAGCAAACAACTTGCATTCATATCGACCTATCTACATCTGCTGCTGCCACTACTACTACTACTACTACTACCATGCGAAGTACCGACATTAAAACCATGACTTAGAAGATTGATATCGAAAGTAGAATTAATCAAGTGCGCAGTTCGTTTGTCTATGTCTCCTTCTTCACCATCACCTCCACCACAAATAATATTACTTTTACTACCAACTTCACCACATCTTGACCACCACCGCGATACACAAACTACAGCAGCGCGGTAATGCATTGCTATGCCTGAATCATAACTGGGACAGAATATGAGAAAACGAAAGTAGAATAGATTCCATCCCAGTTTTGTTTTGTCTAGTCTACTTGGTATGGTTAGAAAGGAATTTCAGAATAGTGAAAGTGGCTTCAGTTTTGTTGTTGTTGTTGTGTTTTTTTTATTGTTGTTTGTTTTGTTTTTATTTCTATTACAAGCTAAAGTTAAGGTAATGCCACATATATTCAGCCTATTGTTGATATATACATATTGTGTTGACGTTGCCAATTCTATGCAGGCAGTGGATTAAAATAAACAGATCTCTCTCTCTCTCTCTCTCTCTCTCTCTCTCTCTCTCTCTCTCTCTCTCTCTCTCAGATATGCACAGACACACAAACACACACACACACACACTCCTTAAGGGAGGCATACTTAACTGAAGATTATAACCTTACCATTTCTATGAAAGGAGATATATCCAAAACATGGGATGTTTGAGGGGTCCACCCAAACGCCCTCTTTTGAGTACATCAGCAATTACCTTTTACAATGAACATTCTCTTATAATACTGTCATAAGCTTGTGAGGTCCTATCCAAATAACACATACCCTGTCGTGTGTACATTTCTGACGGCCTGTGGGCAATGAGGTTTATTCAGAATAACATTTTTTTTTTTTAAAGTTAGAGGTTCAGCAATCTCAGCAACAAATACAAATAGAGCAAATTTCTTTTTATCCATTTGCTATGAGCGTATATTTCATTTTATTTTGTTTTATTGTTAAAATAAGATCAGTTTAGCGTGCAGTTGGCTGCATTTTGTATTTGGCTGAATACTTGTAGATCTTTCTATGCATACCGATCTGCGACATATGAGTTAATATTTCGTAATCGCGAATTGAATTGAACCGACGAAGATAAAAACTGGATCACTTAATGTATTTGTTTTATTGACAACAGGGCCCAATATTGATTGCATTCTTGTTTTATTACATAGAAGGTATTCAGCTGAGGATAGGATATGGATGCTAGTTCAGTTTCAAACCAATTTATCAATGACAATTAGAAGCTCTTAAATTAAATTAAGAAATCTGGGTCATCAGTCGAATCTGTTTTAACCGCCATTGTTCAATCCGTTTAAAGCAGTGGATGGATACGATACAGAATCACATCCTAGCTGATCATGGAGTTATACACAATCACTCATCATTAGCATAGATATAGTTTGCAGCTTGTTACTAATGTCAGGACCGTAGCCGCAAATATTATGGTAATATTGTTGCAAGGGGAGGGAGGAGGGTCTTTTACCGTATAGCAAAAGACACACACACACACACACACATACACACACACACAAACCCCAACCTTTGCTTGTTTTATCAGGCTGTGATGGCAGAACGAAATATAAATATTTCATAATGCCATATATGTTCCCGATGTAGTTGTTTTTGCTTTTGTTTCCCTGTTTGTTTAATGGGGGGTGGGTTCTATTATTTCTTTTACGTGTGTTTGTGTGTACAGTTCTGATTATTCACATGTCTAGAGGAGCTTCCTAAAGCACACGTCCCTTATTCAGAACTTTACGATAACACCAATTCTTTGTAGTATCTGCGTGATACGAGTTCGTTGGCCACGGGTACAAGATAAAGTTCATTGGCTCTATCTCTGGGGCACACGATTAACTATGAGAATAGTATAGTGTGGCGATCTGGGCTCAAACGTGAATCCTGTGTTAAAAAGGGTCTGCGAACTATAGAGTAAATCGAGAATTTAACATTAGGCCACTATTTTAAAAAAATAAGGCACTTGGGGTACAAGGAGAAATTACCAATAGGCCACCATCTTTGGGGGTTTATAGCGACGAGGGATAATTTGTGCTAGAAATGTCGATAGGTTTAAAATTATGGGTCTATATGGCGACAAGGGAAAAAAATGTTAGAAAGGTCCATAGATTTAACATGTTGGGCCTGTCTGGTGACAAGAGAAAACTTAGCGTTTATTTGTAGAACTTGGAAAGTACATGTATGATTCTATATTTAGCGTTTATTTTTAAAACTGGTGTCTATAGGAATCCTATGTTGAAAAAAAATGTATGTGGAATATATGGTCAAACGGAAATGTAATGTTAAAAATGTCCATAGTTTTAACATTATGCGGCACTTGGGTGTCAAGATGGGAAATCCTACGTTAAAAATGTCTATAGGTTTAACATTATGGATCTTTAGCTGATATTTATGCCGTCTACAGCACATTCTATACATCGTTAGAAGTGGTTAACCTCAAATGAGACCCTATGACCTCTAATGGAATTAGCATTACCCCTTAGGTTTAACATGTGTGGGTCTCTATATGTTTTAACGGACACTTTAATGCTAAAACTACACTTACTATTCACCGCGCCATTAGGAGTGGCCATTACCCACTCATCGTTGATCAAACAAGAGCTTAGGATGTAAAAGAAGGGGTACAAAATTAGAACTTAAATTACCCACCACCCTATTGTCCCCTATTAAATAAAGTAAAACCCCTAACCACACTATAGGTTTCTTACCACTGGCCTCTAACGGAAGGTAATGTTAAAATGTCTATAGGTTTAACATGTATGGGTCTCTATGGGGTCTGACGGGAATTGTAAACGGGCATGGTTGTTTGGGGGTTTAAAGGGGAATGTAATCATAAAAATGTCCATACAATTAACATTATGGGATTGTCTCGGGTCTAACAAGAATTTAACATGGGCATGGGTGTCAGAGTCTAACGTAAAATGTAATGTAAAAAATGTTCATAGAATTAACACGATAGTGTTGACTGGGGTCTAACGAGAATATAACATGGAAATGGTTGTCTGGAGTCGAACGGGAAATATAATATTAAAAATGTCCATAGGCACACATTTGAAACGACCGACATAGAATAGAAATATGCACACACAAACATAGCGTGTCCGTGAAAATCTTATACATGCTTTAAAAAAAAACAAATTGAGAGATACAGACATTTAAGTTTTATTCTTGGTATATTCTCCTAAATAAGAATCGATGGAATTTCAAAACACATCAGAAAAGTCCATTTGTCTTCATTTTACTTTCTTTCTTTTTTTAATTTCTTCACTGGCATGGGATCTTCTGGTAGATTCTCCTTAATAAAAATCACAATGAATTTCAAAACACAGCACAAGTGTATATTTTTCCTTTTTTTTAAACTTTCTTTCTTGAATGTTTTTAAATGGCATGGGTTCTTCTTCTGCTTCAGTCAGGAATCCAAGACTGTGTTGATGAAGAAAATACACACAATATTATCCACACACTATGGGGAGTCCGATACTTGTAATCACACATTATTGAATTGCATGGATACGGCTGTAATACTGTATTCCTTATATTTTCCAGTCGTAGATATGATGCTGTCATGAAAGTGGCTATTTACTGGCAGCAAGTTGTATTTAAAACATATTCAGTATCAAGTCAGACAAATTTTCATTCATCAGATTTGTTTCTGGTGACAAATGTTAAAAATGTGTCAACTCTACACTGACATTACCTTGGTTTACCCAATGCGCAGAGTGAAAAGATTGTTCTTGAGACAAGAGCTATTTTGCTACATTTTTAAACTTAAAACAGATTTTGGCGTGCTGAAGTTAAGACTTCTTGTTGCCACATTTTCTTGAGCAATTTTTTTTTTTTTTTTTTTTTTCAGTTTGGGAGACTAATATTACAAATTTGCCAACCCTAGCACTGGCTGTTAGGCGAGAGCGATTTGTGATTTACCAATTCAGTGGCACAAAGTTTTTATACCAAAGATATTGAGTGTCAATAGAGCCATATTTTGGTTTTTCATTCAACAGTTTGTTATAATGTTTGCCAAAGCTAGATTTCGTAGACTGAACGACTTTGCTCAACGTCAGTTGATTTCGTTTTGTTACAAATGTTGTTTATCGTACTCATAGTGAACAATTTTACATAGGAGTTGTGTTCAGATTTAACACAATATCAAACTCAGGGCAAAATTTGGCCTACTAAAATTAAGATTTTTGTTGCAAGATTGCAACATTTTTTTGTTCAAGTTTTAAAAAGGCAGATCGAATGTCAGTTTATTTTTCGTGAAACGTTGGATATAATTTATTTCGCCAAGCCTAAAACCAAAGAGAGACAGACAGACAGACAGAGATAGAGAGCGAGAGAGAGAGAGAGATTCTTTTATTCCTCCATTTTCTGAAAAGTTTAAGATAATTTAAAGAAATTCCATGCAATACAGAAATTCAAGAAAGTAGGTAATTCAAAACCTATGAAGCCCTATGAATTAATTATAAATGCACCTCTAGCAAATAAATGCGTACAGATATTAACAATTATAAATGCTTTTAAATATAACACTTAAAATATATGTATTTTGCAAGTATTTATTACAGTTACTTGCTTTTAATTTCTATCAACTAAGATAATGTTTTTGCTGTTGTATCATGGAATATCCATCAGACGTATTTATATCTATATTTAATACTCAAGTCACTAACTTGAAAAATTGTTGTCTTCTGACGATATAACTTTCTAAAGTACTAGACATGAAAAATAGTTAATCTATTGCTCTCTGTACAGTTCAGTACAATGATTTCTTGCATATATTCTGTGAAAGTTCTCAAAATCAATCGAATATATAATATCCTTTATTTTAATGAAATACCTGGTAGATAGTCTTATCATATTTATCCATGTCTCGAGTTCCAATTGTTCTGAAATATCGTTTAAGCCACGAAGTAGCATAATGAATATATTATCATCTAATTGATCACAGAAGTTACAGTAAATCTCCAGAGGTATATATGAAAATAGTTTCTCGATCAGTTGGTTTCTGCCGTTCAGGGTTCAGGGACATTTTATTGAAATGTGTAAAATACGGTCATCACTTGTTTTCACACATAAAGAGCACAGTCCAGGTCTAGATTTCATTCCTCCAATACGAATTAATGTCGCATATTAAATTTTTTTTGCTTCAGTCAGTGTAAGCGCGTTTACATAAATGGCGTATTTTTTTAAAATTCTACATTAATTTTTAAAAGTCGTCATAATCCCTCAGATGGATTTCTGATACTCATTTCATATTTCTCTCCTCGAATACCTGTATTCTTGTCCAATTAAATTTGTCCATGTTAGTTTGTCTGGAATCTTCCATGAAAAAAAAAGTTGTTGAGACAATCTTCTAAATCATACTTTTTGAGTACGGTATAGATATCATATATAAAAAGAATTATAACTATGTCAGGAGTCAAAAATCAAACTGCCAACAATCCTTAGAAAAATCTTTTTACCTGTTAAATTTATTGCTGTTCTATACATACATCCTAAAAGTTAAAAATTTTGCTTATATATGTGCGCCAACGTTGAAATCATACACAAACATGTTGTAGTACATCCTATCGAAGATCTTTGAGGAAAGCCTTGAACTCTTCAGGCGAAATATCGTTGTAGTTTCTCCAATGTTTCCATGACCTGGTATGTCATATTGAAGCAGAGTTCTCAGCCATACATAGCGGATGGCAGTATAATTCTTTCCTATACTTCACATACATTATAGGGTTCATTCTATTTGCATTTAATCCAGTTGAATATATTGAGTTTATTACATGCTTAGCTTGATCACAGAAATAATTCACACGATCATTAATTTGCTAATTCCGGGGACAGTTACTCCGGCATATATCTCATTGTTTGTTCTAGGCATAACCTGTGATCCCAAATTAATTCCATTTTGTTTCCACAGAATAAATTCTAATTTTTGTTGCTAAGAATTTATTTCTATTTCCACTTCTGTCCATACTGATATGCCTGTATCCGCGTGTATCTGTAATCAATTCAACGTTGAAGAGTAGTATCATCCGCTAAAAGCACGTCAGTTATGTTCATCTGACTCACTGTCAAACCACAGTTAGTCTTCCCTAATTCAGTCAAACAAAGAACATTTATGTATACAAGGAAAAGAAAAGCCAACATTACACGCCCTTGACCAGCTCCCGTTTGTAATATATGTCCTCTGCATGATACACAAACACTTGACTGTTTGTAGGAATGGGTGATTATTTCCTAGATTTTTGCGCTAATTCCTAAATATTTTAATCTAATAGTCCACAATGGCATAGTCTATCGAATGCTTTTCTTTATCCCGAAAAATAGCATATACATCAGAGTTATGATTAATATAGTACATCGGACATTCTTGAAGGGTGAATGCAGCAGAAATAGCTCCAGCCTCCTTACGTAATCCAAACTGATAAGGATGTGGAAAGTTTATTACGCCTAAATAATTTTAGATTCTGGCTATCAAATATTTTTTTCAAATAATTTACCAAAACAAGATGTCAATGTTATACAACGATAATTCACCGGACCTCTTTTATCTTTAACATTTTGTTTGTATATCGGCTGAATCATCCTACATCTTTATATATTTGGCATATACTCAAACTGGATCGTGTAATCAAAAAGAGCAGTTAGATGTCTGCCATACTTTAAATGCTGGTTGGACACGAAATCAATGCCTGGTGATTTTTTTTATTTCTAGAGACTTGATATGTTGCAATATCACCTCCATGACATCCTCACAGTTAAGATTTTTCTCATCTGTTGTATCACTTAATTCAGAAAAGCACCGTTTCTAGAATTTCACACATTAATCGGAATTACTTGATTCTACTCCACGGAATACAATAGTACCACAATCTGATTTATTTTTCCTACCTTTCCGTATGACTTTTTATAATTAATCTATTCCCAGTTCTGCACTCTTTCTTATTGCTTCAAATAAGCATTCGGTATACATTTTTCTCTGGCCTGTGTTTCTTTCAGAATTCTCTTTTTGCGTCTTATAGTTTCTATTACTGTTACTATCTGGGCCTCTAACTTTTCCTGCTTTGATCTATTCTCCGCGCGCTTTCCTCATTTTTTAATGTAATTTGTCAAGTCCATTTTTCTTCCAATATGGCTTCAGATGCGATCGGAATGCAGACTTTGGGGTATATGTATATGAGGCAGTTTTTACACTTTTATTTATTTGTTCATAATACTTCTCCGTATATTCCAATGATTTACACTCACAGGTGACATTCAGGAATGAATCCACGTCACTTTTATACATGCTCAGTTCTAATGGATTCTCCAAGTTCCATTTTATTCTCAGAGAACCACGTGTCTTCGTTGTCTCTTTCAACATATCTTTCGCAAGTGCTATTGTTACTGGTAAGTGATCCGATATAGCGAAATCAATTCCGTCATTCACTATGGTTTTGTGTGTGTGTGTGTGTGTGTGTGTGTGTGTGTGTGTTTTGTTGTTGTTGTTTGTTTGTTTGTCTTATACCACCACCTCTGATTGTATCACGTATTAGTATAAAATCTAGTTTAGACGTTCGTGACATGCCTTTCGATCTATACGTGATGTAATGTTCACGAGGTTTATAACTTAGGTAGGAATGATTTTTCTCTGTTCTATTCTGTTCCTGAGAGTCAGATCTCTTCACGATGAGTTTTTACACACATCTGCTTTAATGTCTTCTGCGATTATGCATGCATTTTCAACAGAGAACCTATCATACACATCAAAAACATTGTCACAAAATCTTTTACACACGTAGTTAGTTCTGGTTGTTGAGGGAAAGTGAGTTACAATCAAAATGATGGGTTCTAACTTTATTATTATGATTTTTACAACCATAATATTTTGTGAATCAGTTTTAAAAGTGCTTACTTTGCATAGTGACGATCTGTAAAATAAGGCAACCCTATAACATTGTGGTATGCGTTCAGTAGGAAGCGGTACTACTGTAAATCGTCATGTAGTTTATCTAAATAAGTTAGATTCTCTTTACAAAGGCAATGTTCCGTAATAACAAACATATTTGTATCGGTAACAATTCAGTTAATTTCTGCGTGCTATGCATTACATCGCGTACATTCCATGTCGAGACAATGAGCATAATTAGAAGTATGTCACAAAATCAGTTCATATACAAGTGTTCATTGGTACTATGTACTATATATATCATAATTTTTCATCAAATGGATATTCCTGTCTCCGCTTTCTGTTTGAGATCCATTCCCTATTTTGTATTCCATAACTCCAAAAATGATGGATTGTTCGTCGTGAAATCAAAATCTGTCTCCAGTACATTTAGTCGAAATGTACATATAATTGATCTATCCCATTGAGGTCGTTCTTGTTACCGTCTCCTTGCAATGGCTTATTATAGCTGTCTTTACGACATCTACATTCTTTCTTGATTTGATATTATACAGCAAAATGCGTTTGATTTTGTTTCTTACGACAGGTTTAAAAACATCGATATCCTTTTGATTGGGTATGGTAATACTAGTTTCAGTATGTCTGTATACGGTGTCTTTCTTTCTGTGTTTCTCATCATCGCTCTGAAACATACTTTGATCTTCTGATGGTCTGATGAGCACATTATGTGATTTATTAGTGCAATTTTTATTTATTTTACTTTTAGTTCTTTCTTCACATCTTAACATTTTGGGTTTTTTAAGATTTGTTTTTGCTTTTTCTTTCTTGCTTTTTGAAGTGCGATGTCTATTTGACATTTTTGACTCACATATGCTGTTTTAATAATCACTTCGTTCCGTGAAAGGGGCGGGAATCCTGGGGGTTCATTTTTAAATGAATCTGCTGCAAGAGTTGTAGCAGGCTCTTTCTGCATTTGTATTTGTGCAGAAAATACATTTTCTGGATCATTAGAAGATGATTCATATTTATTCCCTTTGCTTATATTCTTCCACTTTCTCCGTTAGCTTGAGTGTCTAAAAGCTTGTGTCTTGTACAGATTGTTTCAATCTTTTCTTCGGTACAGTTTATCCTCCTGAGAATCACATCCATATGCTGTTGTACATTTGCAGTGATTCCTTTTATCTCGTTTTCCCAGGTTGTCGTAGGCGATATCTGAATATACAGTCCCCTGTTATCACTCAATATTTGTTCCTTTTTTTAGTTTAAGTTGCTCTATTTGAGCGGTGGGTTCTTGAAGTTTATTGGTTTTCTCACTTAAATCTGACCCCAGTCTCTGTATATAATTTTCTTTATGGTGATATCACCTAGCCGGCTTTCCAATCGAAACACTTTTCCTTCAAACTGCTCATTCATCATTGCTAGTTGAGCAAGTATTATGCTCAGTCTATCAGTGTTTTCATCTGTGTTTTGTAAATCATCATCGTTGACTGAAGCTCTCGGGCTTTAGGGTATAAAGTCACTGCGAAGAGAAGTCAAACGCTGAGATGAGCTACGTTCATTACTACGTTTCAAGGTCCATTTGGATATACAGGCTTCATGTCACTGTAATTATTTTATCCTTCAATGAAATGATATACAGTTTGTCTGTGTGTGTGTGTCTTCTGATAGCCTATCTGACACAGAGGCACTATTTGATCGACTTAAACGTTCCACTAATCGATCCTAAGGGCAATCATTTCTTTTCTTTTATCTCATCAAACACTTCTTGTCGAGTATCTTTCAGACTTTTCTCATCAAGTGTTGGTTTCATTTTTTCCTTGAATGCACTTGTATTAAGTGTTCCAAACCTGGCTCTGATTTGCACGTAAATGCCTTCATTTATTTCTTCTGCAAAAGAGTCTTGTCCTGCCTGTGACGTCTGCGAAACGAGTAGCGCATCATCATCCTTTTCAGTTTCCTTTGTCTTTTCCTGATGATTCACAGTTTGTGTGTTTAAATCAGGTCTTGAGTTGATATTGTCCTCAATTTCATTATGTAACATGTGTTTAGAAATATCAATGTTATTTTGAGACCTTCTATCAATGTCAACGTCATCCACAAATTCCACAAAGTCAGGTTGAGAAAGCATTTTTGTAGTTCTCTCAAGAACAGCTCCAAATGCATCAAAATATCTATTTCATTTTGTGATCATAATCGCGGTTTAGTCATACTGATAACATAAGATCCTTGTACTTTCACATTGTTGAATTGGGTGGATACTGCATTTCTTCTCGTACAGTCGAAGAAATCGTGTTCTGCCATACAGAGGAGGTAATCTATAGCAATCGTTGTCATGCTTGGTACATTTCTTTGTACATTTTAGCATATTCATTTTTCCCATTTGCATAGGCTGAGACGAATGCCTCATTTCAGTCCAATAACAAAACGTGACATTCCTATAGAGCTCGACCTTCCGCCATGATACCAATGCATTCACTAAAAGTTTCTTTGTTTTTTTTTTGTTGTTTTTTTTCCCTGCAAAATGAACCTTTTTCTCCAAACTGCTATGTGAATGTATAGATGAGATCGATATATGGGCACACGAACGGCATCGCTGTTACTATTAGAGTGGCAAGGTCTTGCTTTATCGCTCATGTCGCAGAATAAAATATAATCCTGATTGCAGGGTACTGCATCGCACTTGACTTCATTGTACTTGGAGTCAGCATTGGGTTCACCGCATTGTTTCTGTGTCGAATTCAGCAATCTCGGTAAGCGTTTATACTCAAAATTATATTTCTGTCTCAGAACTGTCTCATTGTTTATACTGGAGATCAGTGTGCCCTCAAGGTAACGTGTTGTGATCGGGAATCTCACTCGTTTTTAAGTAGACGATCTGATACACTTTTTCCAAGGATCGACTGACAGTTTGATGATCTGTCAAACGTACACTTTTGTGAGGATCCACTGCAACAGTAACAGTCGGTTTCTTCACTAAATTGTGTGCCATGAAAGAAAAAACATGAACTTTGTTGTTTTCGTCTCTTTTTTGAAAAATGTCAATACAAAAATATGAATTTTGTTTTTTGAAATGTAAATTTGTTGCACCTTGAAAGAAGACAAACAGCAATTTTTTTAAAATGTAAATTGCACCATGAAAGATAAAACATGAACTTTTTTAAAATGTAGATTTGTCGCACCATGAAAGAAAAAACGTGAATTTTGTTTTTTAAAATGTGAATTTGTTGTACCATGAAAGAAAAAAACGAAAAAAGTTTACATTTAAAAAAACACTCATAAAGCAAACAAACTTAAGAGATAAGTCCATTGGTCACAAGTCTTCAGAAAAAGATTCAGTTTTGGGGAAAAGAAAACACTTTTAGTGAATGCATTGGTATCATGGCGGAAAGTCGACCTCTGTACGAATGTCACGTTTTGTTATTGGACTGAAATGAGGCATTCGTATCAGCCTACGCATATGAGAAAGTGAATATGCTAAAATGTATAAAGAAATGTACCAAGCATGAAAAAGATGGAATATTTTGATTCCTATGGGTTATCCTCTCTGGAAGACAATATCATACTCATTATGAGGAGAAATGCAGCATCCACTCAATTCAATAATGTGAGATTATAAGGATCAGATTCAGTAGTGTGTGGTCAATAATGTGTGTATTTTTTCTTCATCAATGTAGTCTTAGATTCCCATTGGAACATGTACGATGCCAAAATAGAAAAGTGGTTCTGTGAACATTATGGCTATCTATTGTCTTTAGCACAGAAACGTATTGTGTATCAATGGCAAAGTGACATTGTACTAGATCATTGGAAATCTAGACTCATCCTACAACGTTGTCAACCTTGTAAATACGTTCATGTTTAGTGTTTGGTTTTTGTACAAGAGGAGGCAGGAACTATCCCTAATCCCCTTTCTTCATTCTTTGTTAATATTTAAATGAGCGGGGCTTATTTTAAAAATATGTTGATTTAAGAAAACATGGTGTTGGCTAGTTTTTTTGCATTTTGTACTTTTTCTCTTTCTCTCTCAATTTTTTCTCTCACCCAATCTTTGGCTTCGCGAATAAATTATATCTGCATTGGATCTGTCGTTTCAAAACTTGAACAAAAAAATGTTGCATTCTTGCAAGAAAAATCTTAACTTTAGTAGGCCGAATTATATCTTAAGTTTGACATTGTGTTAAATTTGAACAAAGCTTCAGGTGAAAGTTTCACTTAGCGTGTGATAAACAACATTTGTAACAACACTAAATGAACTGACCTGGAGCAAAGTTGATCAGTGTATGAAATCTAGTTTTGGCAAAATGTTTAGCAAACTGCTGAATGAAAAACCAAATTTGGCTCTCTTGACACTCAATATCTTTGGTAGCAAAACGGTGTGCCAGTAAATTGGTACAATAAAAAATCGCTCTCGCCAAACAGCCATAATTTCACTCATCTTATGCAATGTAGGACGACCAATGTAACGTAAAGCCATGTTAGTCAGTGCTAGGGTTGGCAAATTTGTAACATTAGTCGCCCAAAGTGAGAGAAAAAAAACACGTCTAAATGTTGCAACATTACAGAAAATCTTATCTTCAGCACACCCAAATATGTTTTAAGTTTAACAATGTAGCAAAATAGCTCTTCTCTTAAGAACAATATTTTCACTCTGCGCATTGGGTTAGTCAAGGTTATGTCAGTGTAGGGATAGCAAATTTGTAACAGTTATTACAAAAAACATAAAAAGAGTGTGGGTAATGTTATGTGTATTTTCCTCATCAACACAGTCTTAGATTCCAATTTGAAAATGTACAGACGCAGAAGACATACCCATGCCAGTGAAGACATTTAAAAAGAAGGTAAAAGAAGAAATAAAATAGACGTTTCTGATGTGTTCTGAAATTTCGTTTTGATTCTTATTCAGAATAATATACCAGAAGATCCCATGCCAGTGAAGAAGTTCAAAAAAGAACGACAGTAAACAGAAGACATATGGACTTTTGTGGTGGTATGTTTTGATATTTCGTTACGATTTTTATTCAGGAGTATATAGCAGAAATAACACGTAAGTGTCTCTTGGTCTTTATTTGTGTTTAAGTATGGAGAAACCACTCAAACACACACATGTTATGTTTGTGCATGTGTGTATATTTATATTATTTACTGGTCACTCCAAAATGTGTGCCTATGGACATTTTTAACTTTACATTTTCCATTAGTCTCTTGACACCCATTTCCATGTTAAATTCTCGTTAGACCCTAGATAATCCCATAATGTTAATTATATAGACAGTTTTAACGTTACATTTCTGTTAGAAGCCAGTGGGGAAAAAACTTATAGTGGGATAAGGGATTTTACTTTATTTATAAGAGACTTGTAAGGTGGTAGGGGAATAGGAAAGGTAGTTGTATTTATAACGGATTTAAATTATATTATTATACCCCTTATCTTACATCCTAATCTCTCGTGTGGTCAATAGATGAGTGAGTGATGGTCACTCTTAATGGCACGTTGAGTAGTAAGTGTAGTTTTAACATTAAATTTTCCGTTAGATGCTATAGAGACCCACACATGTTAAACCTAAGGCATAATGTTAATTCCATTAGAGGTCATGGGGTCCCATTTGAGATCAACCACATCGTACAATGGATACAATGTGCTGTTGACGGTATAAACTTCAACAAAGATCCATAATGTTAAACCTACGAACATTTTGTTAACATAGTCTTTCCCATCTTGACACCCAAGTGCCGCATAAGGCTTATAATGTTAAACATATGGACATTTTTAACATTGCATTACCCGTTTGAACCCATAAAACACAGACCGTTTTTTAACATAATATTCCCATAGACACCAGTTCTAAAAATACACACTAGATATAGAATCCTGCATGTACGTTCCAAGTTCAAAAACTAAACGCTAAGTTTTCCCTTGTCACCAGACAGGTCCATCATGTTAAACTTATGGACGATTCTAACATAGTGTTTGAGTTTTGTGGGTTTAGCGCCATTTTTCAGCAGATGATGGCTATACATGGCGGCCAGTATATTTGGTGGAGGAAGAACACTGGAAGATCACGTGGAGAACCGCTGACCCAGGGGAAACTACTGGCAAGCTTTCTCACATGTCCACGTTGGCTGAGCCGTGACTTGAACCCAGGCGGACAGAGGTGAGATGTGAGTGATCTATAAAGTCTAGCGCCTTAGACCACTCGGCCATCCAGGGCCCCTTCTAACATAGGATTTACCTTTGTCTCAATAAATCCACAAAGATGGTGGTCTGATGCTAATTTTCCCTTGTACCGCATGTGCCGCAAAAATGGAGGCCTAATGTTAAATTTCCGTTTTACCCTATAATCCGCAGAGCCTTTTTAACATAGGATTCCAGTCTGACCCCAGACACCACACTATACTAATCATGAGTCTGTTAAGTCTGGTCTGAGTCATGATTGTCCTCAAGAAAGACTTAACTCATCGCAGCTCTGAGAAGGAACGCTCACTAAAAGCATATGTGGTCGGCATCTCCAAGAAACAGTTTCACTAGTATCTGTTTTTCATACATTTATGTTAACAAGATGTGTATGGATACATACACATCTTGTTAATTGTTTTATCACACAGGTATATAGGCGGTCATTAGCCCCTTACAAAAAGGGACTAATCACCTTTAGGCCGGGCACGCGTCCTCTGCGTGCAGGTTGTAATCTTATCTTTAGACAGTATTTGTAAACAATATTTTTCGAAAATTCGGTACGGCCTTTTTCAATCTACATATTATCTGACGAAAATTGTGTGCGGACATTTTTCAGTATATACATTTATTGGGTAAAATTGTGTGCTTCCATGGCTGCACCGAATGCACAGCCCGCGACGGCTTTGACTGTTGCTCTTGATAATGGAGGGAGAGACTTTCTTGACGCATGCAACCGTGTTTTAGAAACTTTCTATAGCGCGGGGATGGGGGCGGGGAGATGTTTTGTGTGCTAGTGTTATCTTCAACTAATTTTTTTTATAGGTTTTCAGGACGACTTGATTTATCGTATTGAAGCCCTTACGATGAATGATGATTTTAAAGGAGAAGAGCAGAAACACATGTAAGTTTCTCTAAAATTATAACTTAGAAATGCTATTCGCATGTCATAAAAGTCCAGAGTTAGATCTTTACCAAGACAGGTGAAATAATGAACAAAAAACTTGTTTGGTTGCTATATACTGTTGGAATCGACACACATGTAAAACATGTTTGCATTTACATTCGAAAACATGTGACCATATTTTATGTAATATGTTTAATATATCTGATTCAAACATATGTTAAACGTTGCATGTGTTAAATATATATTTGGTTTACACATGGAACTATGAAAGAGCACGTTTGTTTACCTGGTAGCTGACACATAGTGAATTAAATGTTTTTCATATGTGATGAACGTATCTTTTATATTTGTTGGAACCTCTTATGTTTTGCATTTGTTGATACTACTGTATGTGTTACATCTGTTTAGCATGTTAAACCTTTGTCAGATTTGCCTATGTACTTCAAGCAATGGATTTATGAAAATGTCAACAATTTGGGATTTTTTAACTTTCTAACTGCAAGTTTAAAATCTTATATTCACCTTTGTTCGCTAAATGTTCATATTCTCTGAGACTAATATCAGTTTGAAAACAAACTATCACATGACTATAGACCCCTGTCCAAAGTATACGCATACTTATTTGCTAACTAAACTATCTCCGTGTCAATGGATGAAGGCTGTCGGTCACTACATATATGTGTAATAATATAAACGTCTCTTCTTGAATGAGTTTATTGGGTCAATTTATATAAATGGCAGTGGAACCAGACCAAAAGTTATATCTCTCCTCTAGCCCTCACCCCATGCATATTTCTCTGCCATACAATATTTATATACATTACCGGGCACGGGACAAGTATGATATATGATGCACAAAACAATTGTATATAAGAATGGAAACTTAGAAATATAAGAGGATGTGGAAAAAAATGAAGAGATATACAGGTAGAAAAATATGGAACTGAATAAGAATAGTGAAAAAGTGAAGCCAGTAAACGATACAAATTTCATGAAATTCTCTGTGTTCCAGAATATGAACCGGAGTTGGATTACGGATATATGTTTATCTAAAGTGAGTAATCGATAATACCATAGAACAGTATGAATACTATAATAGGAAGAAAGGCCCTAATTGATATAAATAATTTGAGTATCTCTCGCTTAGAGTTTTGGCATTAAAAAAGTAAAGTTGAACTTTTAAAGCGAGAGGTGCAAGAGTAGAATTAACAGAAATGGAAATCAAAGGGTGATTGACAGGATGTTGAATTATTAAAAACACAATTTCCTCAAGAAGTAGTTCATGATACACATTGGAGTTTTTCGGGGATATATTTTTTAACGTTACATGTAGATAAATATCAGCCAATGAGAGGTAGATATTTATTGAATTACCAGAATGGGTAAAATAAATGTTTAAAAATTGCCTGAAATAAAACTAAAAACACCAAATGATTATCCATAGAGACCTTTAAGATATAAATGTGACAGTATGAACATTGGTTTCACAGATGCCCGATAAAAATAAAAGACTTTGATGATTTTTAAAATAAATGTAGCATATATGTTAATCTATGCGAAACAGTTTGACATACTTATCAGACTTTAAGAGAGAGAGAGAGAGAGAGAGAGAGAGAGAGAGAGAGAGAGAGAGAGAAAAAAAAAGAGAGAGAGAGAGAGATTTGCTAGATTCACAACAAGGCAATGTGAATGAAATGTTCGGTTGTGATGCAAGTTATTAAATATGTACTTTCCGACACCATGGAGCACAACCTTACTTCATGTCACACAAACTAATTAAACTGAAAGACTAAAAGTCATAACCTAGACATATAATAAGATAGTAATGACACGCTGTATTCTATGAAGTAATCTACAAGACCCTTTTCACACCGTCACCCGAGCGCATGTCAGTTTAACGCAATTTCAATGAAATAGTATTGTTTACAAAACTTTATTATACCTGAAAACATGTTGGTATAAGTCATCAACAGATATGAGTAAATGTATCAATAATTTGTCAACCGATATGACAACTGTTTATCAACAGAGGTGACATATGTCCAGTTCATCAACAAATTTGATCAATGTATTTATTGTCATTCCTGAGGCTAGATTGATCTTTGAGATAAAAATAAGCCCTCAAAGTATACTGTTCATCAACAAATATGATGCCGCTATTCCATAATGTCCGCACAACGACTACAAATAATCCTAATCCACTACTCACGATGAATATATAAGGAATAATTCCATGTATTTCACTACACCCGGCCGGTTGAAGGTTCCCTAGGAATCGCGCTACTGCGCAGACACGATGATACAGAACGCTTGGCCCTCACACTGATTAGACCAGTGTCATCTTTCCCCCAACACCATCGAAGTTACCATTAACAACAATATCCGAGTTAAACTACCACACGGAGTTCAACAAATTCCCCGTACAGCTAAAATTACAACAATTGAACAGTGTCATACATGAGTCACACCTCAAAATGTGCTTAAGTACGAACACAGACATGTACATTAAGGATGCGTTCTTATGAACTCAATTTGTTACACATTAAACTCTTCGTCCATAAGAATAACTGTATGAGATTATGAGTATGATAACCACGTTCGTACATGAATCTGTCCACTAGGAGAATAATCCCACTGAATTATTAAAAGTTTCTAATGCTTTTAATAGTTTACTATATACAACATATCATTGAATTTAATGTGCCTAATCAGCTACAAAATATGTCGAACCTGAAGCAGACTATATTCTATCCTATAGCTGGCGTTATGTGGCATAGATCTGACCGTCTAGAAATTTAGAATAAATTCAGAAACATTCAACGTGTTAAGCAATTTTATCACATATAGAGGATCGCAAAAAAGAACGTTTTATGCTTTCACAATTCTCTACAGATTACGATTGCTGAACAGCTTCCTGATACGAATCCTGTGCATTGTAATTTGTAACGATATACAGACAACTATCACTATATGTACTACGACGTGGTCAATACCACGGCCTCAGAACACGGGGTAAACGGGCCCCCACTGCCGATACTTTGCACATGGGTCAGAAAGTGAACACAATTTGCTAGTTCACAATTGCGCAGGCTAAAACTATTCACCGTGGATAATTCTGCACGTGTTGACGAAACTCATTCTAAATTTATGTTCATATATAATACAAAGGTATTACCATACACACAATTACGTGACAGATATGCTAATTGTATTTGATGGAGAAATTGTCATTGTTCTTGAATAAAGAGTTTGTTAAAATAGGTGCAATCTCAAATAGGCACAAGAGATACAACCAAATACTTTTAGAAAAAGTGTTTAAATCATTTTTATTCTGAGTTTAAATGACAAGAACACAAAAGATTACACAGTAAAATAACACTATAGGCATAATGTCAGAAAAGGGTTCTGTTTTTAAATTAAAAAAATTATCAAATTATCAACAGCAACTAAATGTTCTTTTTGTTTTATATTGTGCTTTTGAAATCATTGAAATCATCATGGATCCAATAAGCAATTGGAAAGAAAACCCGAATACACCATGGACAGTAGAAACAGCAAAATATTTTCCATCAAGATTTGTCTTTACATTAAATCAGTCAACGAAAACTATGAGCCTATGATTTATAGAGAAGCAGACTACATAAATAAACTTTACGAGTATTCTCAAACAGTTGCTTAAACTGTGAAGAACTTATACCTATAACGCTGCTAAAATGATATTAACGAAAAAAGATAAGAAGCATTATAATTCCATTAATATATGTCATATTTATGAAAAAGAATATTACCGACAAAGTTTCCACCTACATCAACCAACAACTATACAGTAAGAGATCATGGTCAGTAGTTATGTGGGATACTATGTCAAGAAAAAGGGCATTGGTCTGCAGAGTGTCCAAAAATAAAAAGAACAAGGAGAAGGGGCATACACAACAGAAGTAGAAGAACCACTCATTCCAGTGAAGAAATTCAAAATGGCACAACATGCAGAAGAAACATTAGAAGAAAAACCTATTCCAGTGAAGAAATTCAAAAAAGGAAGAAAAATGGATATGTGTGATGTGTTTTGAAATTTCATTGTGATTATTATTCACGAGAATGAATATGTATATATATATATAAGTGTCTCTAAGTCTTGATTTTTTTAAAATGGATAAGATAAGTCATACACACATTTTATAATGGAGGGATTTGGTTTTGTTTAATTTGGCAATCGTTTGAGTAGTATCTTTCTTCCAAGAGATCTAGGCGGGCTCTGAAAATGACCATGGGTTTTGAAAAACTTATTGACTTTCCAACATCAGCTCAAATTGGCTTTTTCTACGTCCAATTTGCTGTAGCTATACGAAACCCATACGAAAAAAGAACGTATTATTTCTAAGTTCACTATGCGCCACCACTATAATTTACTGATAACTCATCATTTCTGAACCTAAATCGAGAGATTGATATGCCTGACTGAAATTGCCTAAAAAAGTAAATACATAGGCAGAAAGTATTATACCTAAAAAGGTTACATTGTGCATATGACAATGCCACTTATTCGCCTCTTGCATATTTACTCATTGATGTAAAACCCACGAACCCTGATTATTTGAGATTTCGTACGGATTTCGCGTTTTAAAGTGTCATTGTGATTCTTATTCACCAGTACATATCAAAATGTAAGTGTCTCTGTGTCTTGACTTGTTTTTAGTGTCAATAAGATAACACACGCACATATTGTATGATGAAATGATTTGGGGTTTGAGGTTAATTTGGCAATCATTTGAGTAGTATCTCTTTTCCAAGGGATCTAGGCGAGCTCTGAAAAGGACTCTTTAAGTTTTGAAACAAATTCTGGATTAGATAATATCAGCGGTAACTGTCTTACACTTTTTACGTGTCCAAGTTGGTGTAGTGGTAGTGATCATTTTGCCGCCGTTGCCCACCATGAGAGAGAGAGAGAAAGAGAACTAACAGAGTAAACATTTTTTTCCTAACAAATACAGACACTCATGTAAGATGCATTTAGTTTTTGTCGTTTTTAAACTTGAACAGAAAAGTTTACTTTCTCTTTGTCAATCTTTGGATTGACACAAAAATGCCATCCAAAGTTTAAGGTAAAAGTAGAAAAATTCTTTTCTTAACAAGTGCAAACACTCCATGTAAGTTGCACAACATTGAGGCGGTTAGTTCTGACGTTTTCAAACTTTAACAGAACATCTACTTTCTCTCTCACTCCCTCTCAATCTTTTGTTTGGCACAAACTAATTCTATCCAAAGTGTTCGAGGCACAACGTCGATGTTGCCGTTTTGAAACAGAAAAGCTTACTTTCTCTCTGTTAATCTTTGGTTAGGCACAATTTCTTTTGATCTAAAGTTTAATGTAAAGGCAGAATAGAATATATTCTTAACAAATACAAATACTCCATGCAAGTTGCACAACTTCAATGTATTTCTAGTTTTGCTGTTTCAAATTCGAACAGAAAATTTTACTTTCTGTCAATCTTTGGATTGGCAGAAAAAGTTGTATCTAATGTTTAATTTGAAGGCGGAACAAATTCGTTTTTTAACAAGCACAAACACTCATGTAAGATGCACAACTTTGATGTACTTTAGTTCTGCTGTTTTCAAACTTGAACAACAACATTTTGTAACTTTTCAAAATTCTGACTTAGTTTAACAATGTAACAAGTTTAAGTCTGGTCTCAATAGCTCCTGGGTCATATTTCATTCATCGTACAATAAGCAAAAACATTTGTAATAAGTGAACTGATATTGGATAAGATCAGTCACGTACACTTAAATCTAGGGTGTAAATTCATAAATTTGTAACAAATTGAAGAAGCAAATCTTGCTCACTAGGGCGCCAAAATTGAAAACAGTATTAAAATTATAAACTACGCTTGGCTGCATACAGGATTTATAATGGATATGTTTTGTTTGGATTGTAAAGGTAAGCCAATGCCTGTCCTTAAGTGTTTATTAGTTCTTCTCTCCATCCTACGCCATGTATGATAGTGTACATGTATGTTTGTGTTTGGATCGTAAAAGTAAGTCAATGCCTGTCCTTAAGTATGTGTTTGTTCTTCTCTCCATCCAGTTTAATGTCTATGGAAGGTTATGTTTGCGTATGTGTGTGAGAACTTCTACCCTTTTACCTTCTTTAACTCCATGTATGATAGTATTGTTAGAGTTGTAGAGATAATTAGGGCAATAGGGGGTGGTAGTTTTGCTTTAAAGAGGATAGTAGGGAAGTAATAGGGAGATTGGGATTGTACTTAATTTATGAAGATAGGGAAGTTAGTTTTGTTTATAAGTTATTTAAATTCTATTTTATACTCCTTCTTTTACATCCTACCCTGTGTGGTCAGTAGATGGGTGGGTGTTGGTCACTCAAAACGGTGTGCTGCATAGTAAATGTGGGTTGTTGATAGTAAGTGTGTGGGTGATGGATAGTACCTGACTGGGTATTGTATAGTAGGTAACTGGGCAGTGGTCACCACAATGGCGTTGTAGAAATAGTAGATCACTGGGTGATGGATAGTAAATGTGGAGGTAATCGACAGTACATGACTAGGTGTTGTTCAGTCAAATTGCATATTGAAACTATGGCCGTTTCCAACATTGCGTTTTTCCTTGCCATTATACATGTCCAAAATGTTAAACCTATGAACGTTTCTAACATTACGTTTTCCCTTGTATCCATATCGACCAACAATGGTAATTTTATCGACGTTTTTAATATTAAGTTTCCCCTTGTGCCCATACAGTCCCAAACTGTTAAATCTATGGACATTTTATATGCACTCCCCTTGTCCCTATAAATCCAAAAAATGTCGGCCTAATGATAAATTCCCATTGTCCGTATACAGGTTCACACATGTTAAACATATGGACATTTTTATAATTAGATTTCCCCTTGTCCCCATCAATCCTCAAATTGGCGACCTGATGTTAAATTCCAATTCTCCCCATAGTGTTATTTCCATGTTAAATTTCCCTTATGCCCCAATAGTGACATTCCCGTGTTAAATTCCCCTTATGCCTCAGAGAGCCATTCCCATGTCAAATCCTCCTTATGCCCCATATAGTCCCATGTATGTTAAACCTATGGCGTAATGTTAATTCCCATTCGACCCCACAGCGACCCATTGATAACGGCGTAATGTTAAATTCCCGTTAGTCCCAATAAAATGGCGTATCATCTCACAATTTGAAATTTTCCTTATGCCACATACAGTCCACGAATCTTAAACCTATGGGTTAATGTTAATTTTTGTTATGCCCATGGTATTCCACATCCCTACTATGGTCAGTTAACATGAAAATAGAGAGACCCTTAGTATAACGAGTGTAATTTGAATTATAGGCATCCAAAGTATATGCCACTATTTGTCTACCATTCTCTCTCTCTCTCTCTCTCTCTCTCATATATACATATAATTTCCACTTCCAGCTAAAAAAAAGTTACACATATTACGTTTTCAGTTAAGCAACTTCTTCTGAAAAATTGAGACACAACCTTCATAAATGCGTAAACGTACCCAGCGCATGGCTAGCCCCATGTTGCCTGGCTACAAAAATCAGAGATTGGTGTCACCAATGGTGAATCCCATTTATATAGCGTGATTTCCCTCAATGAAAGAGCTTAAGAAACGAATGGACGGGTTCAACACTTAATGAAAGACTTCATATCCTTGGGTGGAATTTGCTGGATCATGTAGTAAGTTTTCCATATTGCTATATTTGGGTTTAGATCTACTTACTTATCAACAGGTGAGATGCGGGCGGGGCAATTCCTCGGGCATTATTAGAATATGTAATATTGTTGTTTTATAGTAGTAGCAGTAGTTCTACTAGTGACTTTGCCTAAAAGACTTTAATTTTAATGTGGCAATCAAAATATATGGGGAAGTGGAGAAAGGAAGATACCATTTATTTAAATTCAAAGACAAATGAGCTTGACATTAAATTATGTTATAACTTAGGGAAATAAAGAATACTATGTAAATAAATGTACTTCTCATATATCTTTGATATTAATTTGTTTTCACTTTTATTATGGTAACGCGCATTTTAAAAACATGTTAAGGCCCTAATGCACGCTTACCCCAATGCTACCAAAAATGTCTAGGAGATCACTGAGCAATAATAATAAATAATGATTAATAATACATTTCGTTAAGTCAGGGTTTTATATTCTATAGATTTAAAAAGGGCAATGACAATAAATTTGTCATAAAGAGAACAGTTGTATTTATTAATAGTTATTCATGTATGGCTCAATGAATAAAAGAAATTGCGAAAAATATAAACGATGACCAATTAGCAGATAAAACTGAAATATTTTGGAGGAATGGAACCAGAATATTTGGAAAAGATATTTATCCATACGAGTACACGGATGACTTTGAAATAATTAAGGAAGCTGAATTCCAACCAATTGAGCATGTTTGTTCAAACCTCAATTAATAATAACAATAATAATGATGATGATGACTTAGTACAGCGCTTAATCTGTAAAAGCTCTAAGCACTTTTCAATATTAGTCAACATATAAGGACATATATATATATATATATATATATATATATATATATATATATATATATATATATATATATATAATATATATATATATATATCTGTGTGTGTGTGTAAATATGACTACATAAAAACACGACACCATGGAATTACAAACAAAGCATGATGAAAATAATTAAAAATAATTAAGCATAAAGAAACAATTTTAAGTCTTGTTAGTTCTGTGCTTGCAACTCAAAGAGGTGTGTGTTTTGAATGAAATCATTATGTCATAGTGTCTACGTGCAAGAGGCATTTCGTTCCAGGTGGCTGGGCCCTGATATGCAAAATAACTTTGTAAGTAGAACTTGGTTGTAACGGTGGGAATAATGAGAACACGAGTGTCAGAAGAAGAGTTTAAATTTCTAGAAGGTAGGTACACTTTGGTGAGGTCAGTTAGGTATTTCTGATTGTTGGCAGTCAACGAAATGTAGCAGAGAGAAGAGATTTTGTGTTTAATTCTGGAGCAAACGGTAGCCACTGAAGGGTACCCAACACGGCGGTGGGATGAGTGCTCAGTTCTTGGTACTCTAAGGATGATCCGAACAGCAGTGTGTTGAACTCTTTGAAGTTTCTGTAGACGGTATTGAGACAAACCAGATAGAAGAGAATTACAATGGTCAAGACTAGAGAGTACTAAGGAACACACAAGTATTTCTAGTGGCATCAACAGAAAGAAAATTGCGAATGGAGCTTATGCGTCTCAGTTCCATATATGTAGCCTTGCATGTGTTCATGACGTGTTGGTGGAATGAGAGAGAACTGTCAAGAGAGACACCTAGGTTTCGTACTGATTTGTGAATTTAATGTTGGTGTTGCTAATACTTGCTTTTTTAGGTAAAGGATAGGAATGAGAAATTGTTCCTGAATAATCAGAATGGCTTCGGTCCTATCATCATTCTTCTGCAGCTTGTTACATGTCAGCCATGACTTAACATCGGAAATGCACTTCTCTGCGCCTCAGATGGTAGCATCAGCTTTAGTTAGGTGACTAGATTCGTACATTTGAGTGTCATCAGCAAACAGTTGGTGAGACACCCGATGATGATGTAGGATACTTTAAAGGGGCTGAGTGTTCATAATGAAGAGAACGGGTCCGAGAACAGAACCCTGTGAAACGCCAAAACAATGATAAACTGGATTGGAATGTTTTCCATTTAGGGACGCAATTTGTGTCCTTTGGGCTAATTATGACTCGAACCCTAGTAAGGCTGTATTACGAATACCAAATACATGCTGGAGACGGTGAACTAATACATAATAGTATAACAGATAAAGATGACAAGTATGTAAAACGTGTCATGAAACATTTCAAAGTGAATCGCCTGGTAATCTTGACTATTCCTTCAAGAGAGATACTTTAATGTTATGTGATATTATTGGAGAAATTTCAGATGTCTGCGTGAATAGCTACAAACAAGATCCATCACATTATTTTAGTGCAACTGGACTATTTTAAAGTTTATCATTTGGCACCAGAAAATTAATTCCTAAAGAATCTGATTTGTTACAATTACAAAACAAATAGATCAAAGATAAAGAAAGGGTACAAAACTACAGTACCCAAATTAGTATGCACGTGTTAGAAGTTAGTAAGTTGATTATGTGTGACCTCAACTATAACAATGTCAGAAACCAATATGTTGATAAAATGGAGCTTGTAATGGCAGATACAGATTCGTTGTGTATTCATGTAGTGACCTTTTACAATGACATAAAATAACATGATCAGTTTTAAGACACAAACGACTACAATAGAAGATAACATTTTTGTCTTTCTCAAATTAATAAACAGATACCAGGACTATTTAAATATGATTTGAATGGTGTACCAATACAAGAAGTTTGTGATCATTGAAGTATGCTTAACTCTTTTAGGACAAAAATAACAAAGTATGCAACAAAGTATCAAAAATCCGTAATCAAAAATAATTAAACATTAGAGATGAATAAAGACTGTATATTTAACCAAACTGTAAACCACCAAGAGATGAATTTAATTAGATCATACCATCATGAGATATATAATATCGCGTTGAATAAGGTTACATTAAGCTGCAATGATGATAAACGCTATTTAGTGGATAGCATAAATACAATTTCATTTGATTATGTTCAGTCTACCACATTTTACTGATAAGGAAATTAAAGGCTCATTAAAAGTTTATCACTTTTGTTTTGTTTTAACTTTTCAGCTATATATCTTCTCTCATAACAACAGGTACCACATTATTGTCCTCAAACACATTTTGCATACACTTTTTATCTTTGGAGTAAAAAAGATTACTATAAATCTAACATTCTGACGCAGGTCCTTTATAACATATTTGTATATTTGTATTATCACTCACACAGATATTCTGTGATGTCAGCTACTTAATGCTAACTTTATGTCGGTTGCTGTCTCTTTTACGTATTTAATGTCGGCATAATCAGCTGTCAGAAACAAAGTATTAGTTCACTAGGAAGCACTAATGAGTAATGCGAGCGTTTATCTAATGTATCACCAGAATCTATTATAATTACATTGTCATCTCAAAAAAGTAGTTTTGCTGCTGTAAGTCTTCTTATACATAAAGGTTGGACAGATGATATCAAGAAATTTGAGGAAGTTTTTAAATTCTGTTTCAATAAAATCTAGTATAAACCTTGTCTTTCCGCAAAGTGTAACACCACATATAATTATATTATAAGGTGTTTTCAAATACATACTTTAAATGATAGAAGTTCGACGTCGGTATTAGAAACTGTGGTGTATTCTCTAGTTGTGATAAAGGGAGGTATCAGAATTTATTTTCTTGTTAGCATCAAAACAATCGGCAAGAAATTGCTCCCATGATAATTGGCTGTAGTTTATTTATGGTAATTTTTAGTGTTGGATGGATTTATAGATTTTCCTATACATGCTTGGAAAATATCTTGACCAAAATGAAGGGGTCGTTTGTCTTCTTCACTGTTAGTGAACTGCACAAAATTAGCTAAAAACTTAAATACATTACAATTATGCTAATATTCTTTATATTTATTTTTTTTCCTTTAACTTGTTTAGTATCTCGAATACCAGTTTGTTGTCCTTTATGTTATTGAAATTTAAACAATTGCAGAATTTGTAGAATTAGCAAGACGGTTTGCATTACAAAGTTTGAACACAGATTTTATGGTTTTAAGTAAAAGCATTTTTTTTCTTCTTAATTTCTGAAACATTCTGACACTAGAATTATAAATATTATCCGACCGAAACATTTTGTGTGCTACTTTTGTAAGATAGGTAAGGCAATGTATGCCAGGAAAGATGCAAACAGAAGCAAATCTCTTCCAATATAAAATATCATTTCTTAGTGAATATTTTCAACATAAATTTGAAATCAGGTCAAAATATTTGTGTACCAAAAATATATGCAATTCCTGTCACAATGTTCAATACTTTAACTTCAGATACATCTCAGGATAAGTCATACATACCAATTTATATTGCGCCTCTGAGAATTAAAATTGAAACACTAAGAAACAAATATAAGAAAGTAACATATTTATGTATATAAAGCCGTTTGTCGATTATAATAATACTCGGTGAATGACGCAGACACATAATTAAAAAAATGTGAAAAAAAACGTCTGAGAAAAAAAACATATTCATAGACATAAAACCGTTTTGATGATCATCAAAAATGCTCGGTGAATACGGCTGACAAGTAAGCCGGAAAATGTGATAAAAGTAACTTCCTTGTTGACTCTGGTAAATTGCATGGTATCTTTAAATCTCTTCGTCGGCGCGTCATTGGTGATGGTTTCGTTGTCTGTAAGACATTCTGCAGTTACTCACTTTCAGACTTAGTCCTGTGTGCGCGAACTATTCATGTGTTCCAGTGAGAAACAACGTTTGATGTTGTACCATTTAGATTCCTGCTACCTATTTCCCGCCAAGAAAGCTTCAATAATTTGCTCTTACTATACCGAAGATTCGGCAGTATATTTTTGTATCTAAAGCTTCTAGGAAGCAGACTTCAACATATGCACTTTCAAAAGACCTCACTATCTTTGTGACCTCAGTATATTCTAGGGCTTTAATCAAAGCTTCCAAGCGTTTCAAATCCACTCATAAAACATCGAAGCCATTCTCTGAAGAGTTGAACGTTATCTGTTTTGCTGAGTCTGATATTGGCTACAAGTAACTGAGACTGCTTGCTTAATAGTTCACTCATTTAATTCCACAGAACTTTATAGGTGTCTAGAAACAGCCTTCATTCTTTGGAATTGAAAAACATCCCCTCTTTACTTGCGGAATTTCGCAGGTTAAAGCACGAAACATAGTTCACCGCGTTACAGGATCGAATACCGGAGCCATTTGGCAGTTGCAAGGCCTAAATCAGTAGTCTATATATATGTTCCTGTGTATAAGGAGGCTCTAAAGTGTTAAAAAGGAAAACTGGGGGTCTCAATGTTCTCTTGTATGTTTATAAGCAAATGTGAATTAACAGCTTGGTATATAACAATAGGTGCAGACTATTATGTCTGTCATATATAAAACCATCATAAAAACAAATTTTCCTACATCATTAAAAATTGTCTATATTGTTATCAATGAAGAGGTGAATGTTGCTGTATATCAGTTCGTAATAGTTTATTCTTCATAGTAGATTATGTTTTATAGCAATGATTATACATTCCAATAAATTTACCCGAATTATATCATGAAATTACAACATGTATCAAGCAAACAACATTATTTATAGTTATCATGCCAGTTTGAAGTTTGCAACATATATAATGAATCATTCGAATTGCGATGTTGAATCTTATGATGTTTGTACCTTTTTAAAAAATTGACAGGTATCCAACATAACTTCTTCAAATCAACTTTTAGTCCAAGTTTGCAATTATCAGCATAAATGTGAGGGTCTTTGCTATCAGAATATGATAGCTCTAAAAATTCCAAGAATCGGCATTAGCTGTATTTTCTAGTGCTTTACCAAAGCCACGGATTTTGACTGAACTAATCTTAATTTTACAAGAGTTCTTGAATTGTAACACTTATGTCCCAAGCAAAAATATAGGTAACTGATTTAACTTTCATCTCGTGGTTTACTTTATGACAAAATAAGACTTCCGTAAAAACATTCGCTTTTATCAAAAAAGGCCAAGCATTTATTAATCACCGTTTGATTTTTGTGTGCAATGTGCGAAGTTCGGAGTAATAATCATTCGAAGCTCATCTCTGGCGTAACGTCTTCACGTCAGTAGGCACGAGCACTGTCACGGAGACGCGGTGCCTAAAATGAGCTTCGAACCAGTACTGCTCAGAACTTGGTACGACATATTGCTACGAATATCGAACATAGGAACTCCACGATGAGTGGGTGTGTTTGCTTAATATCTTTTAGTAAGAAGCATAGACTGACATTTACAGATCTGTGGTTTTATTACACATCATTACGCCAAGTGACACTTATCACAAAATATCGTACCCAAGACAAAATGGGATCTTTGCTGATTAGTGGATATATTTCCAGAGAAAAATATGCTTTGATATGTTGCGTAGAACATTTAAAGGAATAGTTCAAGGATAAATTGTGCATTTCGTTAAATCTTATAATTTCCATGCTTTATCCTTTTTAGGAAGCGTCAAAATTAGGAGCATCACAGAATTTGTAGAATTTGCAGGATGCTTCGCACTTCGAACAACATTGCTTTGCATGCTGCGACATACGAACATGTAATCTGCAAAGTTCAAATAATGAGTTTATAATTTTTTTTAGTGACAATATTTTAAAGTACAGCCATTTCTTTAAAACAAACATCCTAATACTGAAATATTTACTTTTGGGATCCAGAGATGTTTCCTGTGCTATCTGTTTGTTAAGAGAGCAGGTAAAGCAAGAGTTGGTCATGAAAATAAAAATAAATGTCTATTTATGTCTAAAGACACTTCCTGGTGAAGCTTTTCAACATATATTATAAAGCAGGTGAAAATATGTGTGTACTGATAAATGTATGAAATGTCCGTCACAATGTTCAGTACTTAATTTACATATATATTACGATGTCTTTCATGTTGATTTACATAATGTCGTTGGGCATTTACGGAAACAAAAAAGCGGACATGAAGCCGTTTAACAGTCTTCAGTAAAGCTTGATGAATAAGACCAATGCCTTAGTCTATGAACGTGCAAAACGTATGTTCATCTTTGCCTCCGGTAAACTACATATCTTTAAATCACGTCTGGTGTTCGTCGGCGTCGTTGGTGATGGTTTCATTGACTGTATTTGTATTTTCGAGTGCCTGACCGAAGTCACAGACTTTAATTGAACTAATACAAAAACTTTTAAAATTGTAACAAATATATCCCAGGCAAAAATATAGGTAATCCTATTTAACTTTTGTCCAGTGCCATATTTTAATACCAAGAATTCACTTTTCTCAAGCAAGGACCTCCATGTCTGAATCCCCGTTCGATATTGGTAACAAAATGTATGAAGTTCGGAGCAAGAATTGGTCAAAGCTCTGCCTAAGTATGTCGTTGGGAAAGGCATTAAGCTTCCATTTCCTCGTCGTGATATAGCCATTAATGTGTTAAAAGGGCCATGAAAACAAATAAATCATCATTTCAGTGTAAGCGTCTCCACGACAGTTATAAGTGACCTCGTTTAACGAGTCAGTTTTGTTTGCGGCAGGTCTTCGATAAGCTGAACGTACTGAATCGTACGTGCATCAGACATGCATTTATGCAGGTTTTAGTAACATAGTTGCAGACCTGCCTGAAAGTTATTTCTGCCCATCTGTCAGACACGAGGGAGAAATTTTGAAATCGGGATCAAAGTAGTTATCGTTGTGATTGACAGCGACAATTATTTACAAGCGGTTGGCATGGGAAAGAAAGACTGGATAGAGGGAGAGGTGGGAGCAATAGAGAAAGAGAAGTAAAGTGAGAAAAAATATAAATATGTGCTTCACCTACATTTCACTGATAATTAACATGTGAGGTATTTATATGTCATTTATGCAAATCACTGTTGGTGAAATAAGCAGAATTGATTCAGACAAAATTTCTATACTTTTATCAGATATGTAAACGTGAACTGTAAGTTCATGAACATTGTCATTTCCTGTTTAACAGTTTACTACAAAATATGGCCTCAAGTGCAAGCTATACTGCAAAATAATATCTATGTTCAACATAAGGTGCTAGTATGATTTTTGTTCTTCAAAACGTCATAACTTCCCACCAGATTAATCAATTTATATTAGTCGGTTTCAAAATAACGAGAATGCTAGCATGATTTATTTAAAATGCTTTAAGGTTAATACAGAAGTTTGAAAGAATACTTCCAACTTTGATGGACCTTAGATATCTAAACTAGAATAAAGCGACCGGTGTGTGTGTGTGTGTGGTGTGTGCAAATTGCAAAACGTTGACATGAGTGACGAGTCACATCAACACATTGGGGACACACCTTAAAACGTGGACTTCCATGACGTGAAGTAGAGGTTAGCTGAAAAGTGATTCTCTGACCTACTTTACCATAAATTTGATTTCCTGACCTATTCTGATGCCGTCGCCGTTTTGTCGCTATTTTTACAGCTTCATAATACAACATGTATCCCTTTCCAATACAGTTTTAGAATATATATCTATTTTTCCAAAATCAGTTTTGCTGGGTAGTATTATCCAACCCATCCTTGCATATTTATGTTTGTAATATTGCGCAACTCCTCTTACAGCTATCAATAAAGAGGTTTTAAATATTACGATATGACAGTTGGTGGTCCCTGCTTTTGCATACAATTGCAATGTTACCATATTGGTACACACTATGTGCGTGAACTTTGGTACGTGCGTCCATTGACACAAAAGTCAACAAATATCTGACGTAGATGATTGCTTGTCATATGGACCATATTCAGGATATTTAGAAATTAAGTCGGTAGTGTTGTGCCACGAGTGCGAGATTGTGGGTATTCCGCATTTTCGTCCGAGATGTCCCCTTGAAAACACGGTATTGAGTACCCACGGGCAGAGTGTGAAATTCTGGCATTCCTGTCGTTTGTGGTTTGAAAATGCTAACGTATGTTAGTGTTGGTCATATTTCCTCTTATTTCAAGGTATCAGACTGTAACCACTATTCCTGCCAGCTAACCACACCAAGATCGTAAACAATAAGAAAACTGTAGACTGTCCATATAGCCTGGTTTACATAATAAAGTTCAGTAAATATTTCATTGATTAATGAAGTCGTTTTGCAGGTCACCTAAAGAAAACAAAATGTGAACAAGTGCAAAAATATTACAGATAAATGAAAACAGATCATCTTTCAAATGTAAATAATTGATATTTTAAAACTCAGATACATTTCATTTTATTTCAGGACTGAACTCGAGTATCTAAGCGTCTCCGTAGAAGGTACAATGTCCCCTTATAAATTGCATAGGGGAACTCCGTATCCCCTGAAAATTGCAACCTAGGCACAACACTCCACTTGGCTCCCATTTCCTCGGCATGATACAACCATTAATATGCTGATGTACATGTACCGGTAGAAACAAACAAACAACCTGTCACACTCAATCATCATATATACAAGAAATCTGTGGATAAGGTGAAAGACCCATATATCACTTATTAACTCATAAGTGTTGTAAGTGAATGAATCAGACATCATTTATAAACATTGCAAGTTAGATAAGTTAACAAATGTACGAGTCATCCTTCATTTATAAGTGTAATGTCTAATTTACATATAGAATTCTAATAATTCACCTGCACGTGAATAGCCAATAATACTTAACTTAATAGCCCTTCATAAGTGATGAATGTAAGTGACTTACAAGCCACAAACACATTATTTTCGTACCATTTATTTCTTATTCATGGGATGTTTCAATCTATTTCATTTAAACGTAATTACTGGTAATATTCGCACGTTAGTAAATATTACATATGAGATATTGCTATTTCGCGGTTGCTTTGGTCACCTAAAGAAATTCATCGTTATAGTACGGCGATTCCATGATGGCATGCTCGATTGTGTCGTGGACGATGGCGAGTCACTTGAACCATTCCCATTCACCAGTGGAGTAACGTAAGTCTGTGTGTTAGGCACAACCCTCTTCAATATGATGTTCTATGCCATGTTTATTGATTCCTTGCGCGACTATGACACTGGGATCGACATCAGATACCAGACTGACAGCAAGCTCTTCAATAAGTGGAGACTACAGGCGAAGACGAAGTCAGTGACTCTTTGTGATCTCCTATTTGCAGATGACTGTTCCTGAAATGCCAAGTCTGAGTCTGACATGGTACACAATATGGACCATTTCTCTTCAGCATGTGACAATTGCGGTCTCACAATCAGTATCAAGAAGACAGAGGTGATGCACAAACCTGCATTGGGAAAGCCTTACGTAGAGCCTACCATCACAGTAAATGGCCAAACCCTTTTTGGCAGTGGACAAGTTCACGTAATGCAGCAGTACACTCTCATGTACAGTCTACATCGATGATGAAACCAACGCCAGAATTGCTAAAGCAAATGTGGCCTTTGGCAGACTACACACAAGTGTGTGGAAGCACAGACGCATCAGTCTGCAAACAAAACTGAAGGTCTAAAATGCCATTGTATTGCCGACTCTGCTGTGTGCATGCGAAACCTGGACGGTGTACAGACGCCATGCCAAGAAGCTGAACCATGTTCACGTGGGCTGCCTGAGGAAACTGATGAGGATAAGATGGCAGTACAGGGTCTCAGACACTGAGGTTCTCGTACATGCAGGCATTTCAAGCATCCATACTCTGTTAATGAAATCCCAAATGAGATGGGCAGGTCACGTCGCCTGGATGCCAGAAGAGCGACTACCAAAGAAGACCTTTTACGGCGAGCTGAAGAAGGGAAAGCGATCTCAGGTGGTCAGAAGAAATGCTTCAAAGATTCCTTCGAGTCATCGTTGAGACACTTCAACACTGACCATGAGTTTAAGAAAAATCTCGCACAGGATCGCTTCCAGTCTCATCCATACTGGAGCTACATACTTTGAACTGAAGAGAATTGCAGAGGCAGTGCAGATGCTCTAGCAGTGTAAATCTCAGAACTGCAGCACATCATCAATTGATCAAGCAAACCCAAGAGGTATCCACTGTCTAGTGTGCCATAGACAGTTCAGAGTACAAATTGGCCTGATCAGTCACTCACATACTCACAGAAACCAAATGACTTAGTGATGTCACGGTCTTTGATCTCGAAGAACGAACAACATTCCGGTAACGTGAGTGACTGTCATATACAACCTTTCACAAAATGAATGAGTCTGATTGAAAGCTCCCTAGTGAAAACAGTGTTTACAAGCAGAAGACATCTCTCGTGTTTCTGTATGTCTTAGTTACAGTAGGTACGAAAAACATTTATTTTATGGCTGTGTACAGACCAAAATATTTGCCCCTCTTTGCTGTAGACGAGTGGGTGTTTTATTGTGTACCCGCCTACAGCTTCAGGCAATAAAACACCTGCTTGTCCACAGCACCTCGGGCTAAATAGTTTGGTCTTTTTCCTGCATAGCCATGAAATAACTTTATACTACATGTATTTTATCACACAATTAATGAATGCAGTTTGATTTGGTCTATAATGACATTTGTAATAACCACATTGACTGCAAGTTTGTTTTCCAGTCTCTGTGCAGAATTTTCCTGCAAGTGCATATAACCAAAATATGTAAATACTAATGTAATTTAATTTGACTATTTGTCATGTTACTTGAATTAGGTTCGTTTGTCAGGAGTCAGTGTAATAACCAAAAAAATCTGGAATTTGTATGCATGTATATATATATATATATATATATATATATATATATATAACCAACAAGCCTTTTTTTGGCGTTATTAGCTGGGTCGATTACGTACGATTTACATGTAGCTGGAGGAACTAGCCTCGACAGGAAGCTTCACATGTGTTTCTGTTCTGCCATTGATAGTTTGGAATCATAAGGTCGACAAAATATGAAATTCTTTTAATTCAAATTCTCAGGAAGATGCAGGATTATTATTTTTTGTTAGGGAATATCAAACTCATTTCGTTTTTGGAGTGCAGTGAATTCTCCTTTGGAATGTGATTTCTCTTGGAAATGTAGTCTAGATTGCAGTGCAGTTTCGCGCCGTGGATAAGAAAGTACATTTTGAAGAAACTTAAGATGCAGAAACTTAAGTACATTTATTGCCATTCATATTACCAGCTTTAGATGACATATTTTTACGTACTGTCACTTGCATGATCTTTGTTGGAGGGACCCCATCTATATGAGATATATGACTTGCACTATAAATCCAGAAATTTTCTCAAAAAATTAAAACAGGAAAATTTTTTAAGCGGCTGGGGTGTGAGAGCCTATCTCGCCAGCGGAAAATAAGGCTTGTTCGTTATCGTGGCTTATTGGCTCCGAGGCACTTGCTTTTATACCAAAACCCGCCGAATTTAGTGCTTGGACTGACTTGTAAAATGAGTGGTCTCTGAGAGAGACGGAATAGCCTTTGACCTAAGATACCTTTCTATGCTATTTTTTATAGACTCTAGAGAGCACGGTTCATAGTCTGAACCATAAGCTAAATACGTTTTTAAATGATCAGAATGGTATTTTTAATACTGCATGTTTCACTTTTGTTGTCACAAAGCCACCGCTGGACATTGCAAATATCACGTTCAGTCGCATGCTTGGTTGAAAGTTTATTTTGTGACTCAGTGAACTCATCCACATCGTCAGCTTTATCATTTCAACTTTCAAATGGCTCAAACAGCTTGCTTAGTTCATCCACATACAAATTTAATAAAGCAAAAGCTCCGGTGTTCGTGAGCGTACATTGTTTGTTGACAATAAAAATTAGTTCTTAGACCGCGATACTATTTATAGACGCACGTGTCGTGCAATATGAAGCGGTGCAGTATGGAGAAATACTGCTCAATTCTGACAATGCAAAGTTAATGGAGAAAAAAAGTTAGTATATAATAAGAGGTCCTATTGTCCTCGTTGTCTTCATTCTCCGGGAACATTTAAGGTACAGTTAAATGAGGCTTTATTGTCCGCAAGCTACGTAATGCTCGCAGTCCAAAAAGAGGGTCCTCTAAAACGATAAAAAGGAGTTGATTATAATGGTTAGTTACCCTATAAAAAAGCGAATTAAATTTAAATACAAAAATTAATGGAACGGTCAGCGGATATTAAGCCCACTTTCAAATTTATCTTAATGTCCACGGACATTAGGCAAAATGGTAGCAATAAATAAAAAAACAAATAAATGCATATTGTAATACGAAATACTAAAACATTCTCTCTCTCTCTCTCTCAAAACCAGTGCTAAGACATATATCTTCAGGTGCAGAATATCCAGAATTTAAACCCGGAAATAAAAACCTATGAAGAAATGTGTTTTATAAAAATAATCAAGAAATACACTATAAATTGGTTAACCAAAGAGTCATTGACAGGTAATTGTGTTTCATTTTCTTCAACCGATCTTGAATAGTAATTTCATGCTGCTCTAAAAACAAGCGTCTTTTATGGGTCTTTCTTTCTTTCTTTCTTTTTCATGCATCGTTCTTGTTGTCTTACAGTGCAGAACAACATTTCGATGACCTTTTGAAAAAGGGCCGAAATGACTTCTTTTTTAAAAAATTTAAATATCATTGTTTTTGTTTCTATTATTATTATAAATGATAAAGAAAGATATATCTGTTCATAAAATGCCATACAAAATATAATAGAAGTAACCGATCAAATAATGTTTTAGATAATGAATATTGGATGGATTCTCCATTGATTGAACTAAGTAAGCTTGGACAACAATATCACGACGATGTGGCTATCGAGGACGTGTATTGCAATTTCAGACGAATTTGTTGAGATATTATGATCGAGTTTGATATAAAGATAAATATTATGTACCCTCCATATAACTTATATATCTTCATTTTAATTGCAGACGTGAAAGACAAAGTACAATGGGATCATCCAGCTCGAGCACACAGCATGTACGTAAATTAAGGAAACTCTGCTTTAAGCGGAAAAGAATACTCAATCGTGCATTTTTATTTGAAGTATTTTTCTGAAAAATGAAAATACAAACAAGTAATATGTTAATGTTGTTCTGTCTCTATATTGTCTCCCGCCATTCCGTCCGTCCGTCACACTTTCGTTTCCGCTCTATAACTTTAAAGCCATTTGAGATTAAGGTATGAAACTTCGTATACTTGTGCATCATTACTAGAAGGTGTGTGGCATGCCACATTGGAGGTGGACAAGGTCACGGTTCAGTATTTTACCTTTTCCATCACACTTCTCTTCCGCTCTTTAACTTTAGAGCCTTTTTTAGATTAAGGGATTAAATACGGCATACTTATACATCATCACCAGAAAATTTGTCACGTACCACACTCGGGGTCATATTTTTAAGGTCAAGTTTGCTGGTAAAATATTTTATGTTTCCATCATACTTTCCCTTCTGCTCTATAACTCTAAAGTCGTTTGAGATTAAGAGATGAAACTTAGCATACTTATACATCATCACTAGATGGTGTGTCGCGTACTGCATTGGAGTGCTATCCTCAAGGTTAAAGTCACGGCTCAATTGTTTACGGTTACCATGACACTTTTGTTCTCGCTGTATAACTTTTAAGCCGTTTAAGATTATGCGATGAAACTTGCACTACTTATAAAATCATCACTGGAAGGTGTGTCGCATGCAACATTTAGATCATATCCTCAAGCTGAAGGTCAAGACTCAATATTTTTGACGCTTTCATCACACTTCCATTTCTGTTCAATAACTTAGAAAGCTGTCAAAAATTAAGGGATATAATCTTGTATGCATCATCACAAGAAGGTGCGTCACGTGCCACACTGAGGGTGATATCGTCAAGGTCAAGGTCATGGCTCAGTATTTTACATTTTCCTTCCACCTAATAATTTTAAGATTAAGAGATGAATCTTGGCTTACTTGAGCATCAGAAGAAGAAGATATGTCTCATATCACAGTTGGGGTCCTATCTTGAAAATCATGGCCATGGCTCAATATTTTGTTTTCCATCGCACTTTATTTTCCACTCCATAACTTTAGTTCTGCTTTAGATTATGTGATGCATCTTGGTATACGTATATGTCATCATTAACAGGTGTTTTGTATTTTAGCAGAATCAGTGAAACTTAAAACAGGATCAGTAAAACATTTATTTTGGTCGTCCTGTGAATTAGTGAAAAAAATCTAATTTCGAGCCCTGTATATATCATCACTAAAATGTGTGGCACATACCACATTGGAGGTCCTATTTTGAAGATCAAGGTCACAGGTCTGTGCTTTAGGTTTCAGTCACATTTGCTTTCTAACTGTTATAGGTCAATGAGTGAAGCTTGGTATTACACGTTTGAGGTGTTATCCTCAAGGTCAAGGCTAACGGTAATATTTTAAGCTTTTTTGTTTTTGTTTTTGCTTTATATCATAATAGTTTTTAGAGGTACAGGGATGAACTATGGCACACTTATGCGTGTATGTTTGATGGCATTTCATCTATCATGTATAAAAGTCAAGGTTTTGTCTTCAAGATGAAGGTCATTAATAAAATATTTAACCCCTTTTTGCACTTTTCCTCTAATGCCTCATGGGATGGGGCAATAAAACGTTGCTGATTTCGATGTATGTCTAGTGACTTTACAACTATGTCCTAAATGTTAAAGATTTCTTTACCGTGAACTTTTGTGACCTCAGAATCGTAGGCAACGGGCGTGATGGTGGGGCTAATGTGTGCTGAATTTGCTTGCTTAATTATTTTGAACTTTTGTGACCTCGTGATAGTAGGCAGCAGGGGTGTTGTTGGTGGGAACATTTACTGGAATAGCTTGTGTAATTTATGATACGGATTATTGGAACTCCTGCAGGTCTCAATTCATTTAGAGACCATACTTTATGGAATCTCTTTCAATCTTTAACAATAAGCCTTTGAAAAATTGACATTTCAAAAAAAGTTTAGTTTTTCTTTCCTTTTGTCTCACTCTGAGTCAATAGTGTTTATATTACTTTAATATTGTTTCTGGGCCAATCGATGAATCGATAATATAAGTATTATTATTATTATTATTATTATTATTATTCTTATTATAAACCATTTTCCGCATTGATAAATTCCTTCCTGTGTAATTATTAAATCAGTGCTCATTTGTAAGTGAGCAAGCAATAGATTTTAAACTTAGTTAATGATCGTCATTCAATATTATACTATATAGACGTAAAAATTTAAAAAGCTTACGGCTCAGTTCTAATTTTGAAAGATACATTTCCATCAAACTTTTAACCAAATAAGAAAGAACAGGAATTGGATATCACAATTTTTTGACTGATCAAGGGTCATGCAAGGGGTGCTTTAAATTTTCACATGTTTTATATTATCTACCTAAATCCTTCTCTGTCCCATTGTGCATAAAAGGATTATAGTGTTTTTCTGTCAGTTTTTGTTGAAGTCGTAGTTAATTATGAAATGTGTTAAACAAAGTGTTGCACTGTTAAAATGTCTCGTAGATGCAAAATATAGTATCAATATTTTTTCCCAAATCAGGGTATACTATTTACAGAAATAAAATATACTGGACATAGAGGAGATAATGATAATTTCAGTTATGGTTCTGCACATAATGAGCCATGTCTTCCATCCGTGGTCCTATTTGACAGATGTTGATAATGCAAAATATAAGACATAAACATTATTCAAAATATAAACCATGCTCAGGCCCATCTCCATTGTGTGTGTGTGTGTGTGTGTGTGTGTGTGTGCGTGCGGTAAGATAATAAATGTCTAATTTCAATCTTCAAACCAAATGTACGATTATCACGTTAGCTTCTAGGTCGCGTAAATGGCCCATTTAGAAGATACATTAACTTCAGACGTAGCCGCCGCAGAGGTGAATATTGTTCCTAGTTAGCTTCGCGGATTACCAGACAGGTTGTTCTAAGCTGCAACGACAATTGTAAGATCAAGTCGGTTAGTGCCGACCCCGGTTTCACCTCGCTAACTAATCTGTCATTATGAATTCCAAAAACCTCTACTATACCTCGAAATTGTATTTATGAAAAACAGCCACTTAACATTTCATGTATATTTGTTACAGCATAAAGCAAATAAAAGCAAATATTGATCCGAAATGTGTGTATGAGTATATATGTGTGTGTGTGTGAGAGAGAGAGAGAGAGTCTTGTGGCACGGGAATGTAGAGAAGGGCTGATGCATCCTCATGCATGGCGACCTTGCGAAGGCAACCCATTTGTCATGAGTTGGGTCCCGTGCCGTTGGTGTAGAGGATACTGATCGTTTAGTTTAGGGAAGGCCGATTGTTACCAATCCGATCCAGCATACTACTTCGGACTTAACTTCAGCTAGACAGGTGATTAGCCGACACTATGACCCCTTATGGTAATAGTAATGTTAAGCCCATAGGTTTAGTATGCTGCGACCATAGTGTCACTTATTGTAACATATGGACATAAACATATTTTAAAATGCTGGGGTTTATGGCCCGTTATAGGAATGGTAATTTTAAAATGTCTATTGGTTTACATTAAGTGACACTATGGCCCCTTATGGGAATGGTAATATTAAAAACATCCATAGGTTTCATATATGATGGGGCCATAGTGTCGCTTAACGTAATGTATGTAAATAAGCATATTTTTATAATGCTACTTTTGATATACTATCCAACACACCACTTTTTGATATACTACCCAACACACTAATTTTGATATACTATCCAGCACACTTTTTGGTTACTATCCAACACACCACTTTTTGATTACCCTACTATCGAACACTTACTTTTTAATTACTATTTAACACACACTTTTTGATATACTATCCAACACCCCATAATACTATTCAAGGAAAATGGCAAGAGTGTTTATACACACTCTGTACTTACATAGAAACATACAGTACAGCTCACGTGATTTTTCGGAACCCCACGCATCGCGGTGGGGTACTTAATCCCCTCCACTCTAGCTCCGCGATAGCACTCCGCGGTGGAGGCATAAATTGGCATAAATACCTACAAATCACCACCGCATTTCGGCAGACATGCCGATATAAACTCCACCGTGGAGGGGCTAGTCGACATTACTGATTGACATCTGAACAGCCAATGAATGAAGACCACCTATGGAAAGACTGAGACGTCAAGAGTGATTTACAACTGGATACCATCTGAAGAATCAGTCGTTTTTATTTCGATCATATATTTGGACAATAAAAAAATAATTTCAAAAGTCTTGTATATTCAATACACATTACTGTTTATAAAAGGTTGATCGACTTCTTTTGCAATAAGTTTATGATTTTAATTTATTTCAAAGAAATATGAACAAACTTATGCACTGACTTGACGAGAAGTACACATTGCTGAGCCTCTCAAACAGAATAAATTTATCATTTTGTTCCAAAGGAAAGTAATTCTCTGAGATATGGACAATTAAAATCCAAATTGACATCCGCTTCTGCTTACCCCCCCCCCCCCCAACAACAACAAACCTAAAACACTGAATTTACACTGAAATGCAAACCACGTGCTTAGTCTTTAAGCAGTAATAGTAGAGTCACGAGGCTGAATATTATGACTGCATGTGTGCTGTAAGGGACTGACCATTTAATATACGGGGTTTATATGTTGTTTTTTTTCGACCGGGATATTTTTTGTTCTTTCATCACAGAATTTATTTATTTTAAGTGAAATATGGAACGGATTAACGTCTGTTACAAAAATCAGAGAAAGACAATTGTTTTAATGCATTCCCCCCCCCCCCCCCACGGTTGGAAAATTCAATTGTCTCTCCCTAATAAAGACTTGACTTCAGCGGATGTTCTACAGAAATCAAGGCAGTGACCATTGTGAACACTGTTGTAAAATATTAACAAGGGTTTGCATCAAAGGATGATGTAAGTTTCAGCTTGGGAACCATGTTTTTTTATTACACGAAGCCATCTGACTTAGCACGTTGTACTTTATAGCCGCATTTATGGTCCCGCCATTAAGAACGGATGTTTGATAATTGTTAGTAATTAATCTGAACTCGGCTTATTACCGAAATGAAAAATAATATGGAAAATTCTAAAATCTGAGATGTTCAGAGATTTTAATTTCCACGTGTATCCTATTATTTGCTCATTTTCCTACGGCGAAAATATAAAAATAAAATATACTTTTTTAATTATGTTTACGCAGATATTAAAGAATGAAGTTTCCTGTTTGTAACTTTAGAGCCTTAGGTTATTGAGCGTGTTTCTGTTTCTTACCACTTGCAAACTTTTCCACATTTCAGTTTACGATAACTTGTGCAGTAGTGATTTGGATTCCATATTTTATGAGAGAGAGAGAGAGAGGGGGGGGGGGACTTTACTAAGAAGAGTTAATGATCTAAACTTATTCATCTTATTTTTCTGTATTATGCAATAGGAAAACGAACAGAAAAGAAAAAGTTAAAGATTAATTTCATCTGATGCTCAGCATGTTTCCTAATATTTGCTCATTTTTGTAAGAGGAAAGTATAAAAAAGATTTTTTTATCATCATAGAAAAATAGTAAATCTTATGGAAATGATATTTCAGTAACCCAATCGTAATATTGATCTATTTCTTATAATTATTTGTATGCAGATATTAATGTATGCAGCTTTATCTTTGTGACTTTGGAGCGGTTGCTTATTGAGACAAGAAATAAACTAATTTCTTTGAATAGTGTTTGGCATGTTTCTGTATATGGTATATTGCTTTACAGCTACAGTTACTTTGGCCAAATGGATAAGAATGTGTGTTACACACACATATTTAATATTGGAGCACGAGGTCGTGAGTTTGCAAACACCGACGGGAATATTTGTTTCTTTTTTTCCCCCTCTATTACGCTATAATGTCTAGTACAGTATTACTTTTCTTACCACTTGCAAACTTTTCCACATTTCAGTTTACGATAACTTGTGCAGTAGTGATTTGGATTCCATATTTTATGAGAGAGAGAGAGAGATAGGTGGGGGGGGGGGCTTTACTAAATAGAGTTAATGATCTACAATTATTCATCTTATTTTTCTGTATTATGCAATAGGAAAACGAAAAGAAAAGAAAAAGTTAAACATTAATTTCATCTGATGCGCAAGTTTGTCAGATCAATGTACTTTAGGTTAACAGTTAGCACATGAAATTAACACGTCAATATCAGCAGTCCTGATGGCTTCTCTTGTGCAAGGTTACTTGCACGTGTCAACTACATGTATCTAGAATGACCTTTTGCGGCCATTTGTGATTTTTTTAAAAACCGCTACTTTGGTAATTAATGCAAATTAGTACAGTTTAAAATAAAATAACGATGTGAAATCTTAATAATGCTTTATTTAAGCGATTGGATGTCAGGAAAAAACGTACAATATGTGAATGATTACTCATGCATGGAATAACCATCGGAACTTGTGCGATTTTGTTTCACTTCAGTCAGGTATGACTGCAGCTTTGTTATTAATTTGTTTGATGTTTATCGTTCTTTTCATTGCAGGTAGTACAATATCACTGACTTTCATATGATCATTACAATTTTTTATTGCGTTTACTGAAAAAGAAATAAGGATATGAATGCATGTTTAGATTCCGATAACATAGTATTGAAGAAAAAAAAAATTAGATTCATTGCGCAAAATGTAGTATTAATACAGTTTGCGAGGCATTGCCATTACATTACCATCATCTAAAATATGATTTGGCACTATGTATCATACATTATCTTCGTTAGAACAAGGAAATATTTATAATTACCTGAATTACTACGTTTTTTTCAGTATCAAAAAGTTAGCAAATTGCTCCTCAGAGGGATAACGATGTAGATAAATCGGTGCCCCCCCCCTCTCGTCTCAACCTCTGCTTGCATGGGTGATAAACAGTACACCACGCCCATATTATCGAAACCACGTCCACTCCGCGGTGGTGATCGGATGCGACTCCGCAAGGGAGCGTGGTGTGCAGGGCTATTCTCCGCGACAACTCCATCAGGACGCGTGGAGTGATGGTGGAGGGGTTTTTCTTAATCCTCTCCACTCACTCTCCACCCCCACCGCGATGTGTGGGGTTCCGAAAAATCACGTGAGCTGTACTGTACCATCATACAAGGGTAGGTAGTATTTATAGACACGCTATACACATGAACGTAATATCACTTACAAGCAAGGGTAGGAGCGTTTATAGACACACTATACCCATACAAACATACTATATTATCACACATAAGGGAGGGCTAAGGGGTTTTAGGTTTTAGTTGGGTTTTCTAAATATAGACATAGAAATACACAAACATACAAATACATATATCGGCAGTGAGTAATAGTATCTCTCTTTCCTAGAGATCTGGGTGGCCCTGATAAGGTCCGTTGGGTTTTGCCAACTAAAGAGTGTTAACATAGTCGGAATCACTTGACTGTTCTATGGCGTAAGCTTCATCTGATAGCAGGGCCGTAGATTAAGACCCTCCTCGGGCATCCTTGTTTCTCCACATAAATTCTTTGTTTCCAAACGGCTGTCTCCGTAATCTTCGTGATGGTCCACTGGGTGAAACAACATGCTGCTAACGATGGTGGATGACTTAACAATGGCATACATTTTGGTTGTGCTGTCCTGAAAACAAATGACACAATGGGCCAATGCGCCTGTATATATAGCCTTGGTGGGGATCGAAACGGATTGGAATGTTCCACCAATCAGAATGCGTGTAACATAAATCAGTCATGGCTTGTTGTCTCCCTCCCAATTAGAAGACAGCCGATGCGTGACGTCACTTTATATATATATATATGTATATATATATATATATATATATATATATACTTGAAGGGATAGTACAATGACTAATGACTACTACTGTTGTTGCTGTAATCATTATTCTTCTTCCAGAAGAGGATGACTTCAATTTAGCTTTGACTGATTACCTCTTGTCTCCGCAAGAATTTTTGCCTGCGGCGATAGTACCATCTTCACTTCCTTCTTCATCATTACTAGTGTATGATGATTTCAGAAAGAAACATATGGAAGAGTTGGAGAGTTTTGCAACGTCAGAAAGAAGAACAAGTATCTGTTCAACAACTACAGCAACCACAAGAAGAGGATAAAAGAAACCGAGAAGATGAAAATTTTGAACAGTGGACAAAAGGAAGAGAGTGAAAACAAAACGGTGAGTCTGTTACAACATATTTTGGCGCAGTTAAAGCACCTGAGAGACATGTATCAAAACTTCTTTAGCTCAACCCAGGAGAATGAGACTTTCACGATCCATAATATCTAAACCTTCTATGACTACATCAACTCTCACCGCCACTGAGACGCCAACAGCAGTTACTACTACCACTACCAAAGCAGCAACGGAATCTGATTAAGACAGTTACAGCTGATCCTGTCAAGTTCACACGTTCTTTGTTATTCAGAAAACTCAACGGTCCTTTTCCGGGCCACCCATATCTCTTAGAAAAGAGACACTACTCAATGATTGTCAAATCAAATAAAACTTAAATCCCTCCATGATACAATGTGTGAGTGTTTGAAGATTGTATCCGTACTAAAAGAAAAAATAGATTAAGACAAAGAGACATTTACGTTTTTTCTTTTGGTATATCCTTGTGAAATCAGAATCACTATGAAATTTCACAACACAGCACAAAATGTCTACTTTCTGCTTCCTTTTACTGTCTGTCTCTTTTGAATTTCTTCACTGGCATGGGTTCTTCTTCTACTTCAGTTTCTTCTACTTGTCTTGCCTTTTTGAATTTCTTTACTCGAATGGGTTCCTCTTCTGTTTTTGTTTCTACTTCTGAGGAACGTTCTTTCTCCTTGTTCTCTTTTTTCTTGGGACACTCTAAAGAACAATGCCCTTTTTCTTGACATTGATAACAGGTATCTTTACTTTTGTCTTTCTCTTCTCCAGTCCTTTTTTATTGATGTTGTGGACATTCTGGAGCCCAGTCTCCTTTTTCTTGACGGATATAGCAAGTATCTTGACTTTTATCTCGAGTGGAGTAGTCCGTAGTTTATTGGAAGTGTACCTTCGAATGACTCTCTGTAAATCTCTGACGAGATCTGTTGTGACTCTTCCGTCGTCACAGACTGAAAGCTGAATGAATGTACTCTCTTAGGGTGAGAAAGTCTATATGTAGGCAGAGAGCGTATATTCTTGTCAAATCAAATATTGAATCAAGATGAAACGATCACACCTTGCTAAGAAAAAACCAGAAGAAGCCAAGAGAAATACGACGACTTTCTGTGTCGCCTTATACGCTAAGTGAAGTGTTAGCACACATCATGCCAGTGATTTTTAAGGCGAGATGAGTGAACATGAGCCAACCCCATCTACATCCACTACAATACCAAGAGAGTCAAGATCATCCAAAAAAGAAAGTAGTTCAGTAGCTCTGAAGATTATTTTCACGTTCGAGGGACCCAAAAAGTGACTTCCAGAAAAGTTGAACGACAGTTTACACGTACACAGTGAAATTTAAAGAGTCCAAGTCTCAAGTTCCACCAGAGAAAGCAGCAGGTTTCATTACAGATTTATGGGAATTATTATTAGAGACATTGAAACGTCAATGCCAATCTAAAAATGATGATCGTTTGAGACTATCTAGCAATCACCACAGTTCGAAATCTCCTGCCTGGATCGAGTTTAGTACACCGGCAGAATAAACATCTTCCAAAATTATCGACAAAATTCAACACGTTCAACAATGCAATGAAAAGTTTAACATCACCAATGAAAAAGCCACTCATCACATGACTCAGGTTTCACCTCCAAGAGATAGCGGACAACACAGAAAAGAAAGTTTTATTGGCAGATGAACTTCGCAATACCAAATGCAGTATCGTCCAGATTAACAACGACCAAGATCAAATGTGCTTAACCCGTGCCATCGTAGTGACTCGGCTGATGCCGGAAAGAATTATAAAGTGGAATGGAAACGATATGGAAATACATTAGAAAACCGGACAGACCGTAACAACGAAGAGAAGCAGAAATTATTTTGCAGCAAGGAGGCATTTCTAAAGAGACCGTCTGTGAAATTCCTCAAATGCAAAAACTTCAAGACGTGTTGGCACCTCGGTATACGTTGAAAGTATATCCTCAATTCCTTTGTGGATCTCTCTTGTTTTGAGGGCCAGATTTTCCAGATGGAAAATACATTCAGATTTATCATCATCAAGAGCATTTCGATGTCATTATAACCTTTACAGGAATTTTTGAACACGGATATTTTTGCGAGAAATGTGATCAAGGATTTAGCCATCGGGAGCAACATATTCATTATGGAGTGAGATGTCGTGGGTGTTTAGCCTCCAATTCTTGCATTCCTGAAGAAAAAGAAAGAATTAATTGCTCTACTTGCAGGCGAATCTTTGGCAGTCCAACCTGTTACAAAAAAAAAACAACATCGCACGAAACAATCACAACAACAGAATAGTGCTTGCGAATTATTGAGAGTCTGCTCGAACAAATAAGCAAAAGTCACACGTGTTTTTTGTCCAGGAAAGAAAGATGCCATGTTTGTGACCAAGTTGTGGACTTTAGTCATCCATGTTGCATTCAAGATATGACAGTGAACTCAAGGAAGTATTAAAGGGCGATCAGAACAAGAATATTAAGAAGAAACATGTGGATTTTGTCTTTTAATTTTACTTTGAATATTCACAAGGGACTGGAAATCACATCCCTAATTTTAGTGTAGCTCATCGTGCTGATGACAAGTGTATACGAGAACCTATATTATTTAATTGTCCAAATTGTTGTCAATTCCAAGAGGACGAGAAAAGATAGCTCTATGCTCTCGTATTCTTGCTGATTTTGCCGAATCGATATTAGACCCTACCATCGGCACTTGGCACGAAGAAGGAATCCAGTATTATGGAAACTGTCATCGGTATGCCACATTAAATTTCTCAGGATACGACGGACAATTTATTTCCTCCACAACAGATCGTGTGGTGCTACAAAGAGTGGCAATCGTCTTACACGTTACTCCAAGAAAGTCAACGAGAATCCATTTCATTTGTAGAAGGCATCTTGTCATCTTTGATGACATGTTAGGAGAACACGAAGAAAAAAAAAATTAAACTTTTGTTTACACGAAAAGGCTATTATCGTAATGCTGGTATTACTTTACATTACTCAAAATTTATTTCAATAAAGCAAAGCACGTTGCACCATCAGTTTCAATTCACATTATGTGGTGTTGTTTAAAAGTCCAAGAGACAAATCTCAAGTGCACGTGTTAGCCAAACAGTTTGGAACATCGTTGCTAAATTATGCGTATGATGATGCCACTCAATTACCATGTGCCTATTTACTCATCAATTTAAAACCTACTACTTCCGATTATTTGAGATTTCGTACAAATTTGTTTCACAGTTGGTGCCAAAAAGGAGGGCCAATCATTTACATGTCACATTTGTAGGTTTTTCCTGTCTAAAAAACTATAAAACTCCATTTACTTCTTTTCTTTCTCACAGTATTCAGCATGACTTCCTTTCAGTCTCATCCTCCTGCCAAACTGATCCGTGCACTGTATGTCATCAGTCGCGAAACAAATGCACAATTACGTCCACATTTGTCAGAAGCTAGTATCGAAAAAGAGTTAAGATGGTTTACATTGGCAGCACGTTAATTATCAAAAGGCATCATTCACATACCACATAAAACAAAACGGGTTATTAAAAAAACAAAAATCAAAGAAAAAAACCCCAACATAAAGTAGCTTTTTCACAACCGGCTGATCCAAGAATTAATATTCAAACCAAAAAACAAATAATTCTAAACCTGGTGGAAGTGGATCTTTAGGAGCTGTCATTATTCGTTTACTTTTAAAACAGGATCCCAATGCCGAAGTTAATAAAGCCAAATCCCCTAAAAACAGCAGACCAAAAAGAAGAGAGGTTGTGGTGTAGCAAGTTCACACTTCTAACTTCACCGAGATGTCACACTTACAACAAGAATTACAATCGTTGATGGATCGAACAGCTTTGTCAGAAGCAGAAAAATCGCAACGGTACGGATTATTGTTGCAACTATTTCACCAGAAAACTTTGGAGGAGACAGCTAAACCTGCTCTGAGAGAATTCAAGAATATCATGAAAAGCGAAGAAAACCAAAAGAGCAACGATGACGATGACCGACAAAGCCTTAGGGGTGAAAGAAGAAGCGAAAGAAACAAGAGAATTATTTCAAACTCCATCTGTTCCTCATCCCAGTATGACAACCTTCTTGTTGAAGCCTTCCACTACTCCCAGACGAGAAGAAATGAAAGCTTGGGTCAAAAAAATTATGTCTACACCTTCTTCAGCAGAAGAAAACAAAGAGAAAGAATGGAAGACAGAAGTGAAAAAAGAAATCAAGAATAAAATAACCAAACAACCGATGACTACTCCTACTCCTATTGCTCGTCGATGATGGTGAAATGTGCATCCATGATGTGGTTTGCTGTTTTGTTGCTACTCAATAAGTCATCCACTGTTCGATGCTGCACTTAGGTTGTTCATGTGGTATTGTTTTAGATTGAGGAGCAGCAACAAAACAGCAAAGCACACCATGGATGCACATTTCGCCATCATTTACTACAATCCTGCTCATGCTGTCGGTAACAGAGGAATTCAAAAACTGCAGCTAAAACCAAACTCATAGGTTTACGTCTGCAAGATGTAAGATAGTGGTTACAAGAACAATCGACGTACACGTTACACAAACCCACTGGACGAACAATTTCCAGAGGTCAAAGAAAAGCTGCAGGCATCGATCATCAATATCAAGCACATTTAGCAGATGAAGCGGCGTAAAATCGTGGTTACAAATATTTGTTTTGCGGTGTTGACTTGTTTTCAAAATCAACTTGGGTAGTACCTTCGATTTTTAAAACATGTTCAGGACTAGTGCGAGCTTTAAAACTGGTTTTGAAACCACTTGGTCGACATCCTCTACGATGGCAAACAGACAAAGGCACAGAATTTCTGAACCAACCTTTATAAAGAATTGAAAAAAGACACATTCATTTTTGTCACCACTGAAAATTCTGAAAAGTATGTGGAAATATTTTACACATCAACACACTCTCAAATACATCGACGTATTTATAATCAATTGTACCACCTGAAAAGAAAGTGATTGTGTTTGATCGATTGTTTGTAAAATCACAAACCAGAAAAAAGAAAGCGATGTTAAACACCAGAAATTGGATCCACATTGGAAAATCAAAACGCACCTATGACAAAGGTTATTTTACCTAACTTTTTATCTAATTGTTTCGTTTCACTAGACAAGAGCGTGGACGTGATCCTCCTGTCTATAAATTAGAAGATATGAACGGAAAAGTGTTAAAAGGAACTTTTTACTTGTCTGAGTTACCACGAGTGACTAACAAAGAAGACGACGTGTCCGATATCGAAAGCACTCTCAATCGAAGACCACCCTAAAGTGGGAAAATGTTAACCTCAAGAAGTGAAAGTTCGTTGGAAAGGATATCCACCCAGATTCGATTCTTGGATTGCAGTTTAATAAGCCATCGAGTATAAAAAGAAATAGAAGTTACCACCATGCCGTTAAAAGTAGCTACCTCTCCTTCTCAGAGTTCCTATCTCCAAGATCTACAAAACAAACCCAGTGGATGTGGTGTGGAGATCGTGTCCCAAAAACTCAGATTGTCTTTTTCTGCCGAATCTTGATGATGTATTGTGTCATCGGAGCAGCCATTTGCAACAAAGATATAAACAATTGTGGACTATTTACTCAGAAGATGTACTGGATATCTTCTTTCCGATCCATCATTGAAATATATGGACAGTAACAACAATAACAGTAGCCTTGGTGCCAACGCCAGTGACCACGCTTCCAGTCACAGCAGCAACTCTCTTTTGGAACATTTGGAAAATCATCCTTTGACAACGAGTGACTTCTTGGAAACCATAAACATAAAACTATTAAGAACCAATTGTATTTAACATTACCCAGTGACAGTTCTAAGGATGTGTTTCCTAACAGTACCTTATGTTATGTCACGGCCAAGTTACATCAGTCGATACAATTGGATCAAGAAGCACATTTGGAAGTATCTTTGGTACAAATCATTCATCCTACTCGAGCCATCAGTTTCAACGAAGGACAAAACACTTTAGTCCTTGATATCTTGAACAAACTAGTTCAAGAACACTTGCACAAAAATTATTCTCTCATTTATGAATCAAGCAATAAGCATCGTAAGCGAATGCTCAATTGAACACATATACCATGAGAATTCCTACAGGATATTCTTTTAATGCTCAGCATCTTGTCGAAACAATTGTAGCTGTTCAACGATCGCTATGGCAAAACACTGGTTAAAACTCGCCGAAGTCTACAGATCGAGTACCATAAAGTTGTTCAACGTCTTAAAATGCATTTTTTTCCCACGACAAAACGATGTCCATTACTTTTTGTCCTGGTTTGTTTGCTATTCTGGGTGCATACACCGTTCTCGCTCTTATGAAAGACATTTATAATAACGATCAATTATACAAGTATCTTTGCTACCCTATTGAATTGAATGAAGGACTAAATTGACTGTTTATGTAATCGGATGTCGTCAAGAACAACGTCGTGGGAAACAAAGCCGCTCCGTTGCTGAGAGTCATTTTTTTCAAAGTGGATTCTGCCATAGCTGCTTACGATGAAGGAACAGACACGTATCATGTTCACCTAGAATTTGTGCATTCTCATTATCTTCCTGTCAGTAAATCGTATTTTGACAGTTTCAGTATTAGTATTAAATAGATCTTGGACAAAATATTCTATTCAAGGGAAAATTCGCCGTAAACTAAATTTTCAAAAATGATTCTTAAGTGAATTGTAACAAATATATCCTGTGTATCAAGGAGTCACTCGACAATGTGGATATGGTTTAAGAGATATGTTAAAATCAACTTTTTGCAAGGTGTCACCCATCTTAAAGCCAGTGGCGACTAGAGGATTGGGTGCTTCAAAAGATGCAGCTTCTCCAAAATGTACTCACTGACAAAGTCCTAAAGAAGCCTTCGTAAAAGCAGGAAAAATGTATTGCTTCAAACTGGAAAAGACCTTTTGGGTTGCCGAGACACCCTTATGAATTCTCTTTACACTTCTCGCCAAGGCATTGGTTTCTCCTCCCTCTATGCCACAGCAAGGATAAGGTAAAAAGAGACGTTGAAAGTTCTTCAGATCTCATAGAGACGTTCAGAAAAAGAATAAGAAAAGAAGAACAGCAACTGTCAGAGAATTGGACATGTCTGATTACTGTAGTATCATCAATTTTTGTTGGGGACACATTTTCGTGGTTTTCGTTGTTTCCCCGAACCACAAATTTAAATACCCAACGAAAAATTAGCCACGTATGATGATGGCGTCCCCCCCCCCCTGCTAATTTTCTTTCTATGTGTCGTTCCTAGAGATTAAGGAACCTACTAGTATTTCATAAATCAACGTCAATACTGTAATTTGGAAATAAAATATTAGCTTTTACACGTGTTTGTTTTATTTTAAACCTTTGAAAAAAGAATTATAAAGCATTTTATATTGTTTCAATGCACACGTGTCGATAAGATATCCGATAGCTGTAATTTCCACTCACTGCCTTAAATTGATATGCGAGATAGGTAAGGTATTCAAACACTAGTAATGTTGAAAATGAAAGAAAGAATAATAAAAAATAATAGTATATGAAAATTAAATTAAATACTTGTTCAAATCGATCCTTCACTCGAGTACAACTGTTGTTAAACAATATAAATCCTCCTGAAACCCCATTTCATTTTATCCATGCATTTTTAATCCAAAAGAACAACAAGCCTGTAAAATACTAGAACTATTGCTTGAAGCACTATTATTAATGAAACACTACGTATATACATTAATTACAGCAGAGTATTAAAGCTCACACTTCACTAATTTTCGGACAAAGCCACTGTATCAACATCGTGTCAACCAAATCTCAATGTACACACAAATGCTTGTCAGGTAAATAATCCCCAAATTGCAGAATTAAACAAGTCCAGCTTTCTCCAAACCACTGATAATTAGGTCACATCTTTAACTCATTGTCGCGTTTGCTGCAATTATCCATTCAGCCCGAATTGGCTTGATTACTGAGGTTGCAATCAGTGATCGTCACCAGTAGCCTCTTCCTTTTTTTTCGTGATGGCCTCCATGACCTGTTTAGCATATGGAAGTGTGATTTTAATTATTCTTTGTACTCTTTATTTATTTTCAAGTCTAGTGGTTGAGTTGGTCTGTACATGAGGCAGGCACAAACAAACGCGTGATTCCACTGTCTTTCAATTTAGCATCTTCTCACATTGATGGGCTCTAGACACATCAAATATTGCCACTGTCTGCTGATTGCATTGAGCAAAGGGCAGCCGGTCACGTGTTTTGTTCCCTTTATGGATAGTGTTTTAAGTTAGAGATTATACAGGTTACTTTAATAACCGATTGACTTAGTGTTGTAGTCTGCGTCGGCTTCCTTTGATGTTGAGCACTCAGACGAAAACACTGTGTAAGTGATTGACCTTGACAGGTGTGTTATTTGTGATCATAGAGGCGGTAATATTGTTTTAGTGTTGTTGGCTGCATCGGCTTCCATTGATGTTATTCACTTGGACAAAAACAAGGTGTCAGTATTGAACTTGTCAGGTTTTTGATTTGTGCTCATACATGTGAAAGTATTGTTATAAACATTCAAGTGACCACCGTTTGCGTCGGCAGAGTTTTAATCTTTTGTATTCTTTATTTTTGGGTATTTGTAGAGGTTAAATCACGAAATTAAACACTTAGTAATATGCAAACTTTGACAGGCAAAACCACGAATTTAAGTATCCACAAAAATATCTTTTTTTACAACACCACGAAAATTGAGCCCCACGAAAATAAATGATACAACAGAAGTAGCTGAAAATGATGCACCGAGATTCTGGCGAATGTTCCAAGTCAGAACTCGATCTGTTTGCCATACCACCGACAATGAAGACGATGTAAGAAACCCAGTGAGTAGAAGTTCATCCTGTGTTGTATCTAACCACCTCAGCACCTTTTGAATTTGAAATCAAAGGACAAACTTAAGATTGCATCGATCTGAATAACAGTTACTTGTACATGAAAGTCAAAGTCTTCAAAACATGGACCACAGCAATTGAGGTCCCGATACAGAGCAGCTCCCGTCACCAATTTCGTGCATTCGTTGTTCAGCAAAGTGGATTTTACTGAATAACAAATTAGTTAGCAGCAGCATGGATACGTGTCCTTACCGAGCATACCTGGAAACTCTCGTGACGTACGGAAAAGAAGCCAATAACACACATCTGGATGCCTCTGTGGTATGGAAACCTGACACATTGGACAAGTTCAACAACACAGAGTTGACTGTGGATGCAGTTGGCCCAACTTCATGTGGAACTTTGGTTTGCAGCAGCTCTAGCGAACACAATTAACATCATCTTGTATGCAGAATTTGACAATACTCTGGAAATCATCAGTTTGAGAGAAGTGATCCTAGACTATTACAAAAAAACAACGATGGAACACGAACCTATGAAGGCTAAGAGGATGTTTTCTATCCAGAACAACAACAGCAGTCAAATACCACAAGTGAAGAAAATAAAAATACTGTCAGGATGACTAGATGGACAGAAGAAGAAGAACATTTAGTCTCCTGCATTGCTTGTGACTTGGCTGAAACAAAGCACATCCCTAGCCAAAGAGCATTGTCACGATGTCAAATCGATCATTCTAGTCAGCAAATAAACAGACTCAAGGTTTTATGATGAGTTCAGAAGACAAGTTGGAAGAGCATCTGGAAGAGGCATGGGCCCTCATCTTAGAAGAGAAGGTTTTGAAAAAGTAGTATGAAGACTTGCGTGACCATTCCTTATGGTCTTTGTCTCCTCGGGAGATGAAACGCCGCAAAGTTCTCTTGCAACAGAGAAAGGGGACTACGTTCATCAACTTACTTGACATATATTTTTAAGAAAAAAGTCAGGTGTAAACTCATGACTTATCATTACGTGTGGAAAAAATTGATACCTGCGAACTTCATTTTCCTCTGACTCACAGTTTGTAAAAAGGTTCTTGGAATCCAACGATGTTTACTAAAGATGAACTTCCACGTGAAAAACCTAAAGATCTTCAAGCTTATGTCATAAACACAGACGACAGTCATCTACTTTCCCAATGACCACAGTGTATAATATTTTGATTCTTATGGATTACCTTCTCTGGAAGATGACAACATTGACTTTATGAGAAGAAATGCTCTATCAGTTCAATATCAATAATGTTAGATTACAAAAATAAAGATTCCATTGTGTATGGACAATATTGTGTGTATTTTATTCATCAACGCAGTCTTGGATTTCCATTAGAACATTTGGTGACTTGTTTTAATAGTGAGCGCTCTAGAAACGATGATAAAATAAAAAGATCGTTGCGTGAACATCTTTTTTTTCTTTAGTTCAGGAACGTAGTGCTCATCGATTGCAAAATTACATTGTATTAGATCATTGGAAGTCTGGTCTGACTCCAGAACGTTGTCAACCTTGTAGATACGCTTATGTTTAATTTGTCAGATTGTATTCATGTTTGAGTTAGAGAAGCTTCTTGTTATTATTAAAAATGTCGTTTTGGAAATAATAATGTTGACTTGTTTATTTTTTACCCCAAAAATTGTGTTGACAAGCTATTTCATTCTCTCTGTCAACAATATTTTAAAAAAAAAAAAAAAAAAAAAAACCTTTTCTTTCACATCAGCGTACCGAATCGAAAGGATGTTTTCCTTCACATTCATGATTCTCACATATTAAACGGTGCGTTTGCATGTCTTGCCACCCATCTTTGACTTGTCAACAACAATGTCATCTGAGATTGTTAAACGGAGCGAAGTCCTGGTACATATGCACAGGGTAAAACACCATCTCATCGAGAGGAAACTGGCAACGGAGTTCATCATTTCCCTCAGGATGGCACAATATCAAGTGGAGCATGTCCTGCGAGAGGAGGTTCAAAGGGAATGAAAAGAATAAGAAGAGAAGCAGCAGCAACAACAGCAGCAGCAGTAGAGAGAAGAGGTGAAAGATGAAGACAGATGAAATCACTGTCTCCTACAGAAAGAGAAGACCCTGCGCTGTAGTGAAGCCCTTGGCATCGTCGTCATTACCATCTCAACGGTCCAGGATGACAACCCAACTACCCTTTTCAGGGCCGTCCACATCTCTTAGAAAAGAGATACTATTTAGTCATTGCCAATTTTTGTATGCTTGTATGTTTATGTATGTCTTAGTCTTCCACAAAAACTAAAACTTAAAACCCCTTCTATCCAAGCGTAATAGTGTATTTGTGAGTATAGGTCTGCATGTATACACACTCCTCAACCTTTGTATAATGTTAAACCTATGTGCAAAAATAAGAAGAATATTTTCTGTTAGATCCGCACGATTTCTTTTGAGTTATATTCGATTATACACCTCGGATGTTTTCATCTACGTCCGCGTACCGAATCGGAGATATGTTTTCCTTCATGGCCGTACTTGAAGAATATAAAGCGGTGCGTTCGCCAGTTTTGCCATTCATCGTCGACTTAAGCTCGTTCGCAAGAAGAATAACCAGCTAGTACTGCAGAGTTGGAACATTCATTGAAGTCATGAGTGTGATGGAGAGAGTGTAACACTGCACGGGTCGGGTAAAGGAGATGAACTGCTACCCCTACGAGTGCCATTTAAAGAGGTGAAAGACCTCACTTAAAATCGCTAAGGAGCGCCTCAAAGAGTGATGAAATAAGAATTGGAGAAGATTGAGGCAGGATGGGCGGAGGAGAAGATGGAATAGGAATGCCAAAGAAAAGAAAGGGAATTCCCGAACCTCAGCTACAATTGGATGAGGATCCAACACAAAATGAGGCAGTGGGCAGATAAAGATTGGATCTCTGATGAGGAGTAAAAAGAAGATTGGGAGAAGGAAGCCAACTAGCCTACTTTTAAGCTCATTGTCTCCACCAAGACAACTTGGAGTGGAGATGGATGGAAACAAAGATGTGCGGCCTGTGGTGTCCGACCCGAAACGTATCACCACTAAGGTAGAGTGGTAGCAGAAACCCAATAACCTTTTCAGGGCCACTCATATCTGTAGAAAAGAGATTGTATGTTTGTGGATGTCTAAGTCTATCTTTACAACCCAACTAAAACTTAAAACTCCTTACTCCTCTGATATGTGTGATAGGATGTTTGTGTGGGTACAGTGTTTCTATAAACACTACCTACCCTTGTGCGATGGCATGTTTGTATGCAAATATAGCGTATGTATAAACACTCATACCCTTGCTTGTATGTGATAGAAGTTTGGTATATATGTAAGTGAATAAACACTCCTACCTTTTCCTTGGATAGTATTTATGTGGTGCTGATAGTATGTGAAAAAGCGTGTGTTGAATAGTAATCAAAAAGTAGGTGCTGGATAGTAATCAAAAAGTGTGTTGAATAGGAATCAAAAGTAGATGCTGAATAGTAATCAAACAGTGGTGTTTTGGATAGTAATCAACAAATGTGTTGGATAGTATATCGAAAAGTGTGTTGGATAGTATCTAAAAATGCTCACATTACATTTCCCATAAGGGACGATAAAACCTCATAATTTTAAAATTAGGCTTAGGTCCATATGTTACATTGAGAGACACTATGGTACCATCATACTAAGCCTATGGGCATTTTTAACACTACCATTCCTATAAGGGGCCATAGTGTCGACTAATAACTCAAGGCGTAATGTTAATTCCCGTAAGGGGCCCAGACGTCGCATATTACTACTACTGATTCCATACTTTTTAATGGTCACTATTGTGATGAAAGTAAAATGCCATTGTTCTTAGAATCTTACAAAGGACGTAGCCTGTACGTTTTTTCTTTGCCAGAACATATTACCTTGTGTGGCCCTGACATGGAAAACGCATAAATCTCTGTCTGCTTGCTGGGCTTCGAGGCGGGTGGGAAGCACAGGTGATGAAATAATAGTATTCCATTATGGGAAAACACACAAAACCTTAACTAATAGTGTGAGACATGGTCTGAAAAGGAAGAGGAATAATTCAGTTAGTTACTTGGAAGAGGAAACTTTTCTATTCAGGGAAATGGCCACGGCTTCTCATCAATGCTTCCAGTGAAGAGAATCAAAAGTTGACATAGCTATCACATTTTCTGATATCAAACGCAATTAAGGGTTTAGCAGAAAAGCCAGCAAAAACGTAAGATAAAATCCAAGAAAATTGTAAAAAAAAAAGACTGAGCTAGGCCTAATTACTTGTAAAGTGTAGCTGCATAGCTCTTGCTTACAACGTGCTTCTCTCCAAACGAATTGTAAATATGCCCATGAAGGTACTTCCACACGGATCTCTCAACTCGTCTAGAGGTGTTTGCAAGGTAGAGATTTGGATGGCTGATGTAAACCTAAAATGCTCAGAAATCTCAGAACGCATCACAGGTGATCTGAGTCAACATTCGCCGCAACGTATAGCTGATTACTACCAGGACTTACGTTTTAACGTTCAACTAAGCTACTTTATCTACATAGATCAAAACCTGCTTCTAGAACATCGCAGTTGACTCTTTCATCCCTAATCCTTCATGGTGCTTTAATGCCAGAAATATGACCCCATAAAGATGGCTGCAAGAAGAAACCAGTCTGCCACATATATAGGCAGGAGGGTCACACTCGATCGTACAGTAATGAGGAATTCTCGTGCAAATTGGCAGAGAGCCCATGTTTGGTTCTCTAAAGACTGCCCCAAGTGCAAAACATTCGAAGGAGATTCTACGCGTGAAACAAGAGAAAGGTATGAGTTACCCCTAGGACAGAATATTTGTAGAAGCTGCAGGTCCACTTTACACAGTCAACAAATCCTATACCAGCGCTGCTAAAATGGAGACGAAACATTCCACAAATTTGTTCTGTACTCAGACATACATTGTGTAGCCAGAAGATGAAACCAAGTTCAAAGTCTTGTCGCCTCCAAAACCCGTGCGTGCAGCCACACAAACATATAGTGAAGCCGATAACGCCGATTAAGGTGACAATGCAGCAAGTACGAGCCCCAATGCTACAAAAGAAACATCAGTTCAATCCAACCCACGAAAAGAGCAGCAAACCAGTGCCCCTGTGGTCATAGAAACAGCATGACTCATAAGATACTCAGCTGTACTATCGAGAAAATGGTTTGATTCGGCCAACCAAAACAGTATGAAACCATTGGCACGGGTAGAAGTGCATGCTCTAAACCAATTAAAGAGCAAATTAGAGAATCTGTATTTACTTGCCTTCTCTTGCGAAGTTGGTGACTACATTTGTAGCAGTGACCACCTTCTAATATACTTAAAAAGTAATACTCCCAAATGTCCATGGCTAAGGCAGAGATGGAAATTTAATGACGTAAATTCAGAAATGTTTCAGCCCCACTGCGAATCAAATTTGACAGTTGATTGATTCAAAAATGTAACGGTCTAATGTACATGTACATGTATTTTTAAATATGCTCCAAGATGGTGCTAGGGATACAATGCCAACAACTTCAGCGATTCCTATAGGTGTCATAAAACAATGACTTGACGATGTTTGCAAAGACATAATCAGGGAAGGTAAAAACATCCTTCATAATTTTTAGCACCAATCCAACAGCTGAAAATCTGAATAAATACTGTAGAAACAGAGCTAACGGTCATCGTACCATTAGAGAGCAAAAATAAGAATGTAAATCCTTTTAGGTTGAACTCTCGCTCTTCAGTTAAATCACTAAGGAATCTGACACGGAAATCATTGTCAAAAACACACAGCTACATCAAACACATAAACATCTGATGATATGCTCACAACCCAACCCGAAATTTCAAATACATTGATTAAAACCATATTCAAAAACTCATTTAAAGATAACTATTATTAGAATTTCCATCATGTCATAAATCTGTGAGATAAGTTTCCTTTAAATTTCAAATCTGCTGATACTGAAGATTACAATAAACCGTTCACTCTAAAAAAAATGTCAAGACTCTCTTTGCGAGCCCATAACTCTTAAGCAGGACCCGATGATATCCACCGTAAACTTCTGAAACATTTACCTGATAGAGCTCTTATTACAATTCTGAACATTTTCAATACAATTTGGTACACTGGCGACTTCCCGCCGTCATGGCGAGAACCAACAGTGATACGGGGACCTAAATCTGAAAATGACCATACCGTCCCTTCAAACTACTGTCCCATATCACTAACAAGCTGTATTTGCAAAACCAAGAAACAAATGATAAGTAACAGACTCCTTGGTGTCTCGAGTAGAGCAAAATACTATCAGACCTTCAATGTGGATTCAGACGCCAGAGGAGCACAATTGACCATCTAGTCAGACTTGAAGCATTTTTTGTAGAAGCTGTTCTAAAGAAAGAACATATAGCAGTCGTCTTTTCTAATCTAGAGAGAGTTTATGATAATACATGGAAGTATGGCATAATCAATGACCTACTCAACTTATTCTAAGGGGCAGCTGTCGCAGGATATACCGAGTGTGTTTTGGATATGTGTACGTGAAGAGTCAATGACCAGTTATGGAAATTATTGTTTGGAATAAATTTGGTCCTACGCTGACATATGCGATTCTGACATCCCTAGCTAAACAGTAATAATTCAATCTGGTACTCAGTTAAAATTAAACAAATACTCACTGCAATGAGTTTGTGCATGCACAAAATACTGCTATTTTCAATGACATGCTGAATTCAATTTTGTATTTTCATGTGTTGCTCAGTTAACTATACACATTAGCTTGTGAATAAAACTAACATGGATTTTAATGTTATGTTAGCATGTATACAATGGCTCTGTTCACTATGACAAATATGAAACTGCTCTGTTCATTTAATTAAATTGTAGGTCCATGTTGATGTCATGCAATTTGGAAGCTATGAGATTCAAATATGAAACACGTATATATGAAATTGTTATGTTCATAAAACAGATAGTGTATGAATATATTATCATCAACGGATATGAAGTTGTGATGCCATGTCGTTCATTTTAGAAACATGAACTTGTGAAAATACGCCGTCCAACAACTGATGTGAAGTCGCCCTATTTCACTATAACATAGTGAATGATTCCATATATTAAGAAGAACGTCTACAACTAGTACATACCTCAACAATTGAAAAAATGCTATAGGGAAGAAGACCGCTTCTTGGCAAAGCATCTATGTAATGTGACTATATGCAGAACATTATCTCTCTATAGAGTAGTATGTGGCTGAAACCACAGATGGAAAACACGAGTTAAGAGAGTTCCTAAAGCCTGCACTTTGCAAGAGCCACAAACCGTCGATCGACTAAATGAATGGTAACTAATAGCACACAATTCTGGGACAGCCGTCTACCACGCTTTATATCCAGCTATTGAAAGATAGAAAATCTGAGTTAAGGGAGATACCACCTTTTCTGAACGTATCCTCAGGATATGGGTGTACCTCAGTGCAACATATTGTCACTCACCCTTTTCTTCATTAAAAGTAGCAGCATAATGCAATCAGATGTACAGCAGAGTATACATTATAATGAGCCTCATCTACAGCTATGCTTAAATAGAGTTCAGAAATGGGCAGAAGAAAACATGTTTAAATTTGTTCTGAAATCGTTTGTGTGCACTTCTGCCGATTACTAAGAATTCACTATGACCTAGAACTCAATCTTGACGATTCTCTTATGCCAGTTGTGGAGGAAACTGTCTTTAATATTGTAGGTCTTATTTTGTTCCGTAAACGAACTTTTTCGCTTTTTCGGATACCTCATTGATAAATGTCAAAAAGCCCTGGATTTAACACAAGTCGTGGCAAATACAGATTGGAGAACAGACCGGACGGTCTTACTCAGACTACACAGCACTATAGGAAGATCAAAATTTTACTATAGCTCGATTGTGTATAGATCAGCTTGTCAATGGGCATTTAAATTTTAATCTGCATACAATTTACATATCAATACTATAGAGTAGTGCAGACTGAGTGGTTGAAGGTCAAGATTCGCGTCAGGCCGGTAACCAAAAAAATTGAGCGGTTTAACATCCTTCTTTTAAGCATGACTAGGTTGACATATGTCATTTCGGTATCATGACAATACAAATTAGGTGTGGCAAGCATATTGTTAGTTATCCAATCATGCTCTTTTCAGCATTCTATATTAAATGATATATCCACTACTTTCAATTAATAACTGATTATCGGTGATCGTAGGTGGCGCTGACCAATTATATTACAAGCAACGTGCAACTCGCGGCGACATTCCTCAAATGTCTATCAAATGTCTTGAAACAACAACTAAAGTGAAGCAACAAATCAGATGGCGAAGCACGATGTTAACTTGGCAGCAGACGGTGCGAGAGTGAGACATGATGCAAAACTCCGACTTTTACCATGTTACATCGGCCTTTAAGGCAGTTTTGATTTAGAATTTGTTTCTTTTCACCGATGATGCAGTAGAAGTGGTCCTAATTGTCTTTCAGACTGTAGATTATTAGAAAAGCCTGTGTGGCAATCAGATTTCTTTGTATTTAAAATACTGAGCAATGGTGATGAATAATAACAATACAATAACATCAGGAACAGTACAAATGCATTGAGTTATTCCGTCGGTATGTCAACGAAAAGCACACCATTTTTGTTTTCTTAAATATGGACAAGACATTTAAGGCTTATTTACTAAAGTCCCGTCATCTTCTTAGACTTATCAGGTTCTTGACCGTTATCTTTTTTGCATTGAGGAACCGCAGTTCCTAACTGATTAGCTAGATTGACTTTAGAACGAAAGGGTGCGGGTTTGAATCATCCCATAGGATGAACCAGGGTAAACTACCGTGGGTTATGCATGAACAAGGTACTTTACTCCAGTTTCCTTGGCACTAAATAACCTGTATGTGCCTACTAAACATAAAAAGTTTGCCCAATTACCAATGACTCAGACATCTGGACACTTTGAACTGTGGCTTGCACATTAACCGTGGAGCACACATGCATTTGTTAACTGAATATTATTTTCTCTTTCTGATTAGAGATTTAATATCATATTTGATCGCTGCAAATTGAAATATAAATGCAGTTGGATTGGAAACAAGTTTCAAAAGCTCAACGAGTTCCTCCATCGTGGGTAAGCAAAATATTTCGAAGTAGAGTTGTTGTGGTATGAATCGCTTGCAAATAATCTCTTGATATATCAATAGGTGGTGTCAGTATACCGTAGATGACTAACTACACCACCCAAAAGTCACCTAATTTGTTCTTGAATTCCATGTCATGTGATTACTTTTTTACCAGATATGTAGTTTGTTAATGTATATTTTAATTTAAGCACATATATTCTAGGTATTAACTATTTGTTTTCATTAAGTAACGCTTTGAAACAACATTGCATTGTACCACTCACAAACGTTCAATCCAGTATTTACTATGCTCATACAAACATTCAAGAAATTTTAACTCTGTTTTATTCAATATAATTCAAGGTAGATGAATTACAGAGTTTATGTGTTTGTACTACCTATTTCGTTGGCGAAATGACATGTGACATGTATATAAATGGTTTAATTATAAACAGAGAATTTGCTTAGACCGATTCTTTCTGATAGTTGGAAATGTCGTGTTAGATGAAAACAACCTGCTTCTGGGAAATGCTTGGCTAACTGATAATAATAAGTTCATTGTATAGGCAGTTTTCTGCTGAAGTGAGTGCATTTTCTAAATGGGCGGACGAAGCAATATCTTGTTACAAAAGCAGTTTAGTAAATGTGGCAGTTTCTTTTCTTGTCTTCGGCTTATCTAAGTGATTTTCTTTACACGTCTGGTTCCATAGGTATGAAATGAAATTGTTTTAAGAGGCAATATAACAAGCAAATCAACGAAAACACTACAACAAAACACCGCATATTGACATGCCATATCTAGACCAAGAGGGAAGTAAAAATATCTAAGCACATTAGTGAAATACTTAGATGCTTAAAAGCCTTCACTTGTTCCTGTATCCTTTGGATTTGCTCAGGAAAGATAAAACCCATTGAAACCTTTTTTTTTCAGTGTGTACGCGGTGATAGTAAACATGAGAATTATAAATTGTGTTGAAGATGGATCTAAATCTATTATTTTTTAACATTCTTTTACATTACATTTAGTCATGTTTGGTAATACCTCAATGAGCACAAACGGTAATCAATTAGTTCACCTTAAGAGCATAAGCGGTATTTCTTCTTGGCAGATACACATCTTCAATGCTGCACAATATCTCTACTATTATGATTCTATTTTCTTTTTTTTAATAATTTCTATGGAAAGAAACCTTTATAAAACCTGTTATTTTGCACATATCCGCGAGGAGACTTGAGTATGCTAGTTTTCCGAAAGTGGAGTACGCGTAACATCGGTAAAGTTATTGGTAATTGTTGATGACACTATTTGCAGCATATCTGTGAATGTAGATGATGTCGCTCTGGATGACATTTCTTTTTCAGAAAAATAAGAACAGAGATATTAATCCTGAAAACCCGACAGAGCAGGACAAAATCAATCAGCAAAAACTATGGAATGAAATAAAGCTACAGAAGGAAAATTTAGAACTGAAATTACAACTATCCGAATCTCAGCAGCAGTTACAAAATACCCAGACGGAGTTACGCAAAGCAAAAGGAGAGTAAGTATATTCTATACGAGCATCTGATATGAATAAAAATACTGCATGGAGTTCCAACTCGTTTTTAATCAAAGCATGGGGATGCTTGTACTATGTTTATATGCCAATGAATGACATACATTACTCTAAATAGGACCCACATGAGACTGCATCACGTGCAAAAGTGATGATAATGAATGGCAAGCTTATCGAAAATCTCCATACTAGTAAAATCCTCGGTGTTTGTCCATAATACATTGATTCTGCTTCTGGTTATTTACGTATGGTGAAATTTTTGGTTATTCGTTTGATAAAGTAAGCAAGATTTAACAGTGATATATCAATGAACCACAACTATACTTGCAGGACCGTGCCTATTGTTTGGTAAACTGCAAGATTACATCCGTTTATGTTTTGAAAGTCTTTTTTTATATGCACTGTATGAAAAAAAGTTTACGATTAAATAAGAAAATAGTCCATGCGTGAGAAAGTTTGGGGTAAGATTCCCATGGCCATGAATCACAATGGAAATTACGTAGGACATAATCATCATTTTATTGTTATACTAGAGCTCAGACAATATTCAGACTAAATGGTAAAACATTGTAGCGCTTGTTATTTCTATAAGCGTATGAAACAAACAAACATTTTACACTGATATATTTCAGACTGGATGAAATGATGGCACAAATGTCCCATATTATGAGAAGAGACAACAGAGGTGGAATTGAGTCACCCGGTGATCTGTTTACGCCTATGAAAATCGCAAATAAACTTGAAAACTTCTTCAACGATGAGGCTGTGCCTATTGTTGCAATGTTTGGTGAAAAAGAAATCAAAGGGATCGAATTCATTTCCGGAACAATGCAGGTAAAACTGAAGATTTATATACCTTTGTCGGCAGAAATGTTTGACATGTTTGCCTTGTAATTTAAGATTCAAATAAAATATAAAACACTGACAGATATGTAACATAACACTATGTAACACAATTTTTGTTCCTGGGTAGTAAGTGTTATTTCCTAATTGCTTATGCCTAAAAAGTATAGAAAATGGCTATTATTCCCCACAAACTTTGCTTTTGTGACCAGGACAGTGATATTTTGAAATTTACCTATTTCCAATGAGAAAACGGGCGAATTTGTGTCTTTTCGTTCTCATAAAGTCAGAACAAAACAACATATGAATCCAAATTAACATGTATTTATAATAAAGTAATACAAAAATGACTACAAAAGATTTAGAAGTGAGTAGTTTTTCGAGATTTACGATTATACTGTAAATCACTTTCACGAATCAGCCCCCAAATGTAGTCTCCCATCATGTTCTCGTTATACTGTCCTTGGTAGCGGCGTTCAAAGTCCAGTATATCCTGGTGGAAGCGCTCGCCTTGCTCCTCCGAGTACGCTCTCATGTTCTCCTTGAATTTATCAAGATGAGCATCAAGGATATGGACTTTGGGGGACATCCTACGGCCCATTGTGCCGTAGTTCTTCACCAGAGTCTCAACCAGTTCCACATAGTTTTCGGCCTTTTGATTGCCCAGGAAGCCCCAAACCACTGCGACAAAGCTGTTCCAAGCCGCTTTCTCCTTACTAGTGGGCTTCTTGGGGAATTGATTGCACTCCAGGATCTTCTTTATCTGTGGTCCGACGCTTTGACATTTGCCTCAGACAGCTTAGGGAAGAAGTCTTGAAGGTACTTGAGGGCTGCCGACTCCTTATCTAGAGCTCTGACAAATTGTTTCATAAGGCCCAATTTGATGTGCAGTGGTGGCATCAGCACCTTCCGGGGGTCCACCAGTGGCTCCCACTTGACGTTGTTCCTCTCCACAAAGAACTCGGTCCGCTGTGGCCAGTCCCGCCTATGGTAGTGCGCCTTGGTGTCCCTGCTATCTCAAAGGCAAAGAAACTTGATAAAACCGCCTTGGAGACCCATCAGGAATGCCACCATTTTGAAGTCTCCTATGACCTCCCAGCCGTACTCATCATACTTCAAGGTATCCAGCAAGGTCTTGATGCTGTTGTAATCATCTTTGAGGTGCACCGAGTGGGCCAGGGGAAGAGACGGGTACTTGTTATCAATATGGAGCAGCACGGCTTTGAGGCTCCTGGATGAGCTGTCAATGAAGAGGCGCCACTCATTCTGGTTACAGGCGATTCCGATTGACTCGAACAGACTGGTCACATTGTGGCAGAAGCAGAGCCGATCTTGACGGGTGAAGAAGCTGGAAAAAGGTTGGTGACGCTTCCTCTGATCTGCGACTTGCACACTTTCATCTAACAAGTTCCACTGCTTGAGCCTAGACGTCAAAAGCTCGGCATTAGACTTGGTGAGACCAAGATTTCTAATCAAGTCGTTCAGGTCTTTTTGGTTGGGGTAGTATGGGTTTCTCTCCTCAGCTCCACCTCTTAAATTGTCATCTGGATCTACAACGTCTTCCTCGCTCTCTGACTTGCTGCTCTCTTCTAAAGACGGCTGCTCTCTCTCCGGAGGAGTGGGTACGGGGAGCTCAGGGCAGTGTGGCACCGGGGCGATGGATGAAGGAAGGTCCGGATACGTGATAGCAGGTGCATTCTTGCCAGTCTGACGTTTGGAAGGGTCCACCATGCAGACGTAGCAGTTGCTTGAGTGGTCAGTGGGTTCCGGCCAAATTCTTGGGATAGCGAACTTCATGGCTCTCTTTTCCCCTCTGTACCATCCTACAAAAATACATTTATTTCACCCATGACTAATGTGTAAGAGATTCTCACAACATTTTTCATATATGATATATTTTTTCAATAACATTGAAAATTGTAAAAAAATTTAAAATTAAAAACTTTTACAATTTAAAAAATTTTAAAAAATTTTATAACATAAAATTCCGAGCAACAATTGTCCACCTTACCTTCCAGAGTTTTTTTGCAGTGCTCGCAGGTGAAATGAGGTGCCCAGGGTTTGTCTTGATCCCCGACAGGCATGCCAAAATATGCCTTCTAGGCCTCACACATCTTAGCAGATGCTTCCACGGAGTACATTTTCACTCTTGTCTTGATAAATTGGCCGCAGCAATAGCAAAATGCGTCTGCCGGATGCTTGCAGCCTCTTGATGCCATCTCAGAAAAATGCAGATATGTATCCACTTAGGCAGCTGGAACTAAACTGAACTGGTGGGCTTAAGGCCCCTGTGTTTATACTACTATTTATATTACTGGAAAGTTCTAGAAAGTTCTAGAAGTTACTCCAAGTTTACTCAACACTGAATCTATCTGGAATGTTCTGGAAAATAGGTAAATTTCAAAATATCACTGTCCTGGTCACAAAAGCAAAGTTTGTGGGGAACAATAGCCATTTTCTATACTTTTGAGGCATAAGCAATTTGGAAATAACACTTACTACCCAGGAAAAAAAAAATTGTTACTCGGTGTAATCAATAGTTTTGTAAATACTATGTGACTGTGAGATCCGGAATCATATAAAAACACTGCTCAGGTTAGACATTTTAGTTCGATATACATTTTTTACAAAGACATTCGGCAGTTAATATTGACATAATTACAGAATTTATGATCAATGTCTAGTTTAACATATTTATTTCCTTTCAACGACTCACATCTGTCTATCTAGAAGAAGAAGAAGAAAAGCACTTCATAATGGTCATGGCATAATGAAAAGTTTGTAAATTCCTCTGGTATCCACTATATCTTTCTTCCAATGACATACCTATGAAAAACATGGCTCGGTTTACCCATGAATAACTCACACATTCTCTTATTACTACCTTTTGCTATTGTACTCGTGAAGATACTTTAAAGTCTTTGCAGATTATTTAGAGGAAATATCACATATCTACAGCAATGCAAAGATGCTCCATTACACTGGTCTACAATTTTTTCGAAGTCGTTTGCTTCAGAGATAAAATGTGCTATTTATTAGGGATTTTGATGCGCTGAATTTAAATATGACAATTAAAACAATTGATTGGCTACTGTTTCCAAGATATTTACATTTTTACATTTTACGTCTATGTATATTGTGTACATAGTAGAGTTTTAATCATAAATTGTAAGCCTAGGTCTTTTCATATGTATAGGTCTTTTCATATGTTTATGATTGCTTTACATGATAATATATCACCTGGCCTGTTTATGTACCACTTTAAAAAAAAGCAAAAGGGTTGTATAAATAAAAAATATATTGAAACAAAAGTCAAAAAACTATTATGTATATATAAGTACATAGTTTAGTCCTTATTCAGTGTCTACTTGGCACTTCTTGGCTTCTCTCTTGTATTCATTAAATCGAGCATCTCTTGTCACTGTCCAGCAATAGTCTGCAAGCATTGATGGGCTCCATTTGCCCTGATAGCGTTCCTCCATTGTTGTCCTGGTGAAATCGCTGGCCGTGCTCGTCACTCACTGCTCCGCAGTTCGGTGGAAACAAATCTAGATGAGAGTGCAAAAAATGTATCTTGAGTGACACGTTGCAACCAAGGCTTTTGTATGCCTTGAGGAGGTTTTCCACCAACTCTCAGTAGTTGCTACCTTGTTGTTTCCGAGAACATGTGTTGCCATTAACTGGAAGGCTTTCCATGCCGTCTTTTCCTTGCCACGCAGTGCACGGTGAAATGCATCAATTCGAAGAAGTTCACGAATCTGAGGACCAACAAAGACACCTTGCTTTATCTTAGCTTCACTTAACCTTGGAAATTTTCCACGGAGGTACTTGAAAGCTGCTTGTGTTTTGTCCATGACCTTGACAAAATTCTTCATCAGACCCAGCTTGATGTGCAAGGGTGGTAACACAATCTTCCTTGATTCAACAAGTGGTGGATGCTGAACACTTTTCATCCCAGGCTCCAATGACTGTCGGAGTGGCCAATCTCTTGATGTAGTGTTAATCTCTCGCACGACTATCCCATTCGCAGAGAAAACAGCAGTACTTTGTGTATCCAGTCTGCCGACCAAGCAAGAGAGCAAGAACCTTGAAATCGCCACTGATGTTGGTCATAGTTTATGCACCTCAAAAATTGTTTCATGTTTTCATAGGTTTCCTTCATATGGACTGCATGACCAACTGGAATTGATGGCAAAATACTGCCATTATGCAGCAAAACAGCTTTAAGACTCGTCTTCGATGAATCAATGAACAGTCTCCACTCATCTGGATCATGAACGATGTTGAGGGCTGCCATCACACCATCGATGTTGTTGCAGGCTACAAGATCACCTTCCATGAAGAAGAATGGGACAAGATTCTTTTGATGGTCACAGAACATGGAAACCCTAACATCCCCTGTCAGGAGATTCCACTGCTGTAGTCTGGAGCCCAACAGCTCTGCCTTACTCTTGGGTAGTTCCAAATCCCTGACAAGGTCACTCAGTTCACCTTGTGTTATGAGGTGTGGTTCAGAGGAGGAGGATGGTAGAAAATATGGGTCATGTGACATTGATGGTTCAGGAGTAGAAGTTTCATCCTCTTCCTCTTCCTTGTCTGACTCAAGTGAGAATGATTCTGGTACATCAGGAACTGGCAGTCCTTCTCCGTGGGGTACTGGGCGTAATGGAATGTTTTGATAATGCACAGTCCACATTTTCTTCTTTGACACACCTTTCGCAACTGGAGGCACCATGCAGAAGTAGCAATTGCTGATATGATCTGTTGGCTCTCTCCAAATCATTGGCACTGCAATTAAGACCTCAATTTACAATGTGTTTTTAATTTATGGCGATATTTTGTTTATAATCTTAAAGAAAATGGTTAAAAAGTTTTCACTTAAGTTCAGCTATGTTAATGTTGGTAGTGAAAACCCTCATAACAAGTACATTTCAGCATCACATTGATATAAATATCAGTGATATATATTATCTGCCTCTTTTTCATTGATTATTGAAAGGAACGCTTTGGATATTTTCGCTCCGAGTTTTATTCAGGTTGCGTAAGTCCAATAATAATAATAATGGACTGTTAAGCCATCTCACACAGGATCAAGATGTATTAAAATGTACTGTGGTCACATTATGTACACCTAAATAAATTAACGTTGTAAGATAAACATTAGAACAGACTGGACGCAAAAAATATGGCAAGTTCGTAAAAATAAATACTATAGAGCTCTCAAATTATATTTTGAGTTAAAAAGAATGTTTTGCATTTGTGTTTAACAGCAGCAAGGGTTGTGCATGGACAGGGTAAAACACCATTGTATGTAAACCACTTATTTACAAATTGTAATCTTGTGTTTGAGGATTTATAGTACAACAGCGCGTGATTCGACTCTGAACTTCGGAGCCGAGAGTAAAATTATTCAGATAATCTGTTGCTAGATTGTTTTGAACTTCGTGCATCTGGACTAATTCACTGTATTATACTCTACCTTTTAAAGGTAATCATTTCAGTTTGTCAAATAGAGTTTCATGAGATGTTGACTATTTGCCATGTAAAAGAGCTCTATTCACATTCTTTTGTAGGCTTTCAGTGCGTTTTAAAAGACAAGATGAACAGTGTCCCCAAATATTGGAATAATAATCAAAATCAGGTAAAATGTAACAGTTGTAAAAAAATTAATTCTCGATTTAAATATTTCATTATTTTCAATAAAATAACTTGGAAACAAATATAAAATGAATATTGAAGGAATATTAAAGAAAAAAACAGGCAGGCCACTCCAATGTTTTCAACCATCCTTGATGATCATAGTCTGTTTAAACAACAATATACAAAATCGATATTTTTTCCCTTTAGATACACTACAAATTAACTTTACACTAGCGTCAAGTCTTTCGTGTAAAAGGGGTGGGGGAAGGAGAGTGCGGAGCAGAAAAAATATTTAAACAATCCGTCTATTAATATTTGCAAATAATACTAAAAGTAAAATGTTGGTCATTCCATGAGCTAACACAGAGTTTTGACTTCATAAAACGATGATAAAGATTATTCTCCCTCAGATTTAAAGTGGCAGTGGTAAAAGTATTTAATCGAACTAGTAGATAACTATGGACGAAAGCTGGACCACTTATTACAACGATTAAAGAATAATAAATCCGATGTGTGTTCGTTTAGAAAATGAGTTTCTTCACCACACGAGGATATCAGGATTACTCGATAAAAAAATACTTCATAACCACATGAAGGATATATTTCTGGACCACTCGATAAAAATATTTCCTAATTATACAAGGGTCAGATTTTTGGAATACTCAATAAAATAAAATAAAAAATAAAAATTCTGTGGTCAAGTTTTTATCCGTACTACCGCATGAAAACAAAAATAACACGAGTCCCTGGATAACTGAATCAGATTAAACCAGATTAAGTCTAAGAGTCATTTTTGTACAACGAGACAGTTTATATCAGCTGGTGAGCTAGCATCGTCGCAAGCCGCGGGCAACAATATGCAACGCTTCTTGATCACGTGGCCGCCTGTGATGATATTTTCATGTTTCTGATGAATATGCATAAAACTGCTTAGCCAGTCCTTGTGAGCGCAAGTTAACTTCTTTTGCCATTGGGACCTAGCGTGACCTTTCACACTGTTTCTAATGAGGTAATCAAAGTTTCTCTTTTAAACACTGTAACTTATCGATCGATAAAGCGGACACTTTTACTGAAGATTGTTACATTGTGTTGTTGATTATGTATTTGTGTTTATAATCGCTCATGAAAAACAAGGAAATCTCAGCACAGGCTGCCGCGGGTGATAAAGGTGCGTTGTGGATTATCGTCTGTGACTTGCGACGATGGTGAGCCTGTACAATGAACAGAACAGCTGATTAAATATTCATGTGCAATAACAGCATGATTGCAGAGCTTAGACAAAGTATAATCTCAACAGAAAAAAAATTAGCAGTGAAATATATATTGAAATGTTGCTAGTTAAATAAATCAATGATGGAGATTTCATTACTCGATTTACCGATTCAAACGAAGGTGAGAAGACAAATAAAAGCTCCTTTACTATGTCTTCAAACTGAAAAAAATTAAGACGCTTAAAAAAGCAAAATGTAAACAAAATCATAATGAAAACTCTTTGAGACTCATTCAAGAAAGATTTAATGAGCACAGATTCTACGGTAGTAATAATGTAAATTTATATGAATTGGAATTGAGGCATACTTGAAGAAAGTCATTATTCGGAATTTTGGACCTCTTGGTTCTGTAAAAGTTTAATTGGATTTAATGATCCAATTTATGAAGATGTATGCTCAAATAATGGAAAAATTCAGTCCAGAGATCTTTACCATAGAACCACAAAAAAATTGAAAAACATATTACTAACAATAAGCGAAAGTACAAAATGGATGATCAGTAGGATTAAATATTTAACATTGCACATGGAAACGTATATTAAACTTGCCTGTTTGGGTTTTAAGAAAAAGAACCTTATATTCATGTAAAAAAAACACCGATAATCAATGTTTATTTCATGCTGTCGAATCTGTGTTAAATACACCATGCGATCGTATAGATAGACCATCAGAATACAAGAACTATTCCAGCTGAAACGTAACCATGTGCCTATTTCCTATCATCTCCTATTTTGCATGAATCTCCGACCAAAACATAGCAGGTCCCACTTCTGTCATGCAGTTTGAAACATGTTAAGTTGTAACAGTTCAACTTTCTCATGAAACATATTTAACTAATAATTTAACATTGAGTGTACGGCACCATGTGTAAGTCAGATGCTGTGACACAGAGATATGTAGATTAATGGGCCACCAATTGATCCTTTTCTTCTTTCTCTCCGTTTTTTCTCTGTCGGTGCAAATCAATTTTTTTTCTGAATTCATGTAGAACTAAACCCTTTTCCTTCTCCCTATTGTCTCTCTATTGTAATTCATACAAAGAGAGAGAGAGAGAGACAGAGAGGACTGGTCATCTTTTGGCTGTGGAACAAGTAAGTTGTATTTTTTATTAAATATTTTTCTGTAGTATCTTCTAACTACAGCTTAATGTTCTGCATTTCTTGTCATAAAGGTTATTCATAGGATTAATATTAAGATCTGGACTGAGCCTCCTTGTTTCTCTTGGGTATAATGGCCTTCTACCTTTTAGTAAAGACTATATATGTTCCCTGACTCCATTCTTGTGTTTTACTGTATGGTTTGTGGTTGCCGCGCCTTTTGTTACCTACAAACATACCATCAGACTTATTTTGAAGTGTTGATAAGAATAGTTTCTTGTATACTGTAACTCCTTCTCTCTCAGCTTTTTGTTTGTTTGTTTGTTTGTTTTGTTTCTTTCTTTCTTTTTCGCGTGATGTTGTCATCATCATGATCAAGATGAGTCATTGTGTTTTTACATAAACTCTTAAAGTCTTGTTACCTTTCATACGATCATAGACTACAAAATATGTTAAACAACTGTTGGCGAAGCTGTTCTGATATTTACTCGTCCCATTTTACACTTTCCACACTTTCTTGGTTTAAGTATCGTTAAAGAAATAATATTTCCTTTCTCATAGGTGTGAGGTTTTGTACTTGGTCCTGATTTCTTACTACTATTCGTTTTTCAATTTTCAGGTGTTCATTTTGTTTTCATGATAGTTTCTTTTTCGGTGGTGTCATAAATTGAACAGTTTTTCTTGTGTAATGGGTTCTATCAGTATTTTTGTCTTGATCGTTTTTGGCCAAAGTTTATGTAGAATATTCTGGTTTTTGTCTTATGTATTTCAGTCCGTGGGAACATCCTTTTGACACGGTGCAGCTGTCCATTCATCTTTTACCAGTTGTGCATCTTATGATCTCAACATTTTCCTCGTTTTGCGTCTTTATTAGCTGGTGATTTGCAGCATGTATCGAAATAGTTAGATAACCGAGGTGGTGTCAGGTAGACCAGTAAAATATGCTCCTATGTTATCTTTGCGATGATTGTTGGCAGGATGTTAGTTATTGGTTTTGGGGCCATATGAACTCCAGTTTGCAAATGCAAGCAGCAGTAGATCAGAAGCAGAATTTAACCAGAAACCATCTTATCTAAGTGTTTTTTCCCACTCCTAGGAAGAAAAGATGTTGCATTTGATCCTGAAGATTATTACAGAAACTATATGTGGGCATAAAGCCACTATATTCTTTAACAATTTTTTTAAAGATTATTGCAATGAATATGCATATATTCCCTGCTATTGTCTATTATTGCATACATCTGGGCGGATTCGAAATAACACAATTGCCATAAAAAGCAATGTTTTTGTTCTCTCAAGACCATTACTGTATAGCAATTAATCATGTCTATATACATGAAACGTTCGCAATTGCTGCTGCCAAGATGCTCAGTCTTTTTCCTTCAAAATCTCTAACTCTTGGATGTGATTTGTTGTCCATTCCGATCTCGGCTTTTCTGACCCTGCATTTTCCTCTTGATGAACCATCAGGCTAAGTCAATCTGCGTTACACAGTTTTGTATCTCTGATCATTATCATTTGGGTTGGATTGTATAATCTGTGCTTGTCTTTTTCCAAAAGGTCATCGTGTTCAATTTCGTTGAACTTTTCTCGTCCCTTTAAAACACTATCTCCTCTTTTAGTTTTTTTCCATTGTTCTTCACCTCCTTTGTGCATTTTTCGCCGCCGTATAATTTGCTTCCTTTGTTTACTTTCCTACAGTTTGTCTATTTTGGGCATTTCCATATTTTTTAGTCTTGTTTGTAGCATTTGAGATCGTAGCTTTTATTGTTTTCCAGGACTCCAGAACTTCATCTTTGTGTATTGTCTCCTTGTCAGTAAGTGAAAAGTCTGAATTGGATAAATTCATATCGTCTCTTTGGGGATGATAGGAATCGTCACAATCAAGAACATCTTTAAATAAAGTTAATTTTCTTTTTAATATTTTGCTGAGGGGAATTTTATCTGAGCTGCTATCACAGCAACTGTCAATTATTTTAGCCCTTAAGTGGCCACTCTCCCAACTGTTTTTTATTTCACCAGGGTTTATATGTGAAATAGGAGCTCTTATTGTTTGTGCATTTTGACTAAAGTCATTTTTGTTGTTCATTGTATTTTCATCGACCGATACCTATCATCTTTCCCCTCCATTACTTCCACCATTATTACACCAGTATAGTCACCTTTAGAATCTTCAGACATGTTGTTTTCTATTTCAGGTTCATTTTCAATGATGATATGGACCGATTCCTTTTGAAATTCTAACTCATTGTTCCTTTGCATTCTTGGTACTTACGTTGTAAATGATTCCAACTATTTATTGGGCAACCAAATACGTCGTATATATTTTTAAGGGTGCCCCCTGTTACTTCTTTATCAGTCAAATTTTCAGCTGCTTGAGCTGCTGCTAAGATCAGCGGATGATCCATGTTGTCTTCACATCCATCTTCATCCATTGTTTCTGAGTTTTTCCTGGAAGAAATGGTATTTATAAAGAAAACATATATTGGTCTTTATACATTATAGGTACTCTTTGTGATGCCATGTTGAATTGTATTACCATGAATGGGTGATTTTAAGCTTTTTATAGTGGATGCATCCTGATTCCAAAATGATCTTCAGCAATATAATGAAATGCGCTCTTAATATTTAGGATATGTAAACATATTTATTATTCTAATTTTTAGTATATTCTTCTAATCGGAGTCTAACTTTAATCCGTTATATATATTTCTATATCAGTGGTTCTGGGCACTTTGAAAAAAGGGAATATGCGCAGTAATAACATATGGTACATTATTGTATGCTACACAGTATTCTAAGAGTATTTGATAAATTGCATATAACTTTGTAATATAGCAATTTATTAATGATAAAGTTGGTACCAAGGCAACACCAATTTAGAAATTCAATACAATTGCACAGTATCATGCATGAAGTGATTTTAGCTGAAACTTATTTCTAATTAAAACACACATTTAGTATTAATAGAAGAAAAACTATGTTATGGCTAGAGAGAATTAACATAAATAGAAACTTCAATGTAGAAATTATAAGGAAGTTGTACAATTTAAAAAGCACAATAAATGATCTGATTCTGATACTTTTGGCTTTTAAGAGTTAGTCAACAACGTGAGAAGAGGTTTCAGCTGGCAATGATTTTACTCTTATTAGTTATTACGCGTCTTTACAGATTTGTCAGTATTCATCACAATCGACAAAACAAACAAAATGCACATGATGAAAGCAAGTCTTTTGTACAAAATGAGCCCTTCTTTAAAAGAAAACAGAATATTCATTTACGCCCTCTACATTGAAGCTACTACGCAATAAATTTGAAATAACAGTCTCACAAGAAAATACTTTACTAACATTTTTAGAGAAGAGTTGGATTCTTTACGTACATTATTGCAAAATGAAGGGATCATTATTAAAACAACTGATAAGTGTAACACTATGGTAATAACAAAAAAGGAGGATTATACTAAAGAGCTAGAATGACAATTGAATGATAAAATGGTATTATGCAAACCTAATGATAATCCTTCTCTAGAAATTAAAGCAAAAATAAATCATTGTATTGATGAAATATCCAGGAACAATTACTCCATATACGATGAATTTAACATTTTCCCACAAACAAAGCGTACTCCTCAGTTTTCCATTCTACCCAAAACACAGAGGGCACATGATAAATCAATACCTCTAGGAGACCCTGCTAGGCCTATCATTTCTGCATGTAATTCATATACTGATTATATATCTAAATATATTGATCTTATTTTACAACCTTTAATAAAATCTCTTCCTTCATATGTCTAATACATTTAAGATTTATTTCGCAAATGAAGATTTCTTCCGAAATGAACGGACAAATCTTTTTTAGTTACTCTTGATGTTACTTCCCTCAGCACATATATACCATACTCTAATAGCTTGTAAATACTACCTTAATAAAGATCAAAGTACACGTATTATATCCAGAGAAAACATTTGTGATTTAAAACGCATGAACAAATCTACATTTTACATAAATAACTTTATCGATCCATCTTTTTCAGTTCATCTCGCCACAAACTTTGATGATCGCTTCCATAATTGACAAGATTGTTCATTTAAGCCAATTGATATTGTTAATTTTGAAATGGAACGTGTACATGTATTAAAAGAAACATATTGGATTCACCGTCTGGACACTATTCATCCAAAAGGTTTAAATTCTATGATTATGTATGAACTTCGTTGATAAATTTAATGTATTTTATTGCTTCTATTTCCTTATGGCTTTACATATAATTAAATTTGCCTAACCTATAACAATGGAACTGAACTTTTATTATTTTATTTATCATTTGTACAAAACTGACACAAAAATCAATGCAAAAGTATTGTGCAATTTAAAAATGTACATTTCTTTCCATGGTCTTTCTTTTCAGCTTTTTATTTATCAGATTAATTAAAAATAATTTAGTAATATTATTTCTTTTTGAAAATCTGATATTACAAAATTGTACAATCTTAAAAACTTTGTACAATAATTGTATAAAGGGGCATAATTCAACATTGGTTCTGAAATGTATGTCTTTTAAAAGCAACACTGGATTCACCGTTTGGATACTGTCAGATGTACCTAAAAAGTTCTGAATATTATTTAATCAATTATACTAAAGGGGAGATAAAACTGTCTCTATTTCTTTATATATATATATATATATATATATATATATATATATATATATATATATATATATTTATATATATAATTGTGTGTGTGACTAGTTCCTATTCCGTGACAAAGTGGAAACCGTTAGAGATCAACTTGAAATCACAATTTCAATCGACTCATCGTCACTACACATTTGTGATACAGAGTTTCAAAGACGACATTTAGCAGCATTTGAGCCTTTCTCTATGGATTTTTTACGTACAATCCTTATGAAGTGCGCCCCAAAAGTCATGTGAACTTGGTCTGGATCTGACATCACTGCTGCTTGAGTGCTTAGATTAGATTCAATATTGCCTTTACTAACCAATGTTATTAATACTTCTCTCTCATCGGGGGAATTTCCATCATTTGTAAAAACTGCATTGTAAAGCTTCTTTTGAAGAAACCAACCCTTGACCCTAACGATTAAAAAAAAAACTGCCGCCCTGTTTCTAACCTCCCATTCATGTAAAAAAAAAAAATTCTGAATTTAAATGGTCTTTTTGTTGTTCGGCCTTCAAGTTCCATAGAAATTACAAATTTACTTATGATAGGTATGGACTGCGTGTTCGTTTTGTAATAGTTAATGTCCATATATAGTATGAGGTGCTTGGGAATGTCCAATATAACTGTTTAATATCAAATGGACTATTTCAGAAAGTTGTTGTTGTTTGTATTTCGAGTTGGAAGATGACCATGACATCACTAACTAGTTTGGCTTCTGTGAGTACGTGAATGACTGATCAGGCCAATTTTTGCTCTGAACTCTCTGTGGCACACTTGACAGGAGATGCTGTTTGGGTTTCCTTGATCAATAGCGGACGTGCTGCTGTATTGAGATTTACGCTGCTCTAGCTTCTGCAATGCCTCTGCAGTTCTCATCCGTTCAAAGTCTGTAACTCCAGTAGGGATGAGACTCCGCCAGGTGGAGCGATCCTGTGTGACATCTTCCTAAGACTCAGTGTTGAAATGTTTCAAGGATGACTTGAGGGAATCTTTGAAGCGTTTCTTCTGATCACCCTGAGATTGCTTTCCTTATTTCAGCTCGCCGTAGAAGATCTTCTTTGGTAGTCGCTCTTCTGACATCCTGATGACGTGGCCTGCCCATCGTAACTGTGATTTCATCAGCAGTGTGTAGATGCTTGGAATTCCTGCCCATATGAGAACTTCAGTTTCCTCAGGCAGCCCAAAATGGTTCAGCTTCTTGGCATGGCGTCTGTACACCGTCCAGGTTTCGCAAGCATACCGCAGGGTCGGCAACACAATGGCTTTCTTGACCTTCAGATTTGTTTGTAGACTGATGCCTCTGCGCCCCCACACATTTGCACGTAGTCTGCTAAAGGTCACACTTGCTTTAGTGATTCTAGAGTTGGTTTCATCATCGATGTTGACTACACATGACTGTGCTGCCGCGATTGGGGAACTTGTCCACTGCCACTATGGTTTGGCCATTTACTGTGATGGTAGACTCTATGTGAGGCTTATCTGATGTAATTTGGTGCATCACCTCTGTCTCCTTGATACTGACTGTGAGACCGAAATTGTCACAAGCTTAAAAGATGTGGTCCATACTGTGTTGCATGTCAGACTAAGATTTGGCATTCAGGGAACAGTCGTCAGCAATCGTAGATCGCGAACAGTCACTTCCTGTACCTTTGTCTTTTCCTGTAGTCTCCTTAAATTAAAGAGCTTCCGTCAGTCCGGTATCTGATGTCGGTTCTTGCGTCATAGTACGCAAGGCATCATTAAGCATGGCAGAGAACATCATACTGACGAGGGTTGTGGCCAACACACAGCCTTGCTTGACTCTATTGGTGACTGGGAATGTTTCAGATGACTCACCGTCATCCACAACACGAGCGAGCATGCCATCATGGAATTGCCGAACCATCACGATGAATTTCTCTGGGCGACCAAATTTCGGCATGATCTTCCAAAGTCCCCCACGGCTGATTGTGTCGAAGGCTTTTGTCAGGTCGATGAATGTCGTATACAGCTTGGCATTTCTTCGGGAGTTGACGAGATGCAAACACCATGTCTGTCGTCCCCGTCCTTCCCTGAAGCCACACTGACTCTCTGGCAGGAGCCCTTGATCGATGTGATGCACAAGACTTTTCAGCAGAATTCTGGCAAGGATTTTGCCGGCTATTGACAGCAAGGAGATGCCCCGGTGGTTGTTGCAGGATTGTATGTTGCCTTTCTGCTTGTACAAGTGGACGATGGATGCATCATTGTACTCCTGGGGTATAGTGCCGGGAGTCCACATTGACTGGAAGAGTTCAGTCAGTTTTTTTACCATGTGCAAGCCTCCGGCTTTGTAGACTTCTGCTGGTGTAGCATCTGCTCCGGGTGCTTTACCATTTTACAGCAAATGGCAAAGTCGATTACCTTTACAGTTTCAATCAGCTCTGGAGGATCAGCAATTGATATGTTGATTTCCACTTGGGGCAGTCAATCAGTTGCCTCCTCGCTGATAGATGACTGTTCATTGAAGTTGTTGTTGAGGTGTTCTGCCCATCTTTAAAGTATCTTTTCTTTGTCAGCGAGTAGTATTTGAGACGTTCCTGATGACTGTGCAGTTGACTGCACAGTTCTTCGACAAATGCCTATTTCACGTTCTCCTGTTTCAATTTGGTGACATTGTGGTCTTCTGCTAGGTCGAATCCGGATATTATCCGTAGATTGTCCTCAGGGCATCATAGAAGTTCTTCATGTCATTCCTGTCTGCGTAGGACTGAATCTTATCTGCCTTATTGTTCAGCCATGAGTCTTGTTACTCTCTGAGTTTGCATTGGACAGTCCTCTTGATTTTGTTTAAGGCTGCCTTCTTAGATGATGAAGTGCTGTCTTCTAAATATGCCTTCTGTAGCCGATGTTTCTCATTCAGAAGTCTCTGTATGTCAGCATCGTTCTCATCAAACCAATCTTGATGTTTATGTGTGGTGGGACAAGAGTGTTGGATGCACCTGAGTACACAGAGTCCATGAAGGATGCCCAGTTTTCCTCGACATTCTCGGAGTTTGTATCAATTGTATCCAGTTGACTGCACAGTTCTTCGACAAATGCCTATTTCACGTTCTCCTGTTTCAATTTGGTGACATTGTGGTCTTCTGCTAGGTTGAATCCGGATATTAAGCTTGGAGACTATGAGCCTGTGGTCAGTCTAGCATTCTGCACTTCTCGAGGCCTTTGTCACTCGGACATCCTACCCGTCTCTTCTTACGACGATGACGTAGTCAATAAGATGCCAGTGCTTGGAGCGTGGGTGCATTCAAGACGTCTTATTGCGGTTTGGCACCTCTCTTCGCCTTGGATAGTCTTTTTAGCAATGTAGAGTCTGCATATCGCCCTCGCCACAGTACCAAAACTGCCCTTCTGAAAGTAATTAACGATCTTCTCTTTGCTTTGGATAGTGAAATGATTAAAGTTCTCACCCTCCTTGACTTGTCTGTAGCATTTGACACAATAAACCATGATATATTACTTCACCGTTTCCAGCATATATTTGGCATTTGTAATACAGCCTTACTCTGGTTCAAGTCATACTTAGTCGACAGGACACAAATTGTGCCAGTAAATGGAAAACATTCCAGCCCAGTTGATCAGTGTTTTGGTGTTCCACAGGGTTCTGTTATCGGACCCGTTTTCTTCATTCTATACACTCGTCATCCGATATCTCACTAATTGTACGCTGATGACACCCAAGTATACAAATCTCGCCACCCAACTGAAGTTGATGCTACCATCCAAGGCGAAGAGAGGTGCATATCCGATGTGAAGTCATGGATGACATGTAACAAGCTGTAGATGAATGATGATAAAACTGAAACCATTCTGATCACCAAACAAAGACCTACTCATTCCTATCCTATACCTCAAACAATAAGTATTAGCACCACGAACTTTTACTTCACACAATTAGTGTGAAACATGGGTGTCACTCTTGACAGTACTCTCTCATTGCACCAACATGTCATGAACATATGCAAGTCTGCATATCTAAACCTGAGACGTATCAGCTCCATTCGCAATTTTCTTTCAGTTGATGCCACTAAAATACATAAGTGTTCCTTAGTACTTTCTTAGTCTGGACTATTGTAATTTTCTACTCAGGTTCATCTCAGTATCTACTATAGAAACTTTAAAAAGCTCGAAACACAGGTGCTCGGATCATCCTTAGAATACCAAGAACCGAGCACTCCTCCCCCACCCTGCTCTATACCCTCCACTGGCTACTCGTTCGCTCGAGAATCAAACACAAAATTTGTTTTCTATGCTACATTTCTTTGACTGTCTCCAGTCCAAAATACCTATCTGACCTCACCCACGTACACACCCCTTCTAGATACTTAGGCTCCTCTTCCAACACTCCTATTCTCATGATTCCCACTATCAAAACGTGAGCTCTTAAAACTCAACTATATCCACTGCAAGAACAGACTTGAGACTTAACAATGTTTCCTTACCTTAATTATTTTCAGGTTATTTTTGTTTTGGTTTTTGGTTTGTAACTTCACGGTGTTTGTTTTTGTAATTATGTAATTATATATATATATATATATATATATATATATATATATATATATATATATATATATATATATATAGATATATATATGTTCTTATGTGTCAACTGATGTTGTAAGGCGCTTAGAGATTCTAAATATTAAACGCTGTGCTAAGTCCTCAGTATTATTATTATTATTATTATTATTATTATTATTATTATTATATGCGATCCATGTGCAACTTTCCTTAATGGTAATAAGCGTGTAATCAAATGAAGGTCCATAGCCGGGATTTCAGTTAAGCATTTTATAAATATAAACAAATTCATTTTATTAATGATCAATATAGAATAGAAAGAACTTTATTTATGAAAACCTAGCATATGAGAGCACCACAATATCTAATTTAATTACATGTGACATTACGCAAACTTTGTAAATTGAATAACCATTGTTAATCCGAATACCGGCATTTCAAGTAATGGTACAAACATTATAATTGGAAAAAGAAGAGATTATCTGTGGGAATATTTGCATAAGGGGCTGTGACTCAAATTCTGAAAAAGGTAAATGACAAAATGCATGTATAATTAAGTACAAGATAAGCGTTATTAGCGGATAGGAATTACGATGGTGGATTGTACAACAGTACTTGAAAAAACGCATTATAGTCCAGAGCCAGTTGTCATATATTTTCCTTCCATGGAACTTTCGTGAGGAAAGTTGGTAACATATATTAATGTCATCATAAGAAATGCAAAATTGAAGAAAAAATGTTGCCATTTTTTTTTCTCATTATGGTTAAGATCACATGTCGAGGTAAAATGTAAGCTAAAATCTTAGTGAAGTCAAATCAATGTCATTACCACTTATGCTAGGTGAAGAAATCAAACCGTTTGCAACATTTGATTTCTCAACAAAGTAACCTCAGCCATTTAATAAAAAGCAAATAACAGCATATATTTACGTTCATTAACCTTTCTATGGCGGGACATATGATGCTATGGCTTTCTCCATCAATCCACGTGGGGCTTTTGATTTAAACGCAGCAACATAAGTTATGCACCAAGTGCCCGAATGACATTTTACTCTTAATAAAGAAGTATGTTGATTTTGAGATCCAATGCTTAAAGGTCAGGGTTAATATGAACCGACCTTCGTATATGATTTCTGCTTGATAGCTTGAGTTCAACTGAATTTGGCTTTACCAGACATTTTAGATGTGATGCTCATGAAGGTTTTTGTTTCCCATTTTCATTGTCTAAAGTTAAAAGACAAGGTGGTTATAAATCAAGATGAAGGAATAGTGTCCAAGTGATTTTTTGGGCCGCACAGCCAATATGTTTACCAAATATTTACGAGGAGGTCGCCTGTGTAGTACAAAAGGGTTGAAATGCCAAGGTCACTTTGACCTAAAAAGTCAAATAGAACCTTGCTCTGCGTCAAATACATTTCATACCTTCATCAAAATATATGTTATTTTTGCTAAGGCCGCAGCAGGACATCTACATTTCAAGCTGGAAGTTGAAACGTCAGTGCCTCTGAAGTCTAAGGGAAATCTTAATACATTGTGCTTTCACCTGCTTTATGAGATTTAGTGTTCACATTTTCTTGATTTCATTGCATTCCTTCAACTGTTATTAGAATTAGCACTGATTAGATAACTATAGATGAACCACTAAACTAAAGTGGACATTGAAATTCAACTATCGTCACATTTTTATAGCTCGTATCGAACATAAATCACATCAAAATATCATTGAAACACACTGGCTTCACCCTCATAATCTTGCCCAAATAAAGGTAAAAAGTCACACAAAAGTCACACAAAGTTTTCTATCTGTACAACCTTAACACCATTTATGTACAGTACAGGCCTGTTACAATAGCACCGTTAAGTGCACAAGCACTGAACTTATGAAACACACACATGGTAGAGATTTTACCAGAGCGTACGAGGATGGAACCAAAGACATTATTCGTGAAATATGTTCCCATTTTCTAATTACCTATAGATGTCACAAGTATCTGGACTATTTGGATTGGCAACATTATCATGCCTACACACAATAGGCACATATTTATCCTGGTAAATTACATCGAATACTTGAAGAAGGATTACGCTAGTCAATCGGCTGCTCCGTAATTTACTATAGGCTTTCTGGGCACTGCTGTCGGCTGACATCTAGTCACCAGAACTGGTCGAATTTGTACACGAAATAATTCACGTTCATAGCCGCTTAAATTGCTAAATTAAAACAGTGCAATTAAAGCGAAGTACGTGAAAGGATTTTTTTTCACAACACTTGAGGTGTATTAGGACAAACTTTAAAGAAAGGGAAATCATTTATATCATAATTTCTACCTTCTCGTTCATCATTTCATGATCTGTTAAAGCTGTTGGAGATTCATGTCTACAGTTTCCAGGGGAAATGTACCAAGCTTCAGTATCAGTGTACAAAGTGCCTTAAAAATGACACTTGTAGTAGAGATGTAGGTACAAATTACTTTTGCTAATTGAATAACCGCTACAGATACTATTAGCAGCAAATCAGACTTCTGTTATCCTAATTCTGGTGACTGCTATTGTCAAATATATTTTAAATTATATAGATTTGTGGCTACATCTGACTGTCATTTCTCCTAAACTTCTCCAAGAAAAGGGGAATATTTGTGCATTTTAGTTTACGGATTTTTATTCGGTGCGGAAATTTTATGTATTCCACAAACCATCTTGCGGGTCTGTCAGCTGTGAATAGTTGATATTATATTTTTCCTTTAATTTTCTTGTCCGCATAAAGCACATTGGAAACATAATAAGTGTCAAAAACATACAACATTAGTATTGAAGTATTGATACTATAGAATTAAATTTGATTATTTTCTGGGCGAAATAAATTAAGTCGGTTCTCTGATCACCTCTCGAATTAATTATGGATTGACTGGGTTCCACAATTACCTCGTCGCCCGTTTATTGACATCCTTGGGTGCAAGGGACAGTTTTATGTACAAATTTAATGCCACATCCACCTACCTAGTATAACAAAAATCATAGGAAATAAAATACACAAGTGAGATCAAAAAGGTGCATATTTTTGGATAGCTATATTGATACAAAGCATAAGAATATTATTCACTTGACCTAAAAAGTCAATGGCAGTTCATAGCAAAAGAAGTTAATGCAACCCAACCCCAAATTTATACCTGCATTTTTCACATCCAAAGGTCATTTTTGACACCAAGTGATGCTCACAGTGGAAACACAAGCCCTTTCCCTAGGTGATAATTTTGAAAAACATTGTTTACCTAACAGCTTGATGCAATTCAAAATAGTTGCCATCCAAGCCATTTTTGAGATATTCTACTTGTCTTGAACCCACATGTCTACTGCTATGGGTGACTAGCTTTTCTTCCTAGCCGACTATTGGTATTTCACTGTCTACATACTGCGAAGTAACTATGGGAGGTGTACATGCCTCACATCAATTATAAGAACAACACAAGCCCGTAACACCTAATTTACAAATATATTCATATCCTTAGTTATTAAACAATAATATCTGAAAAAGTCCCATCATAGCCTTAAGTTAAGAAATGTTACAGGGGACAATTTACGGTACTATCCCCTGCCACCCTAATATGAGTGCATGACGAATGTATTGGGAAACACCACGCCTTATTTAAATGTTATGTCGTCTTGCTCGAATGTTTAGGTCCTTACTGGGATTCACCACTATTCGTTGTGAGAGCCACAAAATTATATCATGTTATTGTCTTTTTTGCGAGAAACTAAGTTTTAATGCAAGAGGTTATGTCGTAATGACATCCAAGAAAGAATGGACCAATGTTTTTGTGTGTACCAACTGAGGATAACTTTGTGACTTTTTCTGAGGTTTTTATAAACATTCAAAGCCATGCATACATTGCAAATGCACAAAATCTTCAACATGTGGTTGTTTACCTGAAAATTAAGCAACAAGGAAATTAAAAGCAAGCACTTTTTGGAAGTTTTCAAGTTCGCTACAGTGTACTGAAATCAATATTTACTGATGCACACGATCAAAATTCAGTTTCATGCGTATTATATAGGATTCTACTTTGTTTTTTTGTTTTTTTTTGTTTCTTAGTAACAGTTGGAATATATTAGTTTTCTTTGTTTTAATGTACACGCAAACATTTTCCTGCATTTTCAGAAGAGTTACACATTTTGCGCAACAAGGGCGAAAGTGCAGATGCTAGCGTTCACCCCGGCTTTCCCACTAGAGGTATTATGTGAATAGCTCATATGTTCTGTATAAATATATTGCATTACCTGAATGTTTATTACTCTAAATAATAGCATCAACGAAATGTATTATTTGCTTTTGTACTGTATACATTAATAGACATGACGTGGTTTACCGAACAATAATGCTTAATAGGGTAACATTACGGAAGTTTAAAATTTGAGGCCTTTTAAAGACTAAAATTGTTGATTTCCATTGATTGAAAATTTATTTCGTTATATTATTTGCTAATTTCTATATTAGTGTATGATATAACTCTTCCATAAAAGAAAACATGACTTGCACACCACGCATTATTTAATCATGAAATCAATAAGATATCTTTGAAAATATTATATCTTTGACCTTCGCAGGAAGAGATTGGAGATACAGATCAAGCAGGGCATATTCTGATAAAGGTATTTCTAATAAATAAAATAGCTATCGCTTATATTTGAGAACAGAAAACGTGTGGTAATTTAAAACAAGCATTTAGTAGTTCATAGGCTCATTTGCATTTTCAGTTTCAAAAGATTTCAGATTTGTCAAAAATTTAAGCTGTAGATATATTTTCTCTGACAGAAAATAACCTTAGCATTTGGTTAAGGGTACACATTTCTTTCAAAATTATGTACATCTTCAGTTTCTTTACCCCATGACACATCATTTGAATACATATGATCACAATTGTTTAAGAATCATGTCCTTCTCACCTTTCCTATTAGAGATGCTGATTTTAGACTTTTAAGAACATCTGCTCCTGAAGTCTTATGTATTTAAAGATACTTATGGCAGTCATAGCGTTAGGCGCAGTAAAAATGTTACAGACTTTCCATTTTATTCACTACTATTCTATACAAATTATCAATCATTTGTATTCCAATTATTTTCTATTTCAACTGAATGAAACAAATGTACAGGTATAAAATATATTCTCTTACAATAAAAAGGCTCTGACAAAAGCAGAGATAAATGAGCTGTACCTTTTGAGATGGAAGACAGCCATCTCGGACGAAATGAGGAACAGGATAAAGAAGGTAGCAATTGAATTTATTTAGGTTTTGTCCCCCCCCCCTTCCCCTTCCAACACACAGACACACGCACACAACGAAGCAATGTTGAAGCGCATTGAAGCACAACAGAGGCATGGAAAACAATATAGCGTTATTCCTTATTTGAGTCCTCCAGAAATTAATGTTGTATCGAAGGTTGGCGGGAGGAGGGACACACAGTTTAAGCTCGCTTAATTTTAAAAAGATTTCAATAGTACAGGATGTCGATTTAGGCTCTATGTTAAAAAATAAGTACCTCCTATGTTAAGAAATTGTCGAAAGTTTATAGCCTCAAACGTGATTTAACATGGGGACGTTTGTGGTTGAAAGTTTATAGCCTCTAATTTACGATGTGGGTGCTGCTATAGCCTCAAACGGGAAATTAAAAACTTCACGCCATGGGTTTATATCGAGGAGTAATATGATATAGCAATGTATGGCCTCAAACAGGAATGCTAATATTACAATTGTTAGATACTATCCAGCACACCACTTTTTGATTACTATCCAACACACACTGTTTGATATACTATGCAACACACTACATTTACTAGCCATTACCTACTTTTCTATTACTATCCAGCATCCACTTTTTGATGTACTATCCAACATCTACTTTTTGATTACTATCCAACACACACTTTATGATTACTATTCAACTTCCCATACATACTATCCAACACGCCGTATGTAGTGACTAAAACCCCACACCTACTATCCAGCGATAATGGTAGGACTGGTTATACACATTCTTTACTTCCATACATACAAAAACACTATGACACATAAGCAAGGCAAGGGTAGATAGTTTTTATAGATACACTATACTCACTCAAACATACTCTCATACACAAGAGGGATAAGGGGTTTTACGTTTTTGTTGGGGTGTGAACATGGACATAGATACAGATATACACAAGCATACAAACATAAAACACAGATTAGCAATGGTTTTGAACAGTGTCATGCTTTTCTAGAGGTCTTGATGACCCTGAAAAGGACTGTGTGGTTCTGGCCTGGATAAAGGGTTTTATTGATATACAGAACAACAACACCTCCTGGACCAGGCTGTACAGTAAGGGCACATCTCGTCCAAGTATTCGGTAGATCTGCGTACTGAGAGATTGAGCCTAAAAGCAGGCTCGTTGGCATCCTTCTCCCAATTCTATTCAGGCATCTAGTCGTTTTCTCCACACATTTTGTCATGCACCCTCCTCCAGTGGGCATTGAGGAGTGGGAATTCCCTCTACCTTCTCTCTCGCTCTTTCACCCTTTTCTCCTCCGCCCATGCTGCTTTAATCTTCTCCACCTTTTATTGATGGCCTCTCTCATGAGGGCCTTGGCTGTTTTTATGGAAATCATCGCCTACTTCAAGTGTCTGTGGATGGGGTAAGACTGCATCTCCTCTACCCGGTCCAGGAGGTATTGAACTCTGTCTTAGAGACTTGTCGGTTCACAAGTTTAGCTCTTTACAGTGATGGCTAGTAATTCTTCTTGTACACAGGATCGACAATGGATCGCAAGACGGACTGACTGATTGATTGATTTGGATTAAAGACATGTTCGGTCATTCGACTATGTACGTCTAAGTACCCTCAATGCGTGCGAAGCACGCAATAGGGGATTGAACTGTGTGTTTAGCAAACTTATTTAATTCTCGTCAAGTAAGTTTACCGTGCTGCAACCCACTTGACGCATTACTGCGTGCAATGCACGTTATTTACACACCACTCCCTCGTTGCATGGTTTCCCCACTATGGGGTTCATTGAAAGCGCGATATGGGAGGGTGTGTACAATTATTTTACATAGAAATGGAACCACAATGTTTACAGGATTATGGGAGTGCGCACGGCGTACTATTTAATTGATGACTCGAGTGGCAGGCTGCACAGACTCGACAAGGAAGGCGCGGAGCGTGACGAAAGTACTAAAACGCCATGAACGTACATGATCAAATTCTCCTCAGTTAGCTATGTCGGGCTGTCCCTAAAACTAATTATGTGTAAACCACATGTTTAATTATGACAATTCTTACAATTACAAATTTCTTTATTTATTTAATTAATCCATTCAGTTACAAATTTAGCGTACATAGTGTACATAATTTTCCATAAAAATAATATAAATCCGCGAGTACAAGTTACTCATATTATTTTAGTATCATGCACACAGTTCTAAATTCAAGGTTATATTTTTGACGGTGGATCAAAATAGGTCAAATTTGTGATATAACAGAGACTGATCAAAAGGGGTTTTCAAACATTCAAAAGGAAAACCCCGTACAGTCAGGCAATTTGGATTAGATTACTCGGGTGGGAGAGCCCTCGGGTAAAATGGTCTGCTCTCAGGCTCTCCCAGGTTTCTATCGGGCAGGCTGACTCTACTCCTGTCGTCGACAGCATATCGTCTGAGGAAGGGGCTATGTTTGTTGCCTGTCTCTGCGGGTGGGCGCTTGACTAACCTGGGTCTGCGTCATAGGCTGCGTCATTGTAGCTCGCTTTCTGGTGCCTATGCTTTCCTCCCTGCTGTCTCCTGCTTTCAGCTCCAGGCATGGCAGGCTGCACCTGCTGCGTCGGAGTGCTTCCAGAGGGTCTCCATATTTATATGTTCCTGTCCATTGTACTCCTCGACTCAGCTTCTGCTTTTAAGAGGCTTTACTTTGGTGGTGGGGGCCATCTTCTGTGCAGTACTGCCAAGTATCTGCAGGTATGACCCTGACTTCCTGTGTTTCAGAGATAGGTTGGTCATTACGTGTATGTGGCAGTCCATGTGAAGCCACAGGTGGCCCCCTCCCCTTCATCCTGCGACAGCAGGTGTTGACGATATTCGGGACGATATGACTTACTGGACGGCTGGCTCCTGACTCCTGATGAGAATGTGATTGCAAGACTGCTTACTTACTTACTTTAAATTATACTCGTGTGCGGCCATTCGGCCATGTACGAGTTGTTAGTTTGCACACCGTGCAATTTTTAATTTATCGTCAAACGGGTGCTGCTTTATTGTGTGCACCGCACACGTATTAGTTACTCATGTATGGAAGTGGGAAAGGCGTGAAAGAGCTGCAGATGGCGCCTCGACGTACTAGGATGGCTCCAATTGGTCCAGTTTTAAAAATTTTTGTTTTTTATTTGCCAAATCAAGAAAAATCGTCGTCTTGCACTAAATCTATGAAATTTTAAATTTTGAATATAAACTCGGCATTTGTGGCTGTAAGTTTGGGTTAGCTAGAGAGTGTTAAAGATTTTTTATGTTATAGATATATGTTCAATCCAAGGGGTTGTTATCCTATTTATAGTAAGTATATGCACCGACACTTGATTTCTGTTAACTGATGTGGGGGTGATTCCAGAAGTAGTTACCACATTGTGCGGTAGGGCTTTGGTGGTCTGGACTTGATACCACCTTATAGACTTAATTGTTTTTGGCCAGTTCGATGGGTTTGATCGTTCGATGCCACCTTGTGCCGCGGGGCCTGATGGTCTGGGTTTGGGACCACCTTATATAGTCTAATTTTTAGTTGTGTGTTATTAGTGTTTTCCTTCCTAACATATGGTGCCTATGCGTACCCTTTTCCACGTCGGTTTTTTAGTTTTTGAGATGTTTAGTTCATCAGTTACTGCATTGTGCAGTAGGGGCCTAGTGATCTGGGCTTAGGCCACCTTATATTCTTTAATTTTGTTGTGGACCAGTTTACAGGATCATGTTTCATAATTCTAGGGTATTCAATAGTTGCCACCTTGTGCGGCTGGACCTGATGGTCTGGGCTTAGGACCACCTTATAGCGTGCTAAAGTTTTTGAGAGGTCAGGTTATTCTATGTTGTCCCTTGTGATTTCTGCCGGAAGCCTTCACCAAGCATGGACAGATAGTCAATTTGTTTTTTGGGTTTATTTGGTTTGTTTTGGAAGCGTTATTCTTGGAGTAGGAAAAAACAAGGTAAAACATGTATGATTTGTTAGTAATAATGTTATGGGGGCGATAATCTTGTTACTGCCTTGGTGTTTTGCTTAGGTTGATTTTAGTAATTGTGTGATTTAATTTTTATTTTTGGTTTCATTCCTTATTGATTTTATTAAGTGAGTTAAGATGTGATGTAATATGGCTTGCCTCTCAGTCCTGTCATGGGAGTGGAGTCTCTCCGCTTAGGAGGGCTGGGATTGGCTCGCCTTTGCGGCGTACCACGGCACCCTAGCGTCCTAGCGATCCTCATATACCAATTCCTTCCCGCCTTGTGCGGGGCCCCTCCTCTCCCGCCTTAGACTGTTCGGGTTTGCCATGGTTTTCTGCACTTTTTACATTTTGTTGTTGTTATTATTGTTATCTTTCTTTTACCTCTCTTCCTTCCTATACAATTATTTTGCTATTTCTAACCGGGGATTAAATTTTTCCTCTTTTTCCTATGTCAGAAATGTAGCCCAGGGTGTTTGCATACACTAAGTTGATGTTATTATTGTTGATTCCTGTATTAAGGAAATTCGGGTATTGGATTGGGGTTTTCAGTTTTTCTTGTTTGTCCTGGAGTTTTTTTCTTGCCTCGTTGTAATTTGGGCAGTCATTGAAGAGATGGGGTGGGACAGTGATGGCAGTTGATTCCTTTCTCTTTTATCCCTGGCACAAATCTTTCAAAACTGCTGGCTAGGAGTGTTTTGCCAGTTTTTATTTTATTTATAATTTTGATGTCAAATGGATTTGGCAGGTTTGGGGCTACGATATTTCTACAAACCTGCTTGTGTATATTGTATACTTTGCGCCCTTTTTGTGTTACTGTCCCATTCCCCCTGCAATTTCTGATCAATTTTTTGTTTTATTATGCTGCAGATCTCATATGTGCTGTAATCCAGGTGGTACACTTCTGGTTCATTAAGTTTAATTTTTGCTTCTTTATCTGGCCTCTCATTTCCAGGGATGTTAATATGGGAGGGCACCCATATGAATTCTACAATCTGATGGTTTTGTTCTAGGTTTTCTAGTCTTAAATAGACTTCTCTAATCATGTTTTCTCGACTGGTTGAGTTACCTGATTCCAGAGTCAGCAGCACACTGAGGGAGTCGCTAACTATGACTGCTTTTGGTGTTTGGCTAGTTTGTATCCATTGGATTGCTTGGATAATAGCCCAAAATTCGACCGTATAAATAGAGCAACCATTTGGTAGCCTCGCCCCCCCCCCCCCCAGGGTGATGTTTTTCTCAGGGATCACTGCTGCTGCTGTAGTTTGTCCTGGGTCTGGGGATTTAGATCCATCCGTGTATATTTGGATGTACCCCATATACCTACTTTCTATTTCAGAGGGGAATTTTAGCCCTTATTTCCGTGGGTTGTTCTTGTTTATTTCCATAAGAAAGTGCATTTAGGTTTATTTTTGTCGTTTTGCTGGTCCATGGTGCGGGATCCGGGTAGTTTATGATCTCCGCTTGTATATTAGGGACGTCTAATTACTTTTTAAGGTCAGGGATTTTTTTCCTCCTGGCAAGTTCATGCACAGTTTGTGTCGGAAGGGTTTATTACATTTCTCTATTATTGCTCTTGTTGGGTGCGACTTATCATGAATTGAAATCCTAGTCGCATACCTCAGGAGTAACACCTCCCGTCTTAGGTTGAGTGATGGTTCCCCGGCTAGAATCCTACATTTGTCCCTAGATGTGCTACCGAGAGCAACGGTGCAGATAACAAGAGCTTGATGTTGTATACTATCCAATTTTTTTAGTACATTCGGTCGGGCCGATGGGTACACCTGGCATCCATAATCGATTTTGGATCGGATAAGTGACCTATATTTGTGAGAAGCGTGGTCTGATCTGTCCCCCAATTGGTACCCCTAAGGTTCCTCAAAAGGTTCAGATCTTGCCCACACCGTCTTACTAGCTCTGTTATATGGTTGCTCAATGTCAAGTGCTCATCGAATGGCATCCCCAGGAATCTGGCCACCTTTTCAAATTTTATCTTCATCGCAAGACCGGCGAACGCACCTCTTTATATGCTGTAAGTACGGACGTGAAGGAAAACAGCCTTCTGATTCGGTATGCAGAAGTGAAAGAAAACACCCATAAGTGTTACACACAATACAAGTCAAGAGAAATCGTGCGGACCTAAATGAAACTGTTTCACATAGGTTTAATATTATACAAGGGTTAGGTAGTATTTATTAATACACAGTGTACCCACAAACACACTATTACACTGGGGTAGAAGGATTTAAGTTTTAGTTTTTGTTTGTGGAAGACAAAGACATACATAAACATTGAAATAAACATTGGCAATGAAAAGGGTCATTGTGGATTGGCAATGAAAAGGGTCATTGTGGTGTAGTCCTGGGCCATTGAGATGTTAATGACGACGATATCCAGGAGGGGTAGGTCTCACGATAGGCTATACTACAGCACAGAGTTTTATATTTCTGTAGGAAACAGTGACCTCATATGTCTCCATCTTCCATGCTCCACTTCTTCTCCCTGTTATTGTTGTTGTTGTTTCTGCTGCTGCTTCTGCTGTTTTTTTATAATATTTTTATTTTCTTCTTTCCGCACTCTTCTCTTTAGATCTCTTCACTTAACACACTGTCGACGAAGTCATTTGCAGTCCTCAGATAAATACATAATTTCTTGTCCAGTCTATTCTAGACAAGAAGGTGTTTTACCCTGTGCATGTGCGCCAAGGCTTCACATAAATTTTCCGATGGGAGACATAATTGTTGTTGACGAGTCAACGATCTGTGGCAAGACTGATGATGACGATAAAGATGAAATTTGAATTATACTCGTTTGAGGCCATTCGGCCATGTACGAGTGGTTAATGGGCGCACTGCACATGGCGCCCTACTTAATTAACACACACAACTCCCTCGCTGCATGGTTTCCCCACTTTGAGGGTTCATTGGCGGCGTGATATGGGAGTGTGTGTAATTTACCCATAAGATGAGTTGCCGGGCTGCTAACCCATCTGATGTATTACTGCATGCACCGCACGCTGATTAATTGTATGTCTGGAGAGGATGGCTGCACGGACTCGGCACGGGAGACGCGAAGCGGAACAGGAGTAAGCTGAAACGCCACGAACGTACATAATCAAAATCAAATTCTGCCCAGTTAGCTAAATCGTGCTGTTCATAACGACTAGTTGTATGTTAGCCACATATTGCAATTGAAATCAATATAAACAGTTTTAGCAATTTTCCTAATTTCTACCACTTTTAGAATTTGGTGTACATAGTGTACATTGCATTTTTCCAAAAACTAGATCAATACCGGGTTAATGTAACCCATTAATTTTGTTTTTGTGATCTTAATTAGGTAATATCGCGTGATCATTTTGGAACGGTGTGCGAATGGATTGTATTTGCATATTAAAAGAATTATTATCAGATTGGATTTTCAGAGCCGAAAAGAAAACCCTTTGGCAATAGAGGCAATTATTTTAGCCCTTAGAAGGGCTGAGGTGTAACATGTGTTGGTGGATTCACGTAGAGCCTCGGGAATTTGGGCGGCTCGAACTTGCGTCTGTGGCAGCCCTTAGAGCAGTCTGGGTCGATAAGGTCAGCAACCACTAGGTCTTTCATCGGCTGCCATACTGTGACGCGCTGGGACGACATATTCCATGACTACATTATTTCATTTAGGATCAACATAGATAGCGGGATTGCACACCCTCTACACGCGTCCCCAAGGGCTCGGATGTTTTCGTCTGCCTTGGTGAAGCTTCTTATTTAAAAACTCGTCACTCTTTATTCTCTTGGAGCATGCATGGAGCGTCTGGAAGTCTTCTGTATGCTGTTTTTGGCTTCCCTATCTTCCAAGATCTCACACAGTCCCATTTCCACTGCCTGGTCGTTAAGGTATAACGACACTAGTTGTTTGGACGTGAACGACGGCGCCTGCGGCTGCTTCTGCTGACTTTTCTTTGCCATCACTCTCTTTTCCGGCCTTTTTAGGTGAGGTTTTCTCCTCTTGGCCTCTTCTCTCCTAATTACCTCTTGGGCCTCTTGTATTCTTTTTTCTTCCCTTCTCTCCTGGTGAATGCGCTGCTCTATATACTAAAGATGCGGACTTAAAGGAAAGCATCATCCGGTTCGGTCCGCGGACGTGAAAGAAAACATTGTTTAAACACAGATTGACAGAGATAATGTGAAAGAGCATATTTACAACTGATTGTTTTATAACAACACCGTTTTTTCTAAATCAACATTTTATGTTTAATAAACCCCGCTCACTGAAACATCAAATATGAAGAGGAAGGACTAGGGCTAGTTTCTTTCTCTTTACTTACATCAAACCAAATTATATATATTTTATCATCGTTTCTGGAGTACTCACGATCAAAACAAGTCACTAAATGTTCAACGGGAAATTCAAGGCTGTGTTGATGAAGCAAATATACACAATATTGTCGGCACACAATGGAATCTGGACCTTGTAATCTCACATTATTGAAGTGAGTAGATACAGTATTTCGTCTCATAAAGTCGATGATGTTGTTTTCCAGAGGAGGTAATTTATAGGAATCAAAATATTCCGAACTGTGGTCTTTGGGAAAGTAAACAGCTACCCAGTGGGTTCCTGGTCGATGACTGTCATCTGTGTTGATGACATAGGCTTGAATGTATATCTGTTTTCGACGTGGAAGTTCATCTTTAACACACAACAGTGAGACAGAAGATAATGAGGTTCCCAGGTATCCATCCTTTTCACGCGTAATGCTAAGTCATCAGTTCTCACTTGACTTTTTCCTTGAAAATATCTGTCAAGTAAATCGATGAATGTGCAGTCTCTGAACTCTGTTGCAAGAGAGCTTTGATGCATTCCGTTTCCAAAGAAGTAAATGGAGGTAAGGTATGGTGACGCAAGTCTTTATAACGCTTTTTAAAATTCACCTCTTCTGAGATGAGAGTCCATGCATCTTCCAGATACTTTTCCAGCTTGTCTTCTGTACTCATCATCAGACATTGGTCCTGTTGTGTCTGACTTGGATGACCGGTTGTTTTTTTCTGTTTTTTCTCCTCCTAGTCTAAAATCACTTCTCTCAAACTGTTTTTTTCCAGAGTATTATAGAATTCTTCATACAAGTTTACGTTCACTAAAGACTAAAGGTCTACACAAAGTTGACCCGATTAAATAGGGTGGAAATGTCCCTCATCGCTGCCCAGTCTGGAATGAAATCAAAATCCCTAAAAGCATATCTTCCTGCATAATCGTCGTACGAAATGCTGTGGATACTATTGGTACCTAACTGTCCTGTGGCTTTAGACAGTGTCAAGTAAGCTCTCAAGTATATTTTCCGGGCAAAGTTAGGTTTAAAGGGTCTGGTACAGAACGTCTGGCCATCTTGGGTGACATCTATCTTGGACACATTAATGTGTTGGAACTGAAAAGAATTTTGATCGATTACTACGTTGACGGTCACATTACTGACGTCGGCGATGAGCAAACGTTTTGGTAGCTGACTTTGAAAAGCATGATCTTCGATCTTGAATCGGAGTCCAGAGGCAATGGTGAAGGGTTTCACTTCCACTCGTCGTGAAGGATACTTTGGCTGTCATTCTGCTCAGAGTTTAACGAATGTCGTTTTCTACTTTAGGTAAGATATCCACACGGCGCACGTAGAGTCTGGCTTCTTTCATGCTTGTCTTAAACTCGCATGCATTAGCCATCAAATTGAACACGGTACTACCTCGGATTTAGTCTCAAGCCTAAATCCACTCCATTCAGCGAATACTTGTCTTGCAACCATATGTGAAATTGCAAACGATTCACCATTTCTAAACTACGTCTTTGTTTGATTTTCTTTTGGCGGTCGTTAAATCGACTCTGTAAACTCTATGTCGTTGAGGCATTCAGAAATCAGATTTCCATACCACGAAGGCATCCAGATGAATGTTTTTGGCTTCTTTTCCGTACATCAAGAGATTTTCCAGATAAGCCCGATACGGGCAAGTGTTAATGCTAGAGTTCTTACTTGAAACAATCGCAAGAATCTAGGTGCATAATTTTTTCTTCCTTTAATTAGTAATCAAAAACGTCCAATTCTGTGACAGCTGCTATTTTTTAAATCTTTTTCTGAACCTGTCTATGAGGTCTGAAGGATTTGCGACGTCTCTTTCTTCCTTGTCTTTGCTGTGGTGTAAAGGAGGAATTAATGCCTTGGCCAGAAGCGTGAACCGAATTTATAGGTGTGTCTTGGCGCCCTGGGATATCTTTTCTAGTTTGAAGTAATATATTTGTTCCTGCTTTCATTAAAGATTTTATAGGACTTTGTTTGTCGATGAGTACGTTTTGGAGAAATTCTTTTCTTTGCGTCAAAGCTGCATCTTTTATAGCATGCAATCCTGGAGTGATCATCATTTTTAAAATTGGAGATACTGTACAAAAAGCTGATTTTAACATATCTCCTATACCAAACCCTTGTTGTTAAGTGACTTGTTGGTACACAAGATACATCTGTTACAATTCACTGGAGAACCATTTTCGAAAATATATTTTTACCGTGACCGTTCCTTTCGAGAATATAATATTTTGTCCAAGATCTCATTCAATACTAATATTGACACTGTCAATATACGATTTACTGACAGGAAGATAGTGAGAATGTACGAATTATCTGGGAACGTGATTCTTGTTCGTCGAGTATATCGACGAAGAAAGTGTTTTGACCTTCGTCAGTAGGATGAATGATTTCTATAAAGGCTACTTCCCAAAGAGCTTCCTGGTCCATTTGTATGGATTGACGTAACATGGCTGTGAAACAACATAAGGTGTTTGGAAACAAATCGATACAACTGTCTATAGAATATGTTAAATAAAATTGTTTATTTATAAATAATTGCTTTTGGAATCATTTGTTGTCAAATGATGATTTTCCAACTGTTCCAGAAGAGGGCTGCTACTATGGTTGAAAGAATTGTGACTGGCGTTGGCGGTGAGGCTACAGTTGTTGTCACCTTCGTTATATTTCACCGACGGACTAGGAAGAAGATAACCATTATCGCTGCTAAGTAAAATAGTCCACAGTTGTTTATTTCCTTTTTCCAAGCCCACATTGTCCAATGGCTGCTTCGATGATACAATACACCACACGGATTTGGCAGAAAAAGACAATCTGATTTTTAGGGACACGTTCTCCGCACAACACCCACATGGGTTGTTTCTGTAGTTCTTGGAGAAAGGAACTCTGAGAAGGAGATGTAGTTGTGTTTAACAGCATAGTGGTAACTAACATTTCTTTTTATGGTCGATGACGTGTGAAACTGCAATCCAGGAATCAAAAGTGAGTGAATATCCTTTCCATATGAACTTTCACTTCTTCGATGTTTTCCCACTTTACATGTGTCTTTGATCGAGAATGCTTTCGATATCGTACACGTCGTCTTCTTTCTTAATTACTTGTTTTAACTCAGGCAAGTAAAAAGTTCCTGTTAACACTTCTTTGTTCATATCTTACGTCCACATATTTGTCCTGTGACACGAAACAATAATGTCCTCCAGTTGGATAAATAACCTTTGTACAAAGTGCGTTTTGTTTTTTTCCAATCCGAACCCAATCTCAGGTGTTTAAGGCTTATTTCTGTTTTCTGGCTTTTGATGTTTCAAACAATCGATTATTCACCATCATTTCATTTTCATGTGTGACTATTTCTGGAGCACATCCAGTGCTTCGATGGTATGACTGATCGTAAGCGTTGACTAGACGTAGTAACACGTCGATGTATTTGAGAGGATGTTGATGTGTAAAATATTTCCACACATTTTCTTTCAAAGTTTTTGAAAACATTCCACGACACTAGCTAGAGCAAGTGTGGTCTTTGGTAGACTACGTGCAAATGCTTGGGAGCGCAGAGGCGTCAGTCTGTAAACAAAACTAAAGGTATACAAACCATTATGTTGCCTACCCGGCTGTATGCATGCGAAACATGGACGATGTACATACGCCATGCCAAGGAGCTGAACCATCTTCACATGGGCTGCAGGAGGAAATTGATGAGGATAAGATGGTGTGACATGGTCCTAGACACTGAAATTCTCACATGGGCATGTTTTTCAAGCATCCACACTCTGCTAATGAAATCACATATGAGATGGTCAGGTCACATCACCAAGATGTAGGAAAAGCGACGAGCAAAGAAGATCTTCTACAGCGAGCTGAAAGCGGGAAAGCAATCTCAATGTGATCAGAAGGAACATTTCAAAGATTCCTTCATGTCATCCTTGAAACACTTCTACACTGACCCTGAGTCTTGAGAATATCTTTTACAGGATTGCTCCACCTGGTGCAGTCTCATCCATACTGGAGATAAAGACTTTGAACGGAGGAGAATTGCAAAGGTAATGCAGAAGCTTGAGCAGCGTAAATCTCAGAACAACAGCTCGTTCTCTATTTATCAACCAACCCCAAGCGGCATCTTCTGTCCAGTTTGCCACAGACAGTTCAGAGCAGGAATTGCCCTGATTAGCTAATCACAATCACGCGCTCACAGAAACCAAACCAGTCAGGGATGTCATGGTCATCTTCAAACTCAAGGGACGAACAACATCATCATCTCATTACTCGTCCTAAAAGAGATCCAGCAATCAATGCTACGAAACGGGAGCTACTATTAACAATGGTCCTATCAGCATGGGTATACATCCTCCTCATTGAACGAGCATTTTTCTTTTGACTCATGGACATTTTTTTACCATTTGGCAAAAAAGGTGACGATGTCGTCCTAATCGCTGTTTCTGTATCTTGGTCAAATGCACCATTCCTTTCAAAACGTTCAAACATCATTCACATACGGTATAAATGATTTCTTTTCGTGCTTTTTGAATGATCTGTTTCCGCATCGGAGGATTGGATTTGGTCAGTACTGACAAAGCATCAAAATGTTTAGCTAAACGAGGAGGGAGTCCCGTTTTTCTCCCTTCTTTTGGAAGGTTTCTTTTGGCGCTGTCAATGATGATGGTGTGAACTTCATGACATCTTTGTTTCAGGAGGAAGAATCTGAAGTGAATCTGAACCAACACTTCTGTTGGATTTTGTCCCCACTGATTGTCGGCATGTCGTATCAAGTTGACTCTAGGTACTACTCGTATTCTCAACGGACTAAATCTGGCCAGTTCTTGTTTGGGCGAATCCAGTATACCGTCTAACACACCTGTTATGTCTTGCGTTTTTGTTTTAGGAGAGACCACTTTTTGGGTGCAGTAGCAGCTGCTGGAGGTGTATAAGACCTTGTCACCGGAGAAGTTGAAGTTTCATTAGAAATGGGTTTCTATTTTTTCATCAAATTGGGAAACACAGGCTTCAAATCAGGTTTTGCAGGCGTCACCAGGAACAAAGAAAAAGAAGTGGCAGGAGAAACCGTCACTGAGCGAGGTTTTCTTGAATATGTGCGCGTTCTAGCGGCATTACCTCACTTTCCTGCAGGATAGCTATTCTTGTTCTTTACGTTTGAATGTTTGAACTTGATGCACCACATCTATTCTTTCTGCTCTGCTGTCTTTTAGGTGAATTTACTATTTTTAGCTTCAGCATTAGGATCCCATTTTAAAAGTGAACGAATAATAACACCTTCTTAAGATCCACTTTCACCTGGTTTCAAAATGATTTGTTTTTTTGACTTCATTACCGATTCTTGGACCAGCCAGTTGTGGCAAAGCTTCTTTATGTTTTTGTTTTTTTTGTTTTTTTTTGTTTTTTTCTTTCTAAAAAACGTTTTGTTTGATGTAGTATGGCTATACACACTTCTTGGTAAGTATAAAAACTTGATAAAAGTACGACAAAATTATTCCTCACACTGAGGTACACAACTAGTTTTCATCACTATTTGCAACACTTTTAAAGAAAGTTTTGGTGGTCATGTCTTTGCTGCATATACTGTTCATAAATTTGCCACAAAGAATTTGGTGGTAAACGAAATACTAGAAAAGTATCACTAACACACACATCACACATCGTCCAAAATTGAATGGAAATATATCGTTTTGCGGTGTCAGTTCTTTTAAAAGTAGTTGGTAATCCACTAAGTCTAACAGTATCTCTTGAACGTTGTCACTGACTTCCTTCCACTGAATTTGGTGCAACACTGATGCCAAAGTCGTCGCATGATAGGTCTTATAATGTCTTCGCAGTTGATCAATGTTTCATGTCTGACCATTTAAATATTTTCAAAGTAATCAGTATTCGTATAGCATTCAGATAATTAAATCGTGTATGCCATTTTGGTTGCAGTTGTTCTTTACATTTCACTTGAATCTTGACAAACTCTTTGTAAATGTGTTCTCGCAGCTCCAAAGGTAGATTATGAATGTGCTCTTCTAAACTAGCCATTCACAAGAACGTCTTCTTGAGGCAATAGTCTTATTTGTTACACACGGTATCTATCGGTAGAGATTTGAAAAGACATTTTTTTTTGGTCACTAACTCTTAACACACCACACGTCGTGAAGATGATTTGTCATGAGGCAATACTTCTTTTACAAGTTTTGTATGGGTTTTTTCAATCTTGTAAGTCTTCTTCCTCTGGAATCGATTGTAGTATTCCAACCTTGTAGTTAGAAGTCGTGGCATCGAAACTCTTCTTTGTTATGGGTAGTTGATCAATGTCTGGCCATTTGAACACTTTCAAAGTAATCAACCCTGTTGTAGCATTCAGATACCAATGGTTAAAACGTCTATGTCGTAGAGGATGCAATTGTTCTATGCATTTCAGTTGAATCTGCTCAAGCTCTCCATAAATGCGTTCTCGCAGCTCAGGGAGTAAACTACGAATTCTCTCTTTCAAAGTATGCATGTGGATAATAATCATGACCCAACAAGGGAAGGTAGTGACAGCACGGAGATCATCTGGCATGTACCAGGAAAGCTGAATCTTTATGCTCCCATTCGTGGATCTTGACCCATTCGTGGATCTTCACTCTACAAGTGAAACAATGTACCTGATCTCCTCGTCTCAAGTTGACAAATCTTCCTCTAGCTTAAGCTTTGGTAGTGGATAATCCAGCCAGATCATCTTTAGACCATTTTTGAACATGTTCAATCGACTTTGAAGGTCGCAATAGCCAGGCAAAGCCACAGGAAACGTGTATTATTCCTTGATTTATAACTCTCGATGAGCTATCGGTTTACAGAGTGGTTTTTGAGTGCATGGATTGGATTAGATCCATAGGTAGGCACACGAACAGTATGACTTTCGCTAGTAGAGTAGACAGGTCGTGCTACATCACTAATGATGTTGTGTCCGTAGGTAGGCACACGCACAGCATAACTTTTGATAGTAGAACAGCAAGGTCAAAGCCACATCGCTTATGTCGCAGGGCACATCATCACTGTCGCAAGGCAGAGCATCGGTGTGTCCGTAAGGTGCCGTATTGTGGTCGGGAAGTCGCACTCGTCTCTGGCAGATGATCTGATATACTTTTCCATGGGTCGACTAACAATTTGGTGATTTTGCAAATGTACAATTTTGTGAGGATCCAACATTTTCACACGAAAGTCGTGATGTTGTCCTGACTTTAAGGCCTCTTTTAAGACGTCAAAGTAGACGACTTGAATGATAGGTCAATGTCAGTCCTCTCACTTTACGTTTGGTATGAAGTTGTCCTTGTTGGTCTCGGTTCTGGTAACCGTAATCTATTGGTTTAGCACTGGCAAAACTCAAAATAGTATCTTCGAGATGTTCATTGTTTGAAGCTTCTAAACGGTCATCTTCAATGTGTGGGTGATAGCTTCCAGGGCGATCGATGTACATGCAGCTATCGGTGTCAAAGTAAATGATTCGATCTCCTAACGGTTCAAAACGGAATACAATTTTAAGCGGGCATTACCAGTCATGTACGCTTTAATGATGAAATTTCCAAACTCGTGAGATTGTGCAAACTCAGGGACATCTTAGTGATTTGCCAAAATCAAATCTTAACGTATGATTTCCACGTGTTTAATGAGTTTTCCTTTATCGTCGACGAGTTGAAAGTATTGATTTGGATCTATCAAGTATGCCGTCTTTGCAAATATTGGACATTGCACCAGTTTTCCCCACAAACAATTCAGCATGACTTCTGCAAATTTTCGTCTTGCTTTGTTCTTTTCCACGTGTTCCAAATTGATGCCTTCTAACACCAAGAAGGATAGCCACTAGCTTCTTGCTTCAATTTCAGAAATTCGGTAACGTAGCCTGAACAAATCCTTTCACTGGAGTTGTCGTGATCTTGTTGGTATTGGCTAAAAGCATGGCTAAATAACTCAAGAAATATTCAAATTATACGTGTCCCACTTTCATGTAAATGACTTTAGCACCGTTCATGACGATTGATGGAAATTCTGTTAATTGTTCTGAATAATGTTTCAAAAGAAATTGTCTGATGTACCCAGCGAAATTGTGAGCTATGACTGCAGCATACTGATGACAGTTTTCTTAACACTGGACTTCCTCTTCGCTCCAAGTGTCGTCGGTGGGGTCTAAATCCATTCGGCAAAATGAATAAGAGTGTAGGGTCCACTGATATTTGTTCCCGTCCTCCTGGAATCACACTACAATTTGGACAGTAAAACAAATTATGGGTTTTGAATGCATTTGTCACAAACACTATGAGATACCCAACAATTAGCGATGTGAATTCCTGTCTCTTGTGACATTCAAAACAAAAGATAAAATCCACATGTTTCTTGTTTTTTCTTGTTGTGATCGTAATTGGATACTTCCATGAGTTTATTGTCATATCTTTGAATATAAACACTGATGATTGATGTTCACAACATGGTCAAAAAGCAGCATTTTTTTTTCCTGGAAAAACGTGTGGCGTTTCGTTATTTATTAAGACCTGTTCTCCACAAGTGGACCACACTCTCAATAATTCGCAAGCACTTTTCTGTTGTTGGAATTGTTTCATGCGAAGTTGTTCGTAAAACGTTGAACTGACAAATGTTCGCTTGCACGTAGCGTATATATTCTTTATTTTCCTTAAAGAGTTTAAACGGCCAAGACATCTCTCTCCACAATGAATATTGCGCTTCCTATTGCTAACTCCAGTGTCACGTTGCTTGCAATAGTAATTGCATCCAAGAAATCATGTGATGGCTGCAATGGCATCAAAATGATCTTGATGATGATAAACGTGAATATATCGTCGAAACACGAGAGCTCCACGAACGACTTAAGGGTACACTTTCAAATTATAACGAGGGGCCAACATGTCTTGAAGTTTTTGCATTTCAGCCATTTCACACAGTCTCTTTAGAAATCTCTGCTTGCTACAAAAGAATTTCTGCTTCTCATTGTTGTTGGGGTATATCCGATTGTCTAATGCTTTTCCGTAATCGTTTCCATTCCGTTGTATCATTCCTCTCAGCTTAAGTTCACCTAGTCATGGAGGTGAAACGTGTATCATGTAAAGAGTCACTTTTTCACTGGTGATATTAAACACGTCATTTGATTCTTGAATGTGTTGAATTTTGACAATAATTTTAGAAGGTGTTAATTATGCCGGTGTACTAAATTCGATCAAGACAGGTGACTTCAGAATGTCGTGATTGATGGATAGTCTCAAACGATCTTTATCTTTAGCTTATCACTGTCGTTTCAATGTCTCCAATATTGATTCCCATACATCTGTAATGAAACCCGCTGCTTTTTCTGGTCAAACTTCAGACTTGAAATCTTCAAAATTTCATCGTATCTGTATAAGCCGTCTTTCAAAATTTTCTGGAAGGCACTTTATTGGTAGGTTGAATGCAAAAATAATCTTCAGGAGCTACCGAACGACTTTCTTTCTGAGCCTGTCTTGACTTTCTTGGTCTTGTGGTAGAAGTAGATGGTATTGGCTCAGGATCAGTCATGTCCTCTTCAACATCAGTTGCATGAATTTGTGCTAACACTTCACTTAGCATATGAAATGACACCGAAAGTCGTCGTCGTCCCTTGGCTTCTTCTGGTTTCTCCTTGGCAAAGTTTGATCGTTTCATCTCGATTCAAAATTTTATTTCAGTATGGTGCACACTCTCTTCCTATATATAGAGAGACTATTTCACCCTAAGAGAATACACTCATTCAGTTTTCAGTCTGTGAAGATGGAAGAGTCACAACAGATCGCACTTCTCGTCAGAGATTCACAGCGAGTCATTCAAAAGTTCACTTCCAACAAGGCTTCTGGCTACTCCACTCGAGATAAAAGTCAAGATACCTGCTATGTCTATCACGAGAAAGGACATTTTGCTCAAGAATGTCGACAGCGTCAAAGAAAATGAATCACTAAGACAGGTGAAAAGAGAAACAAAAGTAAAGATACATATTATCAATTTCAAGAAAAAGGGCATTGGTCTTCAGAGTGCCTCAAGAAAATGAACAAGGAGGAGAAACATTCAACAAAAACAGAAGAAGAATCCATACCAGTAAAGACATTCAAGAAGGCGAGACAAGAAGAAGAATATGCCAGTAAAGTAATTCAAAAGAATAAAGACAGTGAAAGAAAGAAGGAAGGAAATGGACTTGTGCGCTGTGTTATGAAATTACATTGTGTTTCTTATTCAAATAGAATATGCCAAAGAAAATACATGTCTTTTTGTCTTGATTTATTCTTTAGTATGGATAAGATCTTTACACACTCGTACATGCGCACATTTTATAATGAAGGGATTTAAGATTTATTTGATTTCGCAACCATTGAATGGTATCTCTTTTCTAAGAGATATAGATGCCCCTGATAATACAAACAACTTATAGATTTGACATCATCCGCTGTAACTATCTTAACCCTTGTCCGCTGCCAAGTCCGACTCCTGTTGCTCTGATAGTGATAGTAGTAACTGCTGCTGTTGCTGGTATCTCAGTGGTGGTAAATGTCGATGTAGTCATCGAAGGTTTAGAAGTCTTGGCTAGTGAAGGTTTCTTTCTCATGGTTTCGGCTAAAGAAGTCTAGTATATTTCTTTCAGATGTTTTAACTCCACCAAAATGACTTGGCACATATTAATCGTTTTTTTCTTCACTCTTTTCCTTCTTTTCATTGTTCTAATTTTTTCTATTACTTTCTCTTTTCCTCTTGTTGTTGATGTTGTTGTTGAACAAATACTTGTTCTTCTTCTTTCTGATGTTGCAAAAAAAGTTCTCCAACTCTTCCTTCTGTTTCTTTTTGCAATAATCATAGACTTGTATTGAAGGAGAAGGAGGCGAAGGTGGTACCTTGCCCGGTGGCAAATATTCTTGCGGAGACGATAACAAATCGCACAAATCTAAATTGAATCATTCTCCTCTGGAAGAATACACGCAACAGCAGCATTAGTAGTAGTAGACGTACTATCGCTGAGAGTATACGATGTATCCGCAACACGCGCAACTCAATACATCGTTTTCATGTTATTAGCCGTAGGTATTGTGCTCAAACACTTTTGCAATAGTAAATCGTAGGACCGCTTGTGTGTATGTATATTGAAAGTGACATCACGCGTCCGCTGTTTTCTGATTGGAAAGGAGACAACACACCCTGACTAAATTATGTTACACACATTCTGATTGGTGGAACACTCCAATTCGTTTAGATCCGGTCATAAACAGTTTTCGTTCGGTAACAAACCCAACGGCCCTTTTAATGGCTACCCAGACCTCTAGAAAAGAGATACTACTCAAAATCATTTCCAGTCTGTGTGTTTGTATGTTTGTATATGTATGTCTATGTCTATGTTCACAACCCATCTAAAACTTAAAAACCCCTCTTGTGTGTGATATTATGTTTATGTGGGTATAGTGTGTCTATAAACACTACCTACTCTTGCCATGATTGTGTGTGAATGCTTGTATGTAAGTAAGTATAGCATATGTATAAACACTCCTACACATGTCGTAGGATTTTTAGTAACTACGTACGGCGTGTCGCACAGTAATCAAAACGTGGGCGTTGAATAGTTTATCAAAAGTGTGTGTTGGATAGTATATCAAAAACTGGGTGCTAGATAGTAATAACTAAGTAGATAATGGATAGTATATGTAGAGCGTTGGATAGTATATCAGAAAGTGTGTGCTGGACAGTAATCAAACAGTGATGTGTTGGATTTAAAACTTTTAACATGAACATTCCCTTTTGAGGTCATAAAATGTTATATCATATCACTGCTCAATGTTAACCTACGGCGTAATGTTAATTTCCCATTTGAGGCTATAGTGTACCTACATGTTAAATTCCTGTTAGAGCCTATAAACCTTCGACCATAAATTTTCCCATGTTAAAATCCCATTTGAGGCTATAAAGTTTCTACCCTTTGAGGCTATAAACTTTCGGCGATAACTTTTCCCATGTAAAATTCCCGTTTGAGGCTATAAACCTGCAACTCTTTTTAACATGGGAGTCCCGTTTGACGCTATATTCTCGTCCTATGCTACTGATTACTGATTGTTTTCATCAAGTGTTTCTTTTTGCTTCTTGCAGCATGCCGTGTTTATTTTTAATCCTCATTATGATAATAGTGGAAAAATTCATCAATTTCACATTATGACATATATTCGACTTCAAGGAGTACACATATTTAGATATAGGACATTAAGACTATTTTGGGAAGAAGTAGCAAATGTCCCTTATGATATCGTTAGTGGAAACAGGTTGGTTTTCTTCCTATGCAAATAGAAAGCTCGTGGTATTATAAGTATTGATTCAAATGATTCGTTAACTTGCTTAGGCATTACCACTTTATTACACTTTATGTAACAATATCACTGTGGGGTCATGTATATTAACATTGATTGACGAGTATTTTTTATAAATAATTTCTTTCTTTGGAAATGAAATGACCCGTTACTGATAAATCTATGCTCAGCTTTAGTAGAAAGTAAATTATGTGACAGGATGGCAAGAAAAGTTTCAAATAGCCAGAAAATCTGAAAAATTACGAACATTCAGAAAGTATAGGTTTTTTTTTTCTTACTGTGAAGTTGTTAGCAAACTTTTAATAGGGCGCAGCCACACAAACCTTTTTTAAATTCAGCAGTGGAAGTTTTCAAATTTGTTCAGTTCTTCATAAAATTTCCTGCTTGAATTATATGCAAATTGTATTTTCCTGATTTTGTATATGACACCACATTTAAATTTTGCTCATCTCATCTGGACATTATATTTGTTTATTGGAATACACCCAGGAAACTTTAAATTTAAAAAGTGTGTTTTAGTGGTGTGCGTGTGTGAATTTTTTAGTATTTATATTCTTACGCGCAAATTTTGGGAATTATTCATTTAGGATTTGAATGGTTATTGGCAGACATTAATTTGCGCATACCACCACCACCACAACTACCACCATTACCCACTCCACGTATCGAGCATTTAGATAAGAGTCCACAAGTCACACCTACGTTGGTTTTTATCTGATTCTTTGTTTTAACTAGGATTTTACAGACATTACCTATGATAAAATCGATGAAGAGATTAGGCAAGTGTTCAAAGAAAATGAATCCACCAACGCTATCAAACCCTTTCTCGCTGGTTGTGCTGAGATCTCCTGGTTGATTTGTACGTGCCATCCGTTACTGACGCTGAGGTTTGACGTCACAGATAAGATACATGAAAATTGGATACAAACTCACTTCAAGAAATACACAACCAAGGAACCAGTGACAAAGGAAAATCAGCCAAAAGGATATGTAACTTATTTGGTTTGGCCTGCACTAATAACGACCGATGAAGGTAATTTGCTGCAGCCGGGAGAAGTAATAACCGTTGATCATGAGTAAGGGAAGAAGATACGACATTATATATGCAGCACTCAGTATTTCTGTGTCATGTCGGCAATGACAAAGACAAAAAGATAAAGATAGAGATGTCTTTTAAAATTGAAGATAAAAAAAGATAAAGATAGAGATGTCTTTTAAAATTGAAGATATGGTATTTGTATATAAAATTCAGTTGATGCTAATTATTTTAATATTGAAATATACTGCCTAAAATAATTTGAATAAAACCCAAAGCTGCAGTTCCTAAATTCAAAAAATAAAAGATTCAAATCAGGAAATGAGCACAGTGAAGGTAATGTTTTTGGGGTATATTTTGGTTTCCCATGCGAATCTTTCTTTTGGAATCCACGTAGTTTTTCATGTGGTGATATTTCCGTAAACTAAAATTCCATACATTTTTCCGATATTTTTCTCTTCTCAAAATTGTGGTATCCACATCATATTCTTCGGCACATTAAACATATATTTTTAAGGTTTTACTGATATAAAGATAGATGATACATAAATGTAATACATATATATTTGAACAATATTTCAACCATAAGACATATGGTCCAAGACAGTTATTTTTCGTCACTGTAAAATGAAAGGAAAGAAGTTATGAAAAGAGAGAGAAAATGGAATAGAAAAGGAAATTTTGTGTGTATATATATATATATATATATTAAAGATAAAATAACTATGAGAGAATGCATGTATAGGCATACTCATTCACCAAAATCACCTCCAAGCTATCAAGATATTTGATGTACATACATATATCTATTATTTACATATATCTACACATACGTTTCCAAAAATATAGTATATGACTCTGTTAACTGTTTGTAAAATAAGGTCTATTGTCAAACGTTTCTCATTTCCCGTTTCTGTAGGCGCTATATTTCTATACATTAAAGTCAAAGCAACATTATTTTTGAACTGAAACAAACTTGACCCGTTTCTGTTGAATCTACATTTATAATATATTGTTTTGCATTTAGAATTATCAGATTTAGTTTATTATCAGCCTGAATTTTGTCTTCAATTCCAAAGATAATATTTATGTTTGTGAATTCAAAATTATTTTTATGGCTACATTTACCTATTATCCATTTTAAAATATGTCATAATCCCAAAAGATATGAGCAATTCTTTCTGCATATAACATACAAAAAGAGCAGAGTCTGTTTGGAATGATTCTGATTCTTTTGAGAAATGTATTTTTAGGCAATATTCTATGCAATATTTTCAGCTGCAATCATCTAAGATTTGGACATTTTGAGGTTTTATACGGTAACAAGAAAGATTTCTACCAGTTGTCATCTTCTAAATTGCCAAATTCAACATTCCATTTTCTTCTAGAAGTTGGTACTGCATTGTTTCCTATCAGTTTTTCATATATACCTCTACAACTTTTTTATATTTCTTATAATGGCATACACAGCAATATTGATAAAAATTCAGTTTAATTCAAAATGTTGCAAAAAATAAAAGAGATTGTTTAGAAAAATATGTATTATGTTGGTAGAATTTATAGACTTGAAATATTATATCTACATAAAATGTAAGCATGTCAACATCATCAGTACATTTCAGCATACACTCTGCATGATGTTATCCACAGAAAATCAATATTGTGTATGTAAAATAATAAAGGGATGAAATTGATTTTCATCACGCTATTGGTACAGTGTTAACATTGTACAACTTTTAAAAAGTAACTCAAGACGGCTAATACAATTTAATTCTCTCATTATAGTAAGAGGCGGCTTTGATCTTTCCTGTGTTCTAAATTATGGTAACCCAGAGCATTGGTCGTGCTATAAGTTTAACTGATATTCCACGGATTCGAGTTTCAATGAAAGACAACATAAATTGCAAAGAGACAAAACTGAATCAACACAATAAAAACTTTGATTACAGTGAGAAAGGGAGAGATAGTGAGGGAGAAAATAAAGTTTTCGAAATCAATTCAGCAAATAAAATGAAATGATGGACATTAAAATCTGACTGTATTTATAGTATCATCCTGTACTTAAGCAATGCAAGAAACCATCGATTTAAGAAAAATAAAGAAAAGGAACTCTAACATTCTTAAGCATCATTGCTCTATGGATAAAATTACGGTGTAGTCGTCCGTATTCAGTTGCACTTTTTATGGCAATATTCTGCTGGTATAAATTTAGCAAAATTCTTTCTAATTCAGTATGAATATATATCAGAAAATACAGTGATGTCATATTTCCAGGTTAATTTAGGTTGGGCTGATAGAAAGTTTTGCACTTTGAATCCAATTTTCCTTCAGCAGATAAAAAAATTGGCTCTTTTCCTTCAGCAGTGAAAAGTTATCAAGAATCAGTCAAATTTACATCTCAAGCTGTCCAAAAATATTCATTAGATACGGTGTGCATTTCCATTAAAGAAACTTCTTAGCTATTGATAATGTTTTCACTTCCTGCCCCGCCTTCAAAATGGTCCAAAACATGTGACAAAATGATGTAGCATAATACTGGTAAGATAATTTCACTGCACTGTCCAATGTAAATGTGCTACTGATAATGTTGATGATTTGGAAGAGACAGGAGTTTGATCTCGTAAGCAGTTGAACATGATTGGCTACATTAATTTGAGTAAATATGCACCTGGATGTCGAGAAGAGAAGAAAGAAACATATGTGATCGGGTGAAAACAGAGAATTGCTCATATCAAAATTGGAATAAAAGGCCGCGGTGATACAATTAATCAGTTCGACAATATTATCTCGTGCGATACCAATTATATCGGACTGTGGAGGACTCAAAGGGAATTGAAAAAGAAAACTCAGGCGCTAAAGCGCCTTCGTTTCTCTACCATCCCACTCGAGCATTCCGCCTACTTAAAACACATTTTAAAGCACAAAGAAAAAAAAACTTGTATCTGAAATGGGAACAAGATTATTATTTAGCTATACCGTAGGCTTTATCATGTTTGATTTATTGAAATATTGATATTGTACTATAATTATTTATGAATCAATCATGTTGTATATTCACATGTGTGGCCCATAATTAACGCGGGCCTTTTCAAGAAAGCATAAATCAGTAGAAATGCGTTATATACCATCTTAATGAGAAATATTAAACGAAACTGTACAGAAGTAGTGAATATAGTGCTTGACATTTGGTTTTGACATTTCAGTCTCGCTTTCATCCATTGATCCACTGAACATTACAAAAGGGAAAAAAGTTGATCACGATATTCATGTTTATTTAATGAGATCGACAGCAAAGAAGAAACAAAGCACACAACTTTGTTGCTGTGAGCTTACTCTCCATCTAAACAGAATGCATTATCAATGAGGGTTTACATTTTTTTTTAATTGACTCTCATTTTCTGATGAGCTTTTTTTCTTTTCTTCAATTTTACTTTTTCTTTTTTAATTCGAAATAGCGCAACATGTGTTTCTCAAGCAGTACTTGCACATTAAAGAGCTTGAAACAAAACCAATCATGGGAGAATGATGTTACTTCTTTTTCATTGCACATTGCAAATTTATACGAAGCTTAAAGTGGCAGTTTGAATGTTATTAACCAAATTATATTGTTTGCTGCTGTTGATAATTGGTGATATGAGAAATTACTTTTTTTTCTTTTCATGCAATATAAGTAGAATGTCACCAATGTTTTTTCGTACAATATTGGTAGAATGTCCCATCTTTCTAACCCTCTATACAAAGATATAAAAATCATCCGTTTATACATATTGTAATTAGTTAGTTAATGTTTAGATCAAAATGTATAAGTGTATATATATATATTTATATATATATATCAAAGTAATTGCTCCTTCCATTTTTATAGTAATTTTACTTACTGAAATATAAATAACATGTCAATATGTCTTTATATCTCTATTTCAGTTAGTCTAACAGGTTTGATCTAATATGGTTCAACTATTTCATACACATTTACAGATGTGTCAAGTTCATTTTCAATTTTGCTAATGTCCTCTTTTTTTACTGTATATCTATATAACCAATGACTGTGTCAGTCCAAATTGTATTTGTATGGTCTATCTATCTGATCACTTTATGTGTTTAGCACAGATTCCAAAGCATAAACGAAATACCTGCCGTATTGTTTCCAGAATAATATAAGTTTTATATTTTTAACTGATTATCCAAACTTATGTAATAGTTTTCTCTAATCGATTGATACATAAGTATAATGTTCAATATTTAATTCTGGTTAACATCCATTTTGCTCCTCGGTTAATTCTAGTATGTAAATTGTCAAATTAATGTTCAACATTATCATTAATTTAACCTCTATTCAGTATTTTCATAGATCTTGTTCAATAGTATCAAGTTCTGTACTGCGCTTGTTCACTTTCTTTAGTAGGCCGTTTGATAAGGCTGATCGTTAAGTCTAATTGAGCTTTCACAAACCAAATTGTAAATTTGTTTCGAATGATTATATTCTTATAATATGGCTCAATGTCATTGACACATTCATACAAATGTTTCTTCTGTGAAATTGAAATTGATTCTCATTTAAATATCTTTTAAATGAATCTTTTAGCCCCTTCATAATGAGTCTATTTAACTTCTGTCTATTCTTACGTCTGAATTCTTTTTTGTTTGGCGAAGTATTAAGGTGGGTTGTAATTCTTTCTCATTTTCTTTGGTATTAGTGCATCAGGTATCAAAGTATAGACTTTGATTTATTTAGATAAGATTATTTCAACATATTTAACTATTTTATATGTACAAATACGCCACTATTTTTCGAGCTATATATTATGGCATCAACATGTGTGTGTATTATGACATAGTAAGCAACTCGAAATCATGTTGTAATTTTAGCATGTGTATTATGTCACTGTTAAACCTGTAATGCAGTCCACATTATAATAAATTGTTCACTTCTGCCGAGAGTCGAACCGCAAACCTTTGGGTATATATAATCCTGCACATTGTATGTAAATCAAACGGCCGCAGTTACTTACTCTGTGAACATAAATTATATACGCTTGACCTGTCTAGCAAAAGACATTTGTTGGTATTCGCCAATATTATTGAAATCGACATTTGTTTAAAAACAAGTAGATCTTGCTGGCATTAATACAAGGACATGTTATGCTGCTCTTTCTTTACGTCAGTCAGATTACCCATGTCATACAACTGAATGTAATAAACTCTTCCTAGCATGAAATGAAAGGTTGTATCTGATAGGCTATTAAAGATCATCAGAACATGAACTTTTATCAGTGTCTGTCAGACCTCTGTTAATTCCGGGATCTCGACTTTAATCAGATTCCAGACTAGGTGTTAGCTGTTCTCCTTTCTAAAACCTATTGAACTCGATACAATGTAGTTTTGTGCCTTTGTCAATAATGTGTAATATATCTAAAATTATTTTGTGTTCGCTAATTGTCTTTATAGTCTGACTGGTCTAGTAACTTTTGTAACTTGGGAAGTAATAACAGCGTGTCTGACTGGTCCAGTATTTTTAGAGTAATTGATAAACTGAGAATGCTGGAATTTAACATTCTTGGTGTATGTATTTATTTTGCTCTTGGCTTGCGAAAAAGGTTGTGCTATTTTGTAAATATTCACTCTGGTTCTGTACTCTTGATGTATCTGCTACTACTGGTGATCGACTACGGGGAAATGGTAAAAAAGGAAGTATGTATGTATGTAGTAGTGTTTACTGCACAGCAACACAAACGTGGCTATGTAGTGCCAACCAAGGTTACAGTTAAAAAAAAATGAATTGCACAGAAATTTAGGAAGACAAATTCTTCCAAATAAATGTAAACATTAAGTACAACGAGATAGAAAAAAAAGTAAGCTGTAAAATGTATATAAAATAACAGAAAAAGTGACACGTGTAAAATCCTCAAAACTAAATAGGCAAATTATAAAGGCTGTTTGTCATGAGCCACAACAAAGTACTTGCAGAGAAGATATAGTGCTTGCTATATAGAAATGTTGAAAACGACAGTGTCAGGACACAACAAACTTACATAATTTGTTATCTTTTCTTGCCACATGACAAATGTATTAAAAGTATTTAATATAAGCATTAGTATACTACTATTTGAAAACGTTGAAAATAATTTAGATTATACATATGATAGCAACCAGTTATGCGTAACTCTAAACATTGTCGAGTGGAAAATTAAAGTGATTTCATTAACCTTTGTGATAAGACATGCTATGACAATGAAATCTATTGAAAGTATGCACCACCGATATTAGAATCAGGGGTGGATCCAGGAATATCGTTGTGAGTTGGGGTGGTTGCGCAAACTAACACACAAAGGGTCTGTGGGATGGAACCCCTGGTGGGGGTCTATGGGGAGAGGATCTGGAAGCTCCTACAATTTAAGCGTTTCCAGGTCATAAGTTTAACCATCTAACTGTAAAGAAACTAACTCTAGGAAATGTTCCACTTGTTTCGCGCTCAGTTGTTTGGGGGGGGGTGCGTGCCAGTTCCCCCCCCCTCCAGTCTGGATCCACTGGATCAACCCATGGACTTGCCTTAAATCAACGTTTCTACATACTAATTATAGTCTCTTTATAACCGACATTTTTATTTTCTCACCTGGTTCTCATTGCCACAGCAAAGTATGATTCTTTAGTCATGTGGTAAGCCTCGAGTATTAATTCTGATCACTGCTTAAATAGACCGACAGTAACCGCCTCTGATGCTGGAAATGTGATTCCTTAAAACAGACCATATTATGATCAAGTGAAATACTTACTAGACATCAGCAAAGAAACAAACAAACCACACAAACATAAAAGCTTTTAAAAAAATTAATTTATTACATCTATTCCACGGGTACAAAAATGTTCAAAATCTATGCTTGTCCCTGCACAACCCTTTTTAAAAAGCTGGTTGCTCAGAAGTTTTCACAAAGCATGGTAGCCAACTAGACAGCCAAACTGCAAAATCCGGTTGTCAGAAATTAGAAATTCCATAACGCGATTCCACTTATAATGATTAATCAATAGTAAATCAGATTTTGATGCAAATATCTACTCAGGTTAACAACTTCATTTCTCAATAAATGATACCAAGAATGTAGGATTCAATCAACATCAGGATTTTAATATGTATGACTCATCAGTTTCCCGATATGGTCTTGGAAGACAAAGGAACTCTGACATTGTACAAAAAAGCCCAATTTCTAAGAGCTAAATTAGATATAATTCTGGCTATCTATAAATTATAATTTGTACTATATATGTAACAATTTGCAATTCTAATTGTCAAATCTTTTTCTGTATTATGCATAGAGTAAGTATTATTTAAAACTCCGGAATTACTATTAGTTTCAAATGTTTATAAGCTGTTTTCCTGACATGAATATTAAGTTTATGGCAAATAAATTTCTTTCGCCTTCACAATAAAAAGTTTACCTTTTTCATTTACTATTTTTTTTAATTTTTTTTATTTTTTATTTTATACAATATTTGACTTAATTTCGTCCTTGTGTAATTTTATTTTCCTCTTATACTGCATATGAATGCATTCTGCAAGTTAGCAAATCTATTTTTGTATTTTAAATTACCTGTCATACTTCCCCTTCCCACCTCCCCAGTTAGCACAGTGTAAGTATTTATCATTATAATGTATCTACATTGAATTATGAAAGAGTAATTGCCTTTTGAAGCCATCCATATTTAAGCACTATTCAGATATGGGTGTTCTGTAGGATGTGGAGAGATTGAAAACAACTACAATTTCAGCATATGGTTGTATAGGGATCTTTGGAGAATCCCCGTATGACGCCACAACTAAGCGTGCGCAGAGCTCTGGTTGGCAGAACCACTATGGCAGCAAAGGAACGAAACGAAACTCTCATAGTATGCAAATGTCGAGAATTTTTGCGATATTTTTGAAAAACCAAATGTAATCACCAAATACAAGTGTTTGAGAAGGAACTCGTCCTTTTCCAAATAATCATTGTCGTTATGAGCTCTGGCATTAAAGTTTCCCATTAAATTTATTCGAAGTATACATGATATTAATTTAGGATGCAAACGTATTAATTTCATTTTAAGTATAAAATCTTGAATCTGATGGAGGAACATAGACGATTCCAAAATAAACGTCATCGTCAGTTTTAGAACCAGTTTTATCGACTTTATGTATGTGATCTGAGTCACACTGAATGATAGTTACAAAAGGAGAGATATAATTATTTCGACAACATCGCAGTTAGTCATTAAATACGGAGTAAGGAGTAAGGTCTTTCTGCTAACCAGACCAGGAAACTCCCCCAATTGACCATGCCCAATGACGTCACGGCGATGATCGCTATAAGAATGGTGACTCGAGAGAAGGTAGTTATCTGATTAAAGATTTGTTCTTGGTGTCCCCTCTTAGGGTAGTTGCTGTTTTGCAAATACCCTAATCAGAAAATAAACATAGCTGTTACAGTGAGTTGAGCATCTGGCATTAGCCAGACTTGAATTGCCAGGTGACAGCAGAAAGTAGGATTATTATGCATGATTGACTCTGCCAGGTAGGTATCAAGTCTTTAGTAAACATTGACACCTGGCATAAATAACAACTAGCAGATCTGTAGGCGACCCATACAAATTGATTTTTCATCATAGTAATCAGACTCATTGTAAACGATAGCCATGTGGTTTCTCTTCACAACGAATTAATCTTTTGCCCTGGTTTCTCTGGACAGCGAAGGACAGTTCTGTGATTAAACGAAAACCAAAATCCAAGTAGGCAAAATACTTTAAAGAGTACACAGCCCAACCAAACCAGATTGTTGCGCGTGTGTTGAAAATAACACACACCGTTCGTTCGTTAGTTGGATTAACGACGTGTGCGGCCATTTGGCCATTTACGTCGATAACACACACCAATAATAGCCATCAAAATCTAGCTGTCTGACCTGGCTGTGACCATGATATACTTGGTTGCCCGAAGCTAAAATTTTGTTGTCTGGGTTTGCCGGTCAATAAATTTGTCACCCATTTTATCCGTGTATATTCGTATTGGTACATGCGTTTTAGAATAGAAGACTGTACGGGATTATTATCATTTGAATGTATATTCACAAAAGATCTAAAAATGTCGCATATTTTTATTGCTAATATAAATTACCTACTCTAACCCGAAGCCCAATGTAATCATTTATTCTCATGTCCTTTAGCACTATATGTGGCTTAGTGAAGGAATAACAAGGCTCGAAGGGTTTCAAGAGCTGCACGCGGCGAGACGGATAGTATCTGTTTATTTTGGATGATATTATGTAAATGCATGTTTGCATTGCTGCATCATACGTAGTCACCAAAGTTGTATAGTATTATAGTAAATTATCCCTGGCATTTAAAATGTATAAAACCTCTCTCTCTCTCTCTCTCTCTCTCTCTCTCTCTCTATATATATATATCTATATATATATATATATATATATATATATATATATATATATATATATATATATATATATATATACATACATATATATATATATACATACATATATATATACATATATATATATTTCATAATTAAGTTTTGAATCAATTATGAAGCTAAAACTATCAGAACTTTTATTTAAGCAGCAAAATTAACATATCCTGTATATGATACAGTAAGAACCTATCTTTATCATTTAGTAAGCAGTGCAACGTTCCAGAAATATGATAGAAATCCTAAACGTGGTTTCTTCAGAAGTATGATAAAGTCTCAGACTTGGTTTCTTCACGGAAGGAAGCAAAAAGAAAAACAATTTTAAGTTTCACAGGAAAAAAAACTTTCGGCAAACTGGGATATCAATACTCTCATAAACCTGTCATCAGTTAAGTTGTCTGACTCTGACATAGGTCTTTTCTCCAAAGGCCTCATCTTTTGTCCCTGGTCCAAAACATGCAATGTACTAGAATTGAAAGAAGATTTTGCGAGTTCTGCACGGAGAATGAGACACAAGTAAACGTTTTGGTGACGATAAGCCTCATCGATTCCACCCAAAAAGCAATTATGTCCCACCCCCTAATAAAGTTTCAGTTCTAAAGGCATTCTTGTTCGTGGAGGAAACTGACATTAGATCGAACGAGCAGAACCATACCAAAAAGAACAATTCAACCCGACATGAAAGACAGTCGCTGAAATAACTGTGCGAGAGGTAAGATATTGTCATCAAGCCATGGAGACAATTGATCATGCGTTATTGTCATAAATATATCTGACTACATCGCTGATCGAACAGGCAACTTTCAGACGATATAATTTATAAGAAATTTAGTTATGACTCAACAGCTGAACACGCTGAAAGACCTTAAAAGGCATGCATAACACAGGTCACATTGATGACAAAACACTGGATTACCTCCAACCAGTTTACCCCAAACCAGGAAGATTGTATTTATTCCCTAAAATACACAAAGAAGGGACCATGGGGAGGCAAATCATTTCCAGAAAACAACCATTCCACCGAAAGAAATTCTGAATTCGTTGATTATCACCTCTGGCCTCTCTAGGAAAAACTGTCTTCACATGTCCAATACTTCTGACAATCTCAACAAAACACCGAAAACTAACACTGCAGACGACAATCCACTCCTCACTATGGATGGTTGTTCCTTATACACCAACATCCCACACGAGGAAGGTATCACAGACTCATAAGAAGCATGGGATGGTCGACCTGATCCTTCCCCACCTACGTATTATTTGGTCAAACTTTTAACACGTTCTTAAATTTATTAATTTTGTATTCAACAACCAACACTTCCAGCAAATTAATGGAACTGCAATGGGCACTAGAATGGCACTTTCGTATGCGAATAATTTCATGGGAAGACTGCAGAAAAAGATTCTTAATGAAACAATTACCAATACAAATCAATGTAACCGGTCCTAAGATAGTTCATAAGATGTATCTTTGCAAAGATCTTCATACGATAACTTTATGAAACGACTTTCGATACGTCTTATGAAGGGGGCCCAGTAGTTACCCAGAGAGATTGAGGATGAAGTTAGTAATGGACATACTTGATGGAAGGAAACACATACACGAATAAAAACACATGTAGATGGATAAATATACATAATTACAGAGAAATATATCTATAGACAGGCAACACTAATTGCAAACACATACTTCGAAGCTAACACAAATCATCTAAGACAAACACCCATATTTACAGACCAATGTTCATAATTACAAATAAGCACCTGTATAGACTGAACAGAGGTGGAGAAAGAGAAGGAAGAAGAAATCCCTCTAAAAACCTCAAGCAGTCACTGACGAGACATCGTCAGTTGGAAAAACAAATCGACTTTGTGAAATCTCGTGCTTCTGATCGCTGTCATTCCTATTCACCAGAATATAAGGACATTAAATACTATTAGCACATCAGCACATTCAAGGATACAGTCATTGATTCGGAACATTCTATATTTGGGACTTGTGATTAGGACACTTAGGATTATTGGATTATTTGGATTTTAATTCACGTTACTGTAAGTGTTTTTTGAATTTTCATTTTAATTTTCTAGAAGTAAATTGCTTGTTGATTTTTACTTGATTTGTTGGTTTCACTTTCTTTTTTGTTACATTTTTCTTAGACCATAGAGTCGTAACAACATGAAGAAGAACTAAAACAGCATTTTAATTTAATGGTTTGCCATCCTGCTTCCTAGTGCTCACAGTTTAATGTTAAAAATCATTAGATAAATTGCTCTAACACAACTTACACCCCAGCCCCCGTAGGTGTGAAACTTTTCCATATCAATACGAGAGGTCAAGAATCGTTACAAAATGATACTTCCCCTACACAAGTTACTTTAATCTTCAGTAGTCGTTAATAATTATTAGTTGTTTGCCTTTTTATTCTTTAAATTGAGAATTCATCTGAGACAGCCGTAGCAAGCACAAGCACTCATTTCTGTTAGTAAAAATTAAAAATTATTGACAATAGTGACCAGGGTGTGTCCTGCATCTGATCAAATGGAGCGCCCTGAAATGGCTTAAAAGGTTGAATAAAAATCACTGACAACTAACAGGAAATCTCTTTGGAAGTATTTTTTTTTTTATCTTGTCAATGATGAGAATGGCGTATGAACAGATGATAAGTCTATGTCTGTCTGTAATCTGCATACTGGAAATACACCCAATATGTCTACACATAAAAAATGGCACCACCCTACGATTAACAGACCTTCTAAAGATCAAAAGACCATCAAGTTGATATGTGTATCGATAATGTATCGTATTGTAGGCTGTGTATCGAGAATCATATTGAAATGTGACAGATGTGTATCGTTTCACCCCTACTCCCCAGCAACCATAATGTGTCATTTTTATGATTGCAAACAACAAATTCTGTTGAAAAAAGTTCTTGAAAATGTCACTTTAATTAAAATTCTAATGCATATGACATCATCACCAGCCCTTAAAACACTAGAGAGAGTGCCAAAAATAGTATCACAATTGCACATGGTCACAATATGGAATGGTCAAATAAAACAGCAAGTTTAGCACATATACATTCAGTGGTTTAAGGCAAGGGTAAATGTGCAACAGAAGGTATCACAACATTTTGTATGCTTTTTAACAAACACAATTGCAAAATATAAAAACAAAACATATTTCGCTTGTTGTACAAGTGCACTCAGGGATTTACACATTTTATAAAAATTGAACTTGCCCATTGGAAATCTGAGCTTGCCCCAAACATGATATTCCAACATCTATAAAAAAATAAGATAAAATAAAATATGGGATATTTTAAAGAAATCACGTTATATTTATTTGAACTTTTGTTTTCCTTTTATTTTTGGGGGCACCTTAAAACCACGTGCCGATAATTAAAGTTATACAAAATATGTAGATGAGAAAGGGTTAGAACGCAGATATAGTTAGAAGAGCAAAACCAGAAATGTACATGTATATAGACAGATAAATCGATCGGTAGAGAAAGGTTTGATATAGCTAGATTTTTAAGTGAGAGAGAGAGAGAGAGAGAGAAAGAAAGAGAATGTTTAGGCATAAGACCTTGAACTGTTAATTTAACTATCAATAACAATATTATAGCCAGAAATATTCATTATTCGACGATGATCGGAACTTTCTTGCATGTTTCGTAGCATTATACTGGTTATTTTTCATTAAAACAGGTTCATTAGATCTAGAAACTTCATCGTTTCCTTTTTTTTCCTAGATAAGATAGCAGGCTCATCTCATCCACTAAATCAACAATAACGAAAGCCATACTGTTTATAATGATTGATGTATACTCAAAATTTACTTAACAGTTATCATCTAGTTACTTTGAAATTGGCAATATGCATCAAAATATTGGACAAGCTGACATTTGAGATTGAGAACACTTCTTTTTATCCATTTACTGTTTGCCAAGCAGTAAGCATGATCGGTCTCCTGTAATTATCATGTAAACAACAGGTCACAAACATAGTATTAATATTTATTCCTTTTTTGTCATAACTTGTTTTAAATAGTAAATATTCACATTATCATGTCTGCGCGAGAAAATGCATGACTGACCTTGACATTGACTTCTAAATGGAAATGATATACGACAGATGAAAGAAACTGCAGTGCAGCCAGTTAGTGTAATAGAAGAATGTGGTACACATATACACTAAAGAAAGGTGCTGATATATGTACTGTGGCAATGTCGCAGAGTATAAAACTTGCATAACATAAAGCATTACGAACGAAACACAACCCTCTCTCTCTCTCTCTCTCTCTCTCTCTCTCTCTCTCTCTCTCTCTCTCTCTCTCAATTTTTTAAACTTCCCCAGGGCACGTTTCTTTGAAACTTGGGCTTGTCCCGGGAGTTGGGCAAGTGAATTTGTAAATTTCTGTACTTATAGAAATGTCACCCCTGATTGCTTCTGTTGTAAAACTCACCCCTGATTGCTTCTTTTAATAAAACTATTTATTTCTGCCTTGACCTCCTTCAAGATTTTCTTCACAATTTCTTTATTTTCCAAGACAGAAAAACTGTTAAAAATAAAAATATTATGGGTATAAAACTTCTTGCAATCACACAACACACACAGCAAATATTAAACATATAATGATGATGTTCAGCAGCAGAATGAGATACTTTCTTAAACCAAGATTTAATTCACACTGAGCACTTTCAAAATATGTAGGTCTAATCCTCAATGTTAAACATATGTGTCTGAACTTAATTCCTTCTTTAAACTTAAGGAAAATCCTGCATTAAAATATGAATCTAAAATAATGCATGAACTCAATCATTTTGTACATAAGTGCATACAAATTGTTCTGCAGTTTGGCAAGTTCACATCTACAGGAAACGAGTTCATGCATGGTAACTTAAGATCCAGGAGTCATAGAGAAACATGTACATTATGATATTAACTTGAATAACAATTCCAACAACGACGGATCACTATAAAAATAATATGTACTGCAAAATGATTCATAAGCACATTGAGACTTTGTAATAATTTTTAAGTAAGTTGATAAGAAATCAATTAAAAGCTTCTGTCCAAGTAAATGGCTTTCAGAATTTTATATTATGGTTTGGAAAAACATGATGGTCAGAACATAATATCATATATGAGAAAATTAAACGCAAACTTTTCAAATGTGTTGAATGCAGAGTTCTCCTCCTGGTTTGCCAAAATCTTGTACTTGGCTCAAAAAATAGCCTACAAAATAAATGTGAAATAAAATAAAGACAATCACATGGTTAATTCACCTTTATTTGCAAAGGTCAAATTATCATATTATTTGAGTTGAATAATCTGTAATATAGAACCAAACTTTAAAAGCATCTGTAAAATAGGACCAAATTAATTCATATTTTGTGTATTTTTAATTTTCTGGACGTATTTGAATTTAGTGTATAACATCGCTTTTCTACAATTACTACAAAGGGACGTAACTCTTATGTCGTCTCATATAAAGAGTTTATTCGGGTATATTTCTCTAGGCCTTTAGAATTTCATCAGTATTCTTAAATATTTGAATATTCAAATAAATACTCATAAGAGATTTCGGTATCGATTACTTGATTTTTGTTTCAAATATTCTAACGTGTGAAACTTCCTTATATCTGTGCTTCAAAGTATGTAAGTAAGAGTTGCTCCCCTTGACTTAAACACAAGTACCCTCGAACCAACATATTTCGTGCCCTTAACGTGAATTTTAACGCGTTCGTTATAATATTGTGAGAATCTATTCAAATTACCATAGAAAGTGTTCAGCTATATCTACTTAATTTATTCATCGTTGAAAAATAAAATGTTTATAAATGTCTAAATCCTTTGCGAGCTACCGTTTTTCTGAGCGCTTAAATATTTGTCTATTTCCGAAAGCTCATCTATGGTTCGTGTCCCTCAAATAAAGGCCACGTGACGTAAGATTGGAATGTGACAAATAGGCCGAAGTGTGGAAATAGATCGTTTATAATGTCTCTTTAATTAATTTCATTTGTAATATATTTCATTGCTTTCGTACGCATTTTGACTGCAATAAAACATATAAAAAAGATGCCAAAAGTTTAAAAAAAAATGTTTTTTAAATATGATGCGTTTTTTAATTAATTAGTTTTTAAGCTATGTCGATATAATTATCGTATTTAAAGATACGCTGACCTTTTAAAAGATATTTTTCTTCAGGCTATGTCACAACAAAGATTATTTTCCCCTACATTACAATAATCCAATAAAGAATTTCATACTGCATACTATTCCATTGGATTTATTTATTCTAACACGATATAAGAAGTGCATGTCATAGAAACGAAGTTTTTACATTGTCTTTGTCGTCTGAGAAATATCTGTCGTGGATTTCCTACTAATTAAAAGGTAAATAAAACCAACATGTGAACAGCGGCCCTGGCTTGAACAACTAACACTCACGACAGGGCCACAAACTTGAGGCAAATATGGCATTAGTAAAATTGGCCATTTTTATTGTGTTTTTTTAATTTGAATTGTAGTTCGTATCTAAATTTCATTTCATCGAATATTTCTTAATCAGCACTTTCTGTCATTGTCAACGAACGCTAGTGACCCAGTTGATGACGTCAGGATCTCAAAACAAGCACGTGAAGTCGCGAGAAACATGGCACACGATTCAAGGATGTCCCGAAGTTAGGAGGGTCGACCACACAGTGTATTGTTGAGTTTGATCTAATTTCTCCATTTTAGATTTTCACACATACGAACAAGAACATTAATTATATACCATACGAAAATCCCTAAACTTTCAACGTATATCCACCTTATAATCTAGAGCCGGCTTCATTTCAGAACGCTTCCCACTACCGTTAGATGATGTATCCACCAATGGCGATGAAATCATGAATCCCCACCGAGACTCTCTCGTAGGCCTTTCATTTCTTTCTCCATTTGGTCAAATCGTTTCTTAAACGAATCTTTTAGCTTCTGCAGTGCCTGCACATGTTTCTCCATTAAAAATGGATATGTTGTCTCGTTCTTCATCATTATTACCTACATAAATCAAACGCAACATTTTCTGGTGCGAAATGGTCACTATTGTTTTCAACAAAGAATGGTTCGGAGCATAAATTTCGGGCTCGATTCTGAAAAAACATGCGCAAAAGTCTAAATCAATTTCCGATGCGTGCAGAGTCCAGTTGCGGAAGCTGACGAACTTAGAGTGAAGACTTTTTTCTACGATTTATCATCAGCTTTGTTTCAAAAGAAGGTGGTAATCAGGTATGTTTCCGTATTAAAAATGATAGTAACTGGCATCGACCTATGGTCATATTCTGTATGGATGGACTGAAATCTATGTAGAAAATATATTACGGTCTGCTTTCTCCCGCTATTTGTCTCTTCTTCAGTGGGAGATAATTAAGGTCAGCTCAATAACATAAAGCTACTTGAAACATTTTTTAGTTATTTTCATAAGTGTTGGAGCATAAGACATTCAGCAAAATAGAGTTTAATTTTCTTTAGGAAAATAAAGCAGTGTTGAGATATGAAGAAAAGTTCAGATCAGAAAAGATATCAGCGTAGACAAAACGGTTTTTTAATCGAGCTATCTTACTTTTAATATCGAAATATAAGTAGTGAATATGTGGATGAGGTGTAAAAAAAAGTCATGACATATACCAAAAGTTCTTTTCTCCCCACATTTGCTGACCCACTTTCTCCTGTGGTAAGATTAATCATGTGGAAGTATCTCGACAGGTTTTCTGAAGATCTGAGTACTTAAAATCCCAATGACATTTATATAGGACTAAAAAAACAAGAGGGGGAGAGTCCCAAGCAGATTTTCAAAATTTGGGGGAGTCATTGACTTGAACTATGGTATCAAAGAGAAACCCTGATGACTTTCTATGAATACATTTAAAATATTTACATATGATATACCTGAATTTACCACTATATAGTAACTTAGTGCCATACATATAATTGTTTGTTTATATATTAAAACGGTGTTTGTGTTATTTATATTTATTTTATTGACAGAATATTAGATGCCAATGATTAACTGAACATGACAAAATCATTTAATTATAGATAACACTGGTCTACAATTTTTTAGAAGTCGTCTGCTTCAGAGATAAAATGTGCTATTTATTAGGGATTTTGATGTGCTGAATTCATATATGACAATTAAAACAACTGATTGGCAACTGTTTCCAAGATATTTAAGTTTTTACATTTTACGTCTATGTATATTGTGTACAAAGTAGACTTTTAATCATAAATTGTAAACCTAGGTCTTTTCATGTGTTTATGGTTGGTTTACATGATAATATTTCACCTGTCCTGTTTATGTAACACTTTAAAAAACAGCAAAAGGGTTATATAAATAAAAAATATATTGAAACAAAAGTAAAAAAACTATTAACTATTATAAGTATAAGTATAAGTACTTGTCTGTTCAGTATAAGTATAAGTATAAGTACTTAGTTTAGTCCTTATTCAGTGTCTACTCGGCGCTTTTTGGCTTGTCTCTTGTATTCATTAAATGGAGCATCTCTGGTTCAGGACTATAAGTTTAATCCTCTTCCTCTTCCTCGTCTGACTCAAGTGAGAATGATTCTGGTGCATCATGAACCGGCACTCCATCTCCATGATGTACTGGGCGTATAGCTAACAGCATGTTTGGATAATGCACAGTCCACTTTTTCTTCATTGACACATTTTTCCCAATTGGAGGCACCATACAATTGCTGTATATGATCTGTTGGCTAAATCCAGATTATTGGCACTGGAAAAGGCATATATTTCCTTTTCCTGTTCAACCACTGGCGAAGATTTGTTGCACAAGTGTTTCAGCATATGTGTGGGGCCCACATCTTGTCCTGATCTCCAATTTGGAAACCAAAATAAAGGTGATTGGCTTTCTTAACCATAGTGGTTATACTGCGCTTTTGTGATGCAAACGTTACTTCACCACAAACATAGCAGAAGTTATCTGCATTGTTCACACAAGTATGATGCATCTCTGCTAACTTTGGCTAAACAAAAATGTGTCCCTTTGCAAATGTAAAATCAAACACTGACAAATAAGGGAGCACGACACTGTATGATTTGTAGAGTTGATATAGGGCAATTTCTTCAGCAGAATGATGTAAGCTTAGTTATGATTGCATCATCCATGACTTATAGGAATAACATCATGCAATTCATATCATGTATGACGTAATACCAGCTTCAGACTGCATCATTCATTGTTTTGCCTAAAAGGCACGTACTGTCCAAACCCAGTCATAGATTTATTCATAGATCCAGTCAAAGATGTATTTTAGTCATTTCTGATATTAAATTGAGATCTTCCCTTTAAATTCACTTATCATCCGCCATTCCCAAGTCAAGGGTCGTATATACTGACCCAGTATAATATCTTTAAAACTAGAGTCAATCAACAATTTTAAGCATCATTTTCGTTCTCAGTGACCCAGAATTAGGTAAGTTTGACAACATTTATTGCGGAAGCATTTGACTGTAGACCAGTGTAATTGTATATTCTCAGACATTAATCTTGTTATTTTTTCTCAAAATTGAAATTCATTATATAAACATTAGGAAATTAATATAATAGCAACTACCAGTCACCGACCAAGGGAAGCTACTGGCAAACCTACGCGGACAGAGGTGAGATGTGAGTGAAGGCGAGCGCCTTAGACCACTCGGCCACCCGGGGTCTCATGAACATATGTAACTAGTTGCTTAATATTGGATGGACAAAACTTGGTCGTCTTCATATAATACTATTGGTAAGGTAGGCGTGGGTTACAACTTTTTGTCTATTAAAAAAGTAATCGTTGAATTTTACTTATTACAAACAGAAGGAAAGTGAATGAATGAAACGTAACAAGGATAATAACAATATTTATATATATATATATATATATATATATATATATATATATATATATATATATATATATATATATATATATGCACACACACACACACGCAATTTTATATTAGAAAGCACTAACTTTGAAAATTTTAAGAGCTTCTAATCGCGCCTTAAATTTATATCAATCAATCTAAAACAGTGGCTCGTTTGCTTCATCTTCCTGATTCTCTGTAAATGGAGGGTGGTAGTGGTCGTTACCATCAGTCTTTTTAGTCTGCAAAGGGCTATTGAACAAGGGCCGTTTTCTGCCCCTCTTCAATATTCTTCATATGGTGTATATTACAAGTATGAAGTGGTTTGATTTCATTTCTGACAGAAGTTTTGTGTTCTCGTGCTGGTATCCATGGAATCCGTGTGTGAAGAAAATATCAAAGAAAATACGCAAATTTTCATCTTTTCCATTTATTTTCATTGATACTGCCTATCCATAAACTATTCACTAAATATAAAATTATATTATATATTTTTATTACTTTTCTGGTATAAAGATTCCATAAACTAAGGTTTCAATTTGTTAAAATATTACACAAAATAAACCCTAAAAACCAATGAGTAATAAATCTAACTTACAAGTTAACATGAAACTGTTTTAAGTTCCGTTGCAAAATTAAGACAGTCACTGATAAGATCAAAAACTTTCTTTCTGAAATATTGTTTAATTTTATTGTTATATGTGATCAATAATGAAGCCTTTCTAGGGTCTTCTAAATTCACTTGTTTACCGAAAATAGTGGTGTTTGTTCCCTTGTTCCTGGAAATTAAATATATTGTTTTCACAATTGGTTTCCTTAGTTTCGTGGCAACGTGCGCACAACAAACAAATAAGCACACATTCTTGTATTTGGTGGATATCGAGGACTCGGGTATGGAACCCCGTACTGAGGACATTTGTTCTGGCTATCTTGGAGTGAAAAGAGATAAAGTTTCTGGCAGTTAATTTATAGCAAACGGTAACGTATCGAAGAGGGTACTGTAGGATTAATTATAAGGAATATTAAATTTCACAATGCAATCGAGGACGCACACGTTTACACAAATAGTCTGTACTATCCATTTAAACTAAGGAGACAGATAGCTATTGACCAAAACATGGAAACTGCAGACAATGGGACGTCATGGACAACTGGGATTTCCATTATCTTGTAAAATGAAAATGAAGAGAAACATTATTAATCCGTACATGAAAGGTTCAAACTCTAAGGTTTAGTGCACTCGGAGGTATTTGTGGTTCGTTTTTTCATCCCAGAGAGACCTTTAAATGTTTCCAGAATCAAAGGACGACCACATTATGATTATCCCTTCCCAAGGTAATGCATCAGTCGTTAATTGTTAATTGTTTTTTCATATAGCAATGTGGCACACTGGTGATTCCATACAGTTCATAAATGTGTTCTTTCGCAAGCACATGACGGAGTTTGCAAATAAAATCATGTATCCAAACATGCATTGTGCTCTTGTACGTGTGCGTAAATTGATACTATCAAGAACAATTTACAGATGACGCCACGTATTCCACAAAATCTGAAACCATCATATAATTTATGAAATCTGAAACTGACTTTTTGGGTATTATTATTGAGTTTGCTCTATTTGGATTACATTACTTGTTTCATCATAGTTTTATATATAAAGTTTGTTTGTTCAATTAGACCTAAGAATGTAAGGCAAGCTTTTACATTGATGATCTGTACTATACTTAAAAAGTTGAAAACGCGGAGAATGTGGACATTGGTACATCATGGACAATGAGGACATGTTTATACATCTTTTCTGAACTATTAATACAAACCAAGAACGTACACTATTTTACAAAAACACGGAGACTGTGGACATTGGTACATCATGGACAATGAGGACATTTTTATACATCTAGTCTGAACTATCAATACAAACTAAGGATGCACACTATTGACAAAAAACACGGAGACCGTAGACAATGTTACATCATGGACAAGTGGAACTCACATTAACTTGCAAAATGAAAATGAAGACAAACATTATGAGGCTGTGCATGAACAGTTCAGACTCAGGTGGTTAGTTCAAACAGATGTAATATGTGTTCGTTGTTTAATTCTGGATGGATGCTTGACCCTTTCCAGAGACAAATGATGATAACATTATGAGTATCCCTTCTCTAGTTAAAACGTCAATTATTAGTTGGTAATCATACAGCACGGTGGCAGCCTGGTGGTTCCATACTTTTACATACATGGAGTGCATAAGTAAGTTCATGCATCAGAACGTCTTTTGTAATATTTCACTTTGAACCTATTCCAGAAAATATTAAAGCATCATGTCATTCATGGTATCTTAAGCTTATTCCTTTTTGTTAATTATTATTGCGTTTATTCTATCTGGATTGTATTACTTTTATATAATCTTTATTAAAAAATAAAGTTTGTTTGTTAAATTCTACATGATTATTGAATGCACAATCAGGTCATATTTAACACAAATAGTCTCAACAATCAATTAAAATTGAGGACTCACCGTTCGACTAAAACATGCAGACTGGAGACAATGGTACAATACGGACAATCAGGACATATTTACACAAATAGTCTGAAATATCACTTAAAACAAAGGACGAGCATAATTATTGACACAAAACATGTAGAATGGGATATCGCGGACGACTGGGTCATACTTTACACAGTCTAAAGTATCAGTAAGAACTAAGAACTAGCTTCATTATTTTTTTTTTAAACCCAAAACAACTGTAGACAGTGTGAACATCACATACAACGAGGACTCACTTTATCGTGCAAAATGAAAATGAAAATAAACATTATTAGGCCTTGTATGAACGGTTCAGATTCAGGGAGTTAGTGCACTCAGCGTATTTTGGTACATTTTGTAATTCCGAACAGATCATTAACCCTTCACAACATTAAAGGACGGCCGCATTATGATTATCCCTGGTCTAGGTAATATATTTATTGTTAATTGATACTTCAGTCATAAAAGTGACAGCCTGGTGGTTCCATACATTTACTCAGAAGTACATGATGGTGTGCATAAATAGGCTCATGTATCAAAATATGTTTGATATTTCACATGTACGGGGTTTTCACCATCAGCAAATGTTCCTCATAATCTAAAAAAATTAATAAACTCACGAGCTGATCTTTTTCTATTGCTATTGAGTTTATCCTATTTGGATTGTGGAATTTTAGTAGTAATGTAATAGGCCGATTCTGGCTCATTTTTACTATTTTGATCTTTTTGTACTTGATAACAACATCTCAGGACCTCGCTTTGCTCGGCCCTTCGACATAATTGTCGAAGTACAAAAAGATCAAAATTGTAAAAATGATCCAAAATCCGGTCTGTTGCATTACTTCTATGCAACCTAATCATTGTTATGTCTATTGCTCTTCTAAAATGCCATCGTACTCGGGTAATTGCTCTTTTACTATAATATGTTCTGCGTTAGCAATAAGAAAAAAATGTATAATATCGGAGTTAACTTTTTAATGATTATTTTTTCCTTTTCTTTTTTCTTTGTTTTCTAATTATTATTTCTTTTAGTAGCTTTTTTCAAACAAAATTATTTTCCCAAACTTCTATTATTGTCGCTTCTGAAACGATAGAAAGTTTGCAAGTACAAATCGCGAAATAAACATGACAATTAACAAATTTCCCTGGTGTAAGCATTGGCGCTATTGTATTATTTTCTATTTTGACTCCGTGTCTCAAAACTTCAGTATAATTTAAATCAACTATTATTTCTCCTTTCTTGTAGATATAAAATAGTTGCTTTTCTTTAGGAATTAATGGGTCAAGAAGAAGATCAAGAAGTTTACCATAAGTATCAGATTTTAAACTAATCATAATTTCTTCTTCATTTGGTACAGGAGATGATGATTCTATCATTTTATCATAGACCGCTGTCGAGTTTAGACTGTTAACAAATTTTATTGGAATGTCGATACCTTCTTCTTCTCCTCTTATTATTTGAAAAATTGTTCAATCCTCTTCATCTGCTAATTTTTACTACCGGTTTATTTTCTCTAAGTAATTTAATAAAATCTTCTATCTTCATCTTATATTTTAGTATTATACAAAATTATACTTTTCGCAGACCGAGTTCCATGAGTAAATAATAAAATCCTCTGTTTTTACAGTTTCTTTTCTTGGGTTAAATCCAAATGCAAAAGTGTTTATTCCGTCTGAGCTTTATCTTTTATCATCAAAATTACACCAACCTATTTTATTTACAATATCAGTTTCAATCTTGTGAAAATGTGACCTGATTACTGTCATTTCCACATGCTTTCTATCACCTTCTAATGCTGCTTTGTAATCTTCAAACCCGATTACTTTATTAACAATATTCTTTTTGATTCCCTTTGCTCTCTTTTTTTTTTTTTTTTTTTTAGTTTGACACAATATATCTTACTTCTCAATCCAATAAACTCTGTTATTGGAATAAAATTTGTTTCGTCTTTGAACTTACCAATAACTTTCTTGTTTGTATCGCAATGAAATCCGCTATCTGTTTGGGTAATCTGATAGATCAAATAAATCTTTCTCATTAAAAATATCAGAATAAACATCATAAGTAAAACTATTGTAGCAGAGAGAATCAGTATCAGTAAGCAACAGCTCAGCTGTCTTGTATTTCTTTTTAATCAAATCGTAATGAAAATTGTACATCAAACACTGTGACAAATCTAAAACAGCAGCACCAACGTAAACAGGTTTGTTAAGTTTCAGATTTGTTTTTCTTTTGCTAACTGCAATAAGATTTTCGTTAAAGATTCTCATTGACACAAAGCTGTCATCTGATACAACCTTATCTCATCATTCAACATTATTTATTATTTCTACGTTTACTCTTTTTGTGATGTTCTCATTGTCTTACCAAAAAAGCTGTTATTCATCAGCTTAAAGAAATTCTTTTCAAAGTCTGTTGTTGCTACTGCTCGCTTGTGAGTGTTAAAATCAATATAACTTTTTAGCCATGGAGATTGATTGAATTTTAATACTCTGTGAACTTTACTTAACACAAGACCGTGTTCCAAAGCTTGTTTAAGTGCTGCAATATGAAGTACGTAACGTTTTTTATCAAGCAGATTTGGCACCAGCTTTTCAACCATGTTATTTCCGATTTTATGCTGCTCTTTTAATAACCTTTGTTCTGCTGATAGTATATCGTCTGTAATCATCATTGATTCTGGGCAAAACGGATAATCATTGTGAAACTCGTGAAGTTCTTCAGGATAAATAATATATCAGCTTCAACAAAAAAAACACTATCTTCCGGTATCTTTTTTTCAATCTCACGAAGAAACTTATCCGGCTCTATCTATTTAAATTTATCATAAGCTAATGGCTGTCCCATCGCGTATCAATAAAGATTATTAAAGTCCAGATAAATGATGTAATTTGATTCTTGATCAGCGTTATAATCTGAAAAGTATTTGTTATTAGTTTCGCATATTTTTTTAGATATTACTGATATTCCGCCTCTGATTCCTTTTTCAATAAAATAAAATTTGATCAGGGTCTGTTAGTAGTTCAAGTTTGATGCCGCTTAATTTTAAAGCAGCATCCCACAACAATCCTGGTGATGAGTAATACCAAGCAGGATCAAGCTGATAATTTTTTAAACAGATTGTCCTGAATTCTTAAAAAACATTATCAAGTAACAAAACGTCAGTAATAAGATAAAGATCATGGTAATCTCCTAGAGTTTTACAGTTAAACTTGTTCCAAATTATCTTAGCGTAATCAAATTACTCGTCGCATATTTTTTCCAGTTCTAATTTTGAATAAAATTTTGTTTTTTTCTGGTAAACTTGTTTCGTTAAATCGTTGCCAAATTGTCACGTACTCGTACTGATAAACTCCTTTTTTTAATAAATCAGAATGATCACCAAAATGTTCGGCTAGATTACTAAAGCTGCTACAGCCCTTACGATTTTAAATGTGTAACAGATTTATTTTTTTTGTTTGTTATTGAAGTAGAAAAATATTTTCTTATCTCGTTGTATAAATCAGCACGATCAAAAATTGCGCATTTAACAAAGCATCTTTCTGTGTCCATTTTGTCTGAAATACAATCAAGCTCTTCGAGATCAATACAACAATGACAGTGTTGCATAAGAAGATCTTTATTATAAGAAATTGCTATTTAACTGTGTTTATCACACAAATATTTCTGTTTATTAATTAAAAGAAGATGATTAAAAAATCCTTTATGATTTTAAAGTCAAAACAATTTTTTGGGAAGTGGGATCTGCGAACATTACTCTTACCTCGTTTGCAAAACCAGCACAATCAACAATGTTGCATAAGATAATTCATCTTTCTGCTGACATTTTATTTTTTATAATTTAGACAAAACATCTTAAAATAGTGTTTAGTATTCTGAAGAAACTATACAACTCACCTGAAGTACAAGTACAAACAGTACCTACCATAACACCTCAACCTGAAATCGAGCAAACTGATCAGGATTTTATTGTACAACAGCGAGAACCCGGATGAAGGAGAAGTTGTTGAAATCGAAGACGACAACAACGTTGCTGATAAATAAAAAAAACACATCATGGACGACCATCAACAGGACGTTATGATGTTAAGTATCATCTAGCAAAAAATATAAAAAATTTCATTTTACTCCTGATGAGTATGAAAGTTTTTACTTGAGACTACGATATTTTATGAATATTACAATACCCGGGAGACAAAAAAAATATTAAATTTGATTTTATATTCGTTAAAGTATTTAATTTGATGGGAAAGTTAACAGAAGAAAGAAAACAACATCTGATATCACTTTGTAAACCTATCAAATGCAAATCGGTTCTAATAAAATACGAGAAGATGTATTCTGATATCATTAGAAATCTTTAAGCTTACTGCTCGCGTTGTGCTTGTAATAAGATTTCCTTCGTTGATACTGCTTGCAATACTGCTTGTTGGGATCCAATCATTTAATACGTCAGAATAGCCGCGCCATTTGACTAAACTTTTATTACCTTTTGTTCTTATTAATTTTTCTATCACAAAGACGTCCTGATCTGTTTTCTGAAGCTCTTGTTCATGAAAACTGCCAATGATATCTTCTCCGCTTAGATCTTTTAGCTTATACGTCACTGGAATCGTTGTTAGTACTTTATCAGCGATAAACACTTCCTTTGACCAGTTTGGTGTGAAACGTTTCTCAAATTTTTTTTATTTTTTTTATTTTTTTTTATTTTTTTTTTGTTAATGATATTTTTACTTTATCATATTTCTTAAACTTATTACTGCGATACAAGTTCTCGTTTGCTACCATCGGGTTATTAACAGCGTCATTTGGTGTCATTTTGATGGAGCGATGTTTTGTGTTATTGTAATCAGAAACAATCTGTTACAGTTTATCAACATATCTATTGGTATTGTTTGCTGCAAAAATGCTTAATGATCCTCTCTTTTAGTGTTCTATTAAATAGCTCTACAATAACGCTCTTAATCTCATTTCTTGTTGTGTATTTTGTGATATTATGCTGCTCCAAAAAATCTTCAAACTGTTTATTATAAAACTTAACACCATGATCAGTCCAGATTTTATTAGGTTTACATCCGCTTTTTAAAATAATCTGATTAAATGCCATTGGTATGTGTTTCCCATGTTATCTTTTATTGGCAAATCTACTCTGAATATCAACAACGTTTAACAAATATTTATTACCGTTGTTGTAAGCAGCAACAAGATCAACTGCCCAGATGTCATCAACGGCATTTGCTACAACACGTCTCCAATTTTTTTTTTTTTTTTTTTTTTTTTTTTTTTTTTTAGTTTATGGAGCTCGTCTGCTAGTCCGATACCTAATTTGTATTTTGATCCAATGATCCCTTGTACAAATCTTCTATCAACAATTCTGGCATATTCAGTGATTTCATTGCGCTTCACTCGTCTAACATCTTTCGATCGCAACCTGATTTATCATTTTCATTATCTCGATAGCAGATGTCATGTCGCATTGCAATAGCATCAACCTGATTGTAAGGTTCTTGTCCTTGAAACGGATTATCATTTTCATCAAGCTACTGATCAAGCAGGTTTCATGGTCCTTTGTATTTTTGTCCTGGTAGTGACCAACCACCTTTTGGTCTCCGTAGCTTACCTTTTATTTTATGAATATCAATTGCTCCCCCAATGACCTCTCGGTGATCACAGATTTTGCATTATGTTACAATTTTGCTTCCTTCGACACAAAGATGACGATCATTATCACAATAACAATAATACATTTTATAATTTCTGTTATATTTTATTCAACAACGAGAATGAGGTCCAACATGAACAATCTTGCCAAGTGCTTCTCCTACTCTTTCTACTTCAGCAGCTACCACAGGATCAACTATGTTCTTAAGAAAAACTATCTTCTTCTTACCACATACAGAACAAATACTTTTTGCTGTCTATCTACCATTTTTTGTTGATTCAACTATTATATCAACATCGTCGGTTCTGGTCCTACACTTAAAGCAATATGTTGTCATTTTTTATACTTCAATGTTAGACAAAATTTACTGCGATTTCATCATTAGCAGCACTTGGATAAGAATCTAATTGGGTAATAAAATCAGTAAATAACATTCCACGCGACATATGTTTGATAAACAGGATACAATAATAACCGCATGCAGATTGTTCCTGTTGGTTGTAGTTGATTAGAAGAATAATTAATTTTTTTGTTGACATAACTTTTTACAGCATCAGACGGCGCGACACCAAATGAATTAAAATAATTATTTGTGTACAATGCGACCCAGATCGTACCAGATCCATCATTAAAGTTCTGAATATTTATCACACAAGTATCAGGTTTAATTTTGTTGGTTAATTGGTCCTTGGAGAAAACATCAATAAAATTTTTAATGTTACTTAATTTATTAGCAATTTCAAAGTTGTTTAATGGAACTATTGTCTTGTTCCTGGTAACGTCAGTCCTTTTCCTATACCAAACAGTCCAAGTAGACCTGGCAGCATGCTCCCCACTGCTCCTGCGGCTAATGCTGGGAGAAAACCTCCTTCCTTCTTTGTTGTTCTCCTTCGTGTGGCGTTGTTGTCTTTTTTTATATTTTTTTAAAAATAGCTTTCTTTGTTTTCTTGTGTGGCATTTTATTTGTATTGTTCGATTAAATTGTTTGCTCGATCCCATCACCTGCGACAGCTTTCTTTGTTGCACCTGAAATTACTCCTGATGCTGCTGCTAAACCCAATGTTAATAGCACTGGTAATACCTTTTGTAGTACCATTTTTGCTATAACAGAAAGTGCTGGTCCCAGTGCTCCAAAGAAACCACCATTACGCAACATAGCTGTTACCTGAGCTTTTGATAACTTAAGAATAAAGGCTTTCCAGCTGCTATCTTTTTCATTGAGTTTGAGTCAAAAGCAAATTAATTAAATGTATCACAGCTTCTTGTTTGGAAACAGCTAGTTTTCTTTTATTTGACCTTTTGATAAGCTTACTTCTTGTTCGATATATTTCATTTTTTTATTTATTCTGTTCGATAAAATTCTTAGGGCTCCACCATCATCTTACCTTTTACCGCATCAAGCTTGAAGTATCTGTCTAATGTTATCAACGCATACGCACTGTAATTACCAGCTGCTTGACCAGCAAGTGACCATGTTACCTCAATATCAGCTGTTGAGCCAGATCGTTTTTTTCTGTTGCTTTGATACATCAAAGTGGAAGATCGGGTAAAGTGTCATAAACTTTACAATCGAGATTTTGTGAACCATCACCAACATCCTGGTACTTTTGCATTGCTTCCATCAGCATAATGGAAGCTCGAGAAACGTTTCTTGTTGCAGGAGCAAAATCGCATTCGAGTTGCTTATCCGGGTAGTGTCTTGAGTTTATTCTGACGTTCATTCTGCTAACTAACAATCTATCAAAAACCATCTTGTTTTGTTCTTGATCATTAAATTTTTCATCAAGCTGAAACAACAAAAATCTGACGTGGCAGCTGCTCACTAGGAGCTGTTGTTACTCTCCAGGTGTAATTTGTCGTTGGTGCTGCTATGTTCGACTGACGATAAATCTTGTTTTGCTCCAAAATAAATCTTTATAGTGTAAGCTATCAATGATTCATTAAGCTCGAGTTGTTTTTCCAGTGAAGGTACCACCTTTAGCATCCAGACTGATAGATGCTTGATTGAAAACTGACCGTCTTCACCTCCTACCCGCATGATGGTGTTGTTATGTTCTGCTCGCTGAAGAATAATCGTGTGCTTTACGCTTCTAAAAACTTTATCAACATCGCGACAAAAGCCAAAGATGCTGCTAAGTGGAAGAAACAAACTGATCTAATTACCAACGTCGGTGTAAGTTCTACGTTTAGCATATCCTTCGTTGTATTGTGGATTTCTTTTGAAAGTAATATTATTTTGTTTGCTTTTTCTAGTACAACTGCTGTAGCAGCACCAGCAGCTGGTGGAGTTATAATAAGCACTCTGCAGATTTCTATGAGAACCGCTACAGTAGCAGCTAAATCAGCTGCAGCAGCTGGTAGTGTTATTCCAACCTGAGGTGCTAGTGCTATGATAACATTTCTCATAATTACTGACGTTGCTGCGTCATTAGCACCTGCTACCAGTTCTGGTTGTTGAACAAGTTTCTCCCTTTGATCAGCATTACCATGCGCAGTGTCGTTAAACCACAACATGTTTGTTGCTATTGATCGAGAATAATCTTCAGAAAATGACACTAAATTAAGAATTCTACTTGCTATTGGAAGATTTGTTGAAATATCTTCTATTGTCTGATTATTAAGCTGATATCGCGCACTTTGAAACAAGCTCCATCCGTTGTTAACAAGAGCTATTTATGTACCAGCAGCAAAAGCAACATTTGGATCTGCTGCTGTCATTAACTTACCACGTACCTCAAGAAAAGTTTTGTGGGGTAAAAGATACAAATCCTCATCTCGCCTGCTTATTGTTCTTTGTCCTTGCGTATTTTGATTGTTGAGTTATCTAAAGATATTCGACATATTCAAACTCTGTTGTAGAATTATCAAACTCTGTTACTTCACTAAGATCCAGATAAGTTTTAGTGGACATTTTATTGTGATCGATTACACCAAATTCTTGTTGTTAAAATGCAGCGATGTCTAATCGCAGTTTTGATTTTGTTACCAGATTGCTAATAATCTGCTCACCCTGTTTGGATAACAATTTGTTTTAGTTTTTATCATAGCTTTTGCTGTTTCTGGTGTAGATGCAATTTCGTTTATCACCTGCTTTATTTCTGCTTCTGTTGGTTTACCTTTTATTTTTTTTCAGCTATTTTTGTCCGACATCTTTCCTGCTGCTGTTTTGCTCCTGTTGCAAAAGCTTTTGAAGCGTCAACTGCTATTGGTGCTACGTGTTTTTGCTATTCCGGGTATGTTCTCGACTATTTTGGAAAATATGTTACCCCAAAATCCTTTTCCAACAATTGTTCGATTATGAACTTTTCGTTGTTTCATTTTATTATTTTCTGTTAGATCAAATTCTTATCAGACAGTATTTGTTATAAAATTTTTATTAGACAAAATTATGTTAATCGTCTCAGGTGTAGGTAGTATGTCACCTGCTCGTTATTTAAATCAATATGACGTCCTGATTGATCTGTTAGCGACATTAATATACTTGAAATCTGATTTTCAACGTTCAAAGGAAAATAAATCATTTGTCTCGGTTGAATCTGAAGCAAAGATCCAGGTGATACAATGTCAGGAGCACTCGACATGGGAACAAATAAGGGTCACATCAACGTCGGTACCAACCAGCGGATCTGATTTAACTAACAAAGCATACGTCGTCTCTGTGTCAGGCAGTGGAATAAAACGAGTAAGAAATATTGTTGGTCATATTCCACCGTTACCAACAGATTCAAATAACAGAACATGATTTATTGCAAGTCCATCATCATCTTACTCCGGTTATAACAGTATTGACACCTTTCCTTATCATCTGTCATCAACAGCAGGTACAAACAAATGGGTAACTAACGGAGTATCAACAAATGTTTGGTTAAAAATACAATGCCCAAGCGCTGTTTCTATTTGGAAATTTAGGCTTCGTGGTAGACCATCGGGCAATGACAAATTATACAACTGGCGATTGGAAGGATCAAACAATAATTTTGCCAAGGCATGTGCCGTTATTTATACACCACCAGCGGTACCAACTTACGTTGGCAACACTGTACAAGAATTTGTTTGTTCCAACAACAAAATATAAATAGTTCACAATTTATTGTTTTAACGCTGAACCTGTAAATCCTGGGTTAACGTTATTTCAGATTTTTAAGCCTAATGATTTAGTGTAATTACTTTTTTTTAAATGACAGAGATTGTTGAAGTTTATGGTGAGTTTTACAATAAAATATTTAACCCAAGTGTCACTTTAGTAACAAAAAGAGATTTTGCTAGTCCAGGAGGAACTACACCAGTACCAACAGCGCTAGATGAGCTACAAAATATGAAAACAAACGTGATTATGGACAAAGCCGACAACGAAAACGAGAAAAATTATCTTTCTGTTTACAAAATGCGAGGTGATCAGTTGCGAGATCAGTTAAATCGGTATGATGCTCTTGTTAACTTTTGTTCTGATCGTGCTAAGGCATAAGCAGAAAGATCATTGGGGATCTGTTTCATAACATTATTCTTGAACTCAATCAAGAAATTCTTCTTTTGATAACACGGTCAAAGGCGATCAGTAAAAGAAAGTTTGCTGACAAAGAAAAAGAAAAAAAAATTCATAGAAAAAACGCAGATTGTATTGATGATCATGCCAAAAGAAAAAAATACTCGCACTCGTTGATCAAAAACCCGAAGCTAAAAGAGCATTTTGCAAAACGAAGATTGTTTAAAGAACTAGGTCTTGATTACAATGATGTTGAAACAGCATTGGCTGTTCATGAGGAACCAAATGAGGTTGAAGCACTTGCAACGTCTTATTTTGTTTTAGCATCAACATTTGCAAACAAACCAGAATTTTCTTACAGCGAAACCGAGGCTTATACCGCATTGGAGGCTGCTCAACGAATTGAGAAAGCGATAAGTAAATTAACAAAGGAAGAAAAAGAAAACATTGTAAAAGATATTGCTGAAACAAAAGAGATTAACACCAAAATAAAATGGCAGCTAGAAACTTAAAAGCTTAAAACACAAAAGTACACTGCTGATTTCAACAGGCTTATAAGAGATAAAGATGGGGATATTAACCATAAAAAAAACTGTGAGACACAATAGCAATAAAATTTGATTTGATCTTACGTTATATAATATCATCAGCCGGTGATGTTCTAAACGATTTTGCTGCGGCGTACACAATTATGCAAAAAACCTTTCTCATTGGTCTTAAAGATCTTAATATTATAAAAAGAGCCGCAGCATTTATTGACAAACATGAAAATGCTGTAAAAGATTATGTTAACGATGTTAATTATAATGAGATAACAAGAAGGTTTGATCATCCGCAAAGAAAAGTCTTTAGCAAAGATGAAGAAGAACTTATAATTTCTAATCATATGGAACCGCTTGGAAAATATCTTGATTTTTTAAATGATCCAAAAAAATGCAAAATTTAAAGACACAATCAAACGGGCGGCTAACTACATCGATTTTGATGAAGAAATACCAGAACATTTTGCCGGTGCATACGCGATTATACGACAACATCTTGTTCTTAACATATCACTCCCTCTTATTAAAGTCGCAACAGAATACGTCGACATGCATGAGTATGTATTTAGTATTAGTGATGTTATCAGTGCCAAAAACTTGTGATTATGTTAGCAAGCTTGATTGCTCTGAGGAGGAAGAGAGATTGTTAAAAGACCTTAGGTTTAACAGGTTTGACAAATTCCGCAAGTTTGTAAACGATGACAAAAAAAATAAAGATTTTAGAATATTAATTGAAGAAGCAGCAGCTAACAAATATGATAAATAATTTTATAAACAAATAATAAATAATGAAACAAAGAACTAAAAAAGCGATTATTGATTTTAATCATATTTCACATAATATCCCAGATGATGAGTGCAAGGAATTAGCAGCGTATTATAATTATTATCATAAGAAAGCGTATTGAGCAAAGAAAGCTTATAACTATTTTGGTATAAAATTAAGACTTATAACTTATATCCCAAGGGCGCTAACAACTGCTGGTGTTGCAACAGAAGGTGGAAACACAATTCCTTTTATGCTTATAATATCCGGTGTAGATATTGCGTTAAACGCAGGAAGTAAAAAGCTAGAGCCTAAATTAGAAAACAAAAAAGCAGCATGCAAACTCGCGATTATAACCTACAACAAAATTTTGAATGAACTTCGTACTTATCTTCGTGGGGAGCGATACGTCATGTTGGATCTTATTCAGGAGTTTAGAGTCAAAGATGATATGTTGAGCGATTTGTTATCGTTGAGTCTTGCTCGTTATGACGTTCAATATGAGAAAAAATATAACGAGTTTAAGGATTTACCAGAACGCTCTGTACAAGTTTAAATTTTATCTAACACTAGCAAATAAGAAATGACTGCTGTAACATAATTAATCAATGAGATATCAGAAGATAGAACTGTCATCAACGTTGGATACAAACAAAAACATAATATTACCCAACTATTCTACAAGAATCAACCTCTAGTGGTATCAATCATAAATGAAACAAGCGGTTCTTGTTTCAAATCAGGTAATAAGATAAAAATGTCTTTGGTTAAAACAGATAACAGCGATTATTTTGAATTTTTAGTTCTGTCAACAGAAGCAATTGGTGATGACACTGATAGATTTTATGATCCAAAAAGCAAGGATAAGTACACCAAAATATATATAAACACAGAAGAAACAAAAATAAAACAGAAGTAAGTAATAACAGGATAATGAAAGTTATTACTCCAGGAAAAAAGATAAGCGGTATAATTAAATTGTCATTGTATGAATATGAAGATGACGTTTATCTTATTGCTAATGCAGAACAAATTACGGTAAAAGAACAATTACCCAAGTAAAAGGCCGAATTTTGGATCATGCTTACTATTTTGATCTTTTTGTACTTCGACATTGACATCGAAGGGCCAAGCAAAAAGCCAGGTCCTCAGATGTCGTTGTCAAGTACAAAAAGAACAAAATAGTAAAAAGGAGCCAGAATCGGCCTTTTACATTACTACTATTTTTGCTCGTATTTACTGCAGTGTTAAATTATCTAAGATTTAAAACTAGTGCGTCATGTTAAAATATAGGATGGATAGTAGATGTGTTTCTGACATTGTTGTAACAGACTCAGATTTAGGAAATACTACCATATATGGAGATAAAAAATGTTGCCAAATGGTCTCGATTCAGTGGCGGCGAGAGGCCGCCGAGGCGCCCGGGGTCAATGTTTTTTAGTGGCACCCCTACTTTGCCAAAGAAAACAATTTTTATGTCAGTTGCCAATCTCCATCCTCCATCCTCCCGCCCCCCCCCCCCTCAATCTAAATATAAGTTTTGTGAAGAATTGCACCCGTTACACCAAGGTGAGGTGAAATACTATGAAAATGTCAGCTGCAAAAATGCTCCCTTCCGATCACTCTCTCCCGCCGCCACTGTCTCGATTTGCCAATCTTCGCAAACTTTGCGTGTGAAAATTTCATGATTTAGACTTTTACGATCATGTATAATTTTCCCGGTCTCTAATCCGGTTGCTAAATTAGTGCAAATATAGAATGATGCAAAAACTTACCTTTAAAAGGTAAATAGTACGGCCAGAAAGTTATAAAATAGTAAGATAGTATTGCTTACGTTAGATTATTTTTTTAAAATTAAATACAGATAGTGTAAGCTTATTTAGTTATTTCTCCTGTGTGAAAAAGGAAGAAAATATTGATGCCAATTTTACACGGTTGGTTTGCATAGCTTAAAATACGGGTGACGGTAGAAACAGGCAGACGAATAAACAACAGGTTTCTTTAAGCGACAATATTATTTTTTTAAAAAAAAACTTTTCTATGACCTGATAATTTTCTTTATATTGTATTCAAAAACTCATTTCACCATTTATATTTTTTTTAAAATTATTTGTTAAAATCCCAGTTATGCTTGGTTTGTTATTTTTAAAATTATTTTACAATTATTTTTAACTGTACATTTGATTACATTCGCAGAAATAAATGTTCCAGATTATATGCACTGATTTTTGTCCTTTCATGTTCCTCTTGTATGTGTGTGTTTTCAGGAGGTTGTTCCGAACCCAACAGCAATATATCTTGCTTCCAGTGCATTTCTAATTATATGTTTATTTTCTTCTATCACGAATGCACATTTGGCACTTTGCATTACCCTTTCCAGCCTATCCGTCAGTCCGTCCATCCATAATTCGGATTGTAATTTTTTCCCTATATAGCACTTTCATTTGTTTGTTAATACTGAACGTTCTATTGTGTCTAAATTCTAATAAATCTTATGTTAATCTAAAATATCTTTAAAAGTTAACTCACGGTGAAGTTCTTGTTAACCAGCATTATTCTGAGAGGATGGCCTGTAAACAAATCAACGTGCCATGGGTCACAGAGTTCACTCTCGGGCATGCATGAATGCCAGATTACTCACTGCGCACTGTAGCCATATGAAGCTGTGTTATGCAAAACAGTAAATAGTGTTTATGTTGATCATCTAGAGGCTTTTGATACATTGTATCGTGCTGTTGTAAAAGTCCTTCCAAACGCCAGTAACACAGTTGCCCGCAGTATTAATTGTAAAAATTATATGGTACCAGAATGGAATGACTATATAAAGGATTTGCATAAAGAAGGTAGGGATTATTATATCTAATGGCGTGATAATGGTAGGCCTAGGCATGGTTTTCTATGCGGTATGATGAGAAAATTCAGGGCCCAGTTTAAGTATGCCTTAAGATTATGTGAGATGGAAGAAAATAGATGCAGGGCTGACTCCTATGCCAAGAAGTTAAACAATAAATATATTAATTCCGTTTGGAAAGATGTTTGCCAAGAGACTAGAAAACGCTCACCACTGGCCAATTATGTGGGTAACGTGACAAACCAGCAAGACATTGCTGTAATGTGGAAAAGAGTAGTGTATTGGCTGATACTATTGCAAAGTCAATAACCGGTCGTCCACCAGGTGCTGATTCTCTTCAAGCGGAACACCTTAAATACGCTACTGAAAGGTTGCGTGTGCTACTTATGTTTTGTTTTCATAAATCCAATAAAGAAGAAAACATCGTGTTCTAGACTTTCATTTGTCTTTAAGGCATATTCGTTCGTCATCGTGAAACAAATGACGTTTTAAATCCTTTTACAAAGTTTATATGGGAAGGGTTGCTTCCTTCTCTCGTTTTAAATGTCATTCAATCGTAATACGTTTTATTATTAAACTTAAAGCAACAAAAGCTGACACTTATAGCCTTTATTAATTCAGAACCAACGCAGATTAAACTTTATAGCAATATGTGGATATATGTACATAGGACAATATCAAATCTGATTTTCAGTACAAGATTACGTTATTGACGAAGGATCATATCGAAACAAGATTTATCAGTTAATCATGCAGATTAGTTTCAATGCTCATCATTCCGCCTAATTCTGCTGATTATAATATACTATCGCCCTTGATACATACAACACCATGCAGAGAGTCTCCTAACTAGACTAAGTTTCGAGTTTTAATTGGTATTTGTATGGTCGTGACAAATCTGTGACTTTTAGTGATCCATGGTAATCGAGTGTTCGATGTTTGAGTTTTCGAAGTTAAATAATATAAAAACATGGTTGAAGTTAAGCAGGTACCAAGTCTCTCTCTCACTCACTCTCTCTCACTCTCTCTCTCTCTCTCTCTCTCTCTCTCTCTCTGTATTTTTCCTTTATAATATCATAATTTTTTCCCCAGTAAACCGAAAGCCCTCTACTCGAAAACCGAAAAAAAATTCGATTCTAAATTTCCATTTTACACATAACAAAAACCCATAAAACCGAAACTCACTTCAAACTTGGAAATGCATGCTAGCTGCTAAGTTCCAGACACGCGCTGGACTATATTATTTACGGTTAGCAATTACTGTAGTCGGCTTATCGGTGAGAAAATGTGCCAAGGACACGCGTGGTTAAAACAATACTTGACGCGCGGCGACACAGATTAGAGCCGACTGTGGGTTAATGTGAAGTCTTTGCAATATCAAAAAGAGCAAGCTTTTAAGGTTAATCATTAATAACTAAACGCTTGTAGATAATCCATTTAAGAAAGATTATGTTTATCCGCTTATTATAACATTGTAATTGATGCTTTTCGTTTGCATAAAGGACCCATAGAACGATTTTTGTTGGGGGGGGGGGATTTTTGATTTTATTAAATTAACAAGCCGGATTAATAAAGCCCAGGTATTTAATTTAAATAAAATGAAATTTGGAACTTTTATGACAATAATAAGTATATTTTCACAGTTAGTATTTTCATATAATTTGAACTGTTTTCGTCAGCTAGAAAAACGGACCGTGGATAAATTTAAGCATTTTATAAACAGCTTGTAATGGCTCATTCACTAATTTGTGCTCTTTTCAAGTTGAACTTGATTTGTCATTCCATATCATCTGATAACAAAATTTCATATTGATAAATGAATAACAAGTTTTCCCATCCAATATGCTAACACACAGACCTCTCAACGGAAGATCAACCAGTTACAGCTGGGATGATGTGATTCTGTTCCGAGAGATTCCTAATCATTTTGGATACGTGCATAAAAGAAAAGAAAAGAAAAGAAAGAAAAGATAGAAAATATATCGTAGGGACATGATTATTGTAAATTTAGTAAGAACGTTATTGTAACAAACAAAGCATTAACTACAAAATAGATTTATTTAATTAAAAAAATAATCTATAATTCATGACTAATCTGTGTAAGGGTTTATTTGTCGATACAACTAAGAATCATGCCATTCATTTTTACAATAGACATTTTAATTCCCAAACCAAATATAGAGATTATTAAAATCAATAGAAAATTGAGCTTGACGTGATCTTTACCAAATAGCAGTAAAAAGTATTTTGTGATAAAACATATAAATATTTATGGTTTTAATGTCTTCAAGTATATATGGACTATATCCACATTGTTGTCATGGAAATTGTTATTATTTCTCATTATTTAGTGGAAAAACAGCCAATATTCTCATGAATTACGAAATCATGAATAAAAGTACAGATTTTCTCTACCCACAAGTGAAATTCCAACGGTATCGAAAACACAAGTGTTGGTTTTCTTTCTTATGGCATGCATTTTACTTTTGCGGTATTGTTTTTGATGCCTTTTGATCAAATCTTGCAAAGCAGGTCTAAATAATTTATCAGTCCGCAAACATAAACATTTCCTGAGAAGTTTTATATAATTCTCTAATTGCTGACAGATATTAGAAACAAAGACTATTTAGGAAACTGTTCTCACAGAAAAAGAAGCTAGTGTAGTGAAATAGAAAAAAAGGCTTCGCCAACTTGCAGAATACACTTAAATTCCACATTTAGCAGTTTCTTACAGTGCAAAGGAATTTCAAATTTCCCGTTTTTGAAATAAAATGGATTAAGTGCAGTGCTTTTTGTGACTGTTGTAAAGTGACATTATTGAGGGATGAAGCTTAAAGTTGGCCCCTGAAATTAATCTTACACATAATGGTCGATGAAAACGTGGATGCTGACGAGACATGTATAACAATTAAAACTACATACACCATGACGTTTCCAATTAAATAGCATTGTGATTTTGTCTCAACCTTATTAGACTCATATGAGAAGTCATTGGAAAAAAACCATGTTGTTGACATGTAACAGTGCCATTCTGCATATCAGGCCTTTGTCTTTATTTATTTAGTATTTTCCAGAAATGGATATGAGATCAATCTCAGTGATAATTGTATTCAACGCTTTCACATTCCGTACAGAGTGAGATACAACTTCAAAATCTGAGTCACTCTTAAACATCAGAACAAGCTTAGTTTCATATCAAATACCTGTTTCTAACTATGGCGTCAGGTGAATTCCTGCCTGAATCAGATGATTCCTTAATGCCATTATTAAACGCCTCTCACTATTTTCTTCAATATCACATTTTTGTATAAGAAATATCTTTTTACATACACACACATGGTATGCATATAATTGTTTCAAGTAAGGATCTGAAAACAATCATGAATTATGCTAATAATAATTGATCTGAAAAAAAATTCCCTACAGGATGACACAAGGTGTCTAATATGAATAAAATAGCAGAGAATACACCTATACTAGTCCTAACTACTACTACTGTTACAACTATTATTATTACTACTACTACTACTATAATGATATTTGATTTTCTTTCCCGTTTCCGGTGGCCTTTTACCTGTGGGTGTAAGACATGTGCAACCTGATTGGTCATGTTCTAAAGCAAAAATGGACATATTAAATCTAGGAATGTGGCTGCTATTTTCAGATGAAAACATTTGAAATCTACATATCATTATAAGACAATCAGTACTTTATCCAAATGGGAATAAGTCGCTTCAAACGCTGGCATAATATTCATTTTACTAACTTTCATAATAGGCGCACTTTATGGATACTCCCCTTTTCTCGTTTATTTTTACGTTGGCCATCAATGACCATGATTAGTTTACGCTCTGAAAATGTAAACTTTTGTACCCAAATCATTCTAATGAGTAATTACGAACATGTATTGTGTAATTCTACTTTAGTAGAGTCATTTATGCTTCTCTCTGTTGGCTCGGGGATGTACAGTAGGCCCACTGCGCCCACCCGCATGTAGTAAGAGGCGACTAATGGAGGCAGTGGCTACAGTGGCTCAGTAATTGGCGCGCTGGACTTGTGACCGAAAGGGTGCAGGTCCGAATACTACCAGTGGATCAGCTCAGGTCTACAACCGTGGTGCGTCCGTGGGCAGGCACGTTACTTAAATTGCCTTGGCACTAAATGACCTGATTATGTTGCTGTGTCTTAAAACGCCAAACCAAACCAAATCATTTTTGCTTTGGAATATACTTCATCAATGTCTTAAAACAAATGAGTCGGGGACGATATCAGTCTCTCTATTTGAAATGCTGTCTCCTCCTAAGCAGCTTGGTGAAAATTTAAGGGCTATTGGTAATGCACAATTCAGAAAAGGTGGGTGGGGGACGATATTACAATTATGGTAATAGTGATGTCCCATTTCTTTCAGATAAAGTGTTTCTTCCAAGGTTTTTGCTTTTTCCTATTTGCTATAGTATTTAAAATGTCCAAACGCATGCTTTACTTTGCAGAAAGTCCGATCGTCAACCACGCAGTCGTTGTCTATAAAATAGGTCAAAATAAGCCTGCAGCTTCGTATGCATAATTTCCATAAATTTTCGGAAACCAAGCGTGTGTGACGTCAGAGGCGGGAGACTGACAGCAGCGCGGACCGCTGATGTGGTAAGCTGATGCCGGACGCACGCTCGTTTTAGGAGGAAAAATGTCAACATACTCTGCTGCATTCAACGTCTCAAAGTTTTTGATGTGTAAACCGCTCATCGTAAATGGGTACTTAAGTCATTTAAGACCTTTTGATGCTGTTACGTCAGCAAGCTATATTGTATATAATTGTGTAGAGAGGGTGAAAAATCAGTGCTATTGAAATATATCCTTTGACAAAGCAGGTTTGATTTCCATTTTAAGACGCATTGAAAACATATCATGATTTCTGTTTTTGAACATTTAACTCTTAGGTTAATGATCAAAGGAAACTTACGTTCTGAACCAAGCAAATTTCTTTCCCTGATACTTGCCCAGAAATTACAATAATGTCAACAAATTCAGCACCTCGAAGATATATACTATTTTTGGGTATCAAATACCTTGTATAAATAAGCGTGAAGTTACTTTTTTCAACATCATGAGTTCATATTTTAATATTACAGATAGTGTTTAATAGGTGTTCAGAAATTTTCATAAATGTTGCAGAACCCGTATTGACCTATGCAAAGTCGTCTGAAATAAGTTAGGTGTAAACTATAGAGCGTGGTGTAACTTGTGAAGACAAATTGTTACCTAGTATGGCGTTTAATGTGACGACCCTGTTTGGCTAAGTTACGTAATATTTTCTATTTATGTAAACATAATAGCTAGGGTTCGTTTTAACATTCGTTCTATAGCTTGTATTCAGATTTTACCTTTTTCCATGCACTATCAAGTTTTGATCGAAATATGCAATTAATAACTGCACCGAAATAAAGGTTTTATTTAAAACTGAATCTGAAATTAGTCTAGCATGCTATTCATCGGAAAGAAATGCAACATTTAGCTTTTCATGATTTAATAATTTATGTAAGAAGTAAAGTCAACAAAATAAATAAATAAAATAGAGAATCTTAATAGTAAACATATATAAGGACTGTATATAAAGACCATCTGCGTATAAGGGTAAAGGTCCATAAGTCCCATTTATACATAAATCAAAACATGTATATAACGACGACCTGCTTATCAAGACCATTTCCAAATTGTCCTCAGAGTAGTCTTTGCAGATAGGTTTGACTATACCTTGTTAACGGACCTACATTTCACTATGGATTTTCAATGATTAGACCTGATTTATTTTGAGGAAATTCGATACATTATGATTTACACACAAAATGTCGATTGATTGGTTCATCATCTTTATTTCCTTCCGTAGAAGATTGCATGATATAACAATAAATCATCTGAATACAATCAATAAATAAGTACCAGAATAAAGAAATGAATACAAAACAAACAAACACGAATTAAAAAAAATAAAAAAATAAAAAAAAAATAAAATAAGCAAACTGTGAATCTGGGGCGCCGTAGAACCAACATCAATTACTTCGTACATACAATAATGTCAAGAGATCTATAGTGTTAATATCATAACATTGTTCGTCTATGATATAAAATAGAATACTAGAACATAGATTCTTATATCCATCATTAAAGTGTTCCTCAGCTGCATAAGTTGCAAGTTTAAGTACCTTATTTGCAGAAGATAGCTGCACACTGCAATGCAAAGTATGCTGCATACAGGGCGAATAACTTGGAGTTTTCTTTGTCGATTACACCTGCTGGTAACCTTTTACCTAGAAGATATTGCAGTAGCAGCTCATCTTCTGCATTAAATAATGTAATATGCAGGCTCAGAGGAAATTTATCAGTAAGGAAATCACAGAAAGAGTTTCTGAAATCCGACATATAAGGACAAGCAACACAACAATGAAGTATCAAGTCTGTATAAACATTCCCACATCGAATACACATATCGAGCTGTGTTTGAGGAACAGCAGCCCATAGTTTAGCTACATATGTAAATACCTTAGTGTGCTGTCTGGTTTTAGCAGACTGCCATACTGAGGCAGGTCGCAAGGATTCGTGTATCGAAGAGAATCTATCAAAATCTGCTTGATTAGACATACGAACTCTCCAGAGGCTATTTTCAAGACCAGCAATTTTTGACCTTACAATTTCTTTCCAATTTTGTTTATCTGGAATTTCGGAATGCTGCAAATAACCAGTTAGATACTCAAGCAAGTCAAACTTCTTTAACGTATAATATAGATTTGAAATTAACCCGTAGCTTGACATGCATCCGCTCAAAATGAAGTGAAATAACGCAACGTTAAACACACGTTTAGTATGTACGTTATTAGGCATCAAACACAATCTGTGTAAAAACATCAATTTTCTTCTATCAATTTCGGACTGAGCTGATGTCTATCCTAACATTCCTAGAGCGATGTTTGATCTTGTATGTGTTGGGAAGCCTTGTAAATGTTTGGCAACATACCTCAGAGTTTTATCCAATGAAGAGAGGTCACTTTTTGAAATATTAAACCATAATTCACTTCCATAAAACATTGAAGGAAAAATTACCTTTTTGATCACATTTGCAGCAACCAAAGGATTTAAACCATTAGGTTTAATGCCAATACCAAACAGACCGTGAAAAGATTTTTTCCCTTTCTTGCATGCATCGAGTATTGCGTCATGCGACGTCAGCTTTGAGTTAATCCGGTGTCCCAGGTGTGTTGCCGAATCAGTAACCGGCAAACATGACGGCCCAAGATACCATTTCATATTGACATAATTCTTGTATTGGGGACCGAAAATGATAATGTATGACTTTGTGACACTAAGCTCAAATCGCCACTTATTGCTGTAGGCGTATGCTATATCTAACAGCTTTTGTAGATTGCTAGGATATATAGCCAAAAGTGAAATGTCATCAGCTAGGGTTGGATTTCCCACAGCTAAGGATCCAATCTTTGCTCCAAATCCACTATTCTCTAACTGGAGCAGCAAGTCATTTATAAATATTGTGTACATCAAGGTTGATAAAACACCCCCTTGTCTCACTCCTTGGCCAATTGAGAACCAGTCTGAAAATTGCCCATTGACAAGGACTTTGCTCTGTAAATTTATATACATGTTAAAAAATATCAAAAGGGATTTACCCGTAATTCCCAACATGAATAATTTAAAAAGTAACCCTTTGTGCCACACGGTATCAAATGCCTTTTTTGTATCAAGAAAAGCAGCAAAAACCCGTGAACCCATGTTTACATTATATTGTACTGATTGCAACAGCGAAAAACTCGCTGTTGTGCAGCCTAAACCTTTTTGGTAACCATGTTGTTGTGAACTGGGTATATTAGAATTAAAATCTTTGAGCCAAGTTACCAAACGTTCATGAATAATTTTCTCAAAAGTTTTGTAGATAACAGGCAGTAAAGTAACAGGCCTGTAACTTTCGAGGGAGTTCTTTGATTTTCTGTTACCTTTGTACAGTGGTATTACTAACCCTTTTTTGCAGTCTACAGGTATGTAAGATTGATCAATCATCTGAGTAAATAAAATTGTCATACACTCTATGAGGTAATCGCTGCCATAGATCAAATGTTCATTGCAAATTCGATCATGGCCTGATGCTTTTGATTTCTTTAGACTATTAATGCTTTCTCTTACTTCATTTACACTGATACTGGTCTGTAAGGCCTCGATATGGCTTGCTCCATCTTGTAGAGCCCGATTTAATCCTCTCTCTATAAATTCATAAAAGTTTTCGTCAAAACTATGGCTAAAATTTGGCGTGTGAATGTCCTCATAGTATCTGGCAAAGCCATTTGCAATGGAAGCATCATCACGGACACAAACTCCATCAGTTGATAGTTCCTGACAAAAATTGATATTGTTCCCTCTCTTAACATTGATCACTTTCCAAAAGTGCCTTACATCGCATTCATGTGCTGTTTTAATTTCTTCATATACCTCACCCATATATTTTTCCACAGCTAGTTTTTGAAGGTTTCTAAAGTCTTTCTTCTTATCTTTATATTCTCTGTAAGAATTATATTGACCACCCCTCGGTCTTCCCTCATTTATCCAAATATACCTAGCTTGTCTTTGAAGTTTATGTGCTTCTTTGAGTTCATTTGACCAGTATGGTTTGGCATGATAATTGAATTTGGACTTTGGAAGCGTGATGTTGCTTGACTGCTGTATTGCATTAACAATGTGCCCGTAAAATCTATCAACATTGTCCGAAATAGTATCTATATCAAAAGTTTTCAGGCGATGGTCCAGCTCAGTTTGATAATTTTTCAATGTATCGGCGTCTAATTTATTCCAAGCTATGTTATTTCTCTTTATAGACTGTCTGAAGTCTCTCCCACAGGTCACTGTACGAAGGGAAGTAAGGATAGGGAGGTGGTCAGATATCACGTGCTCTTCGTGATCTGAAACAATGTGCACACTCCGTAAGCTACCTATGCATTGATCCGACAGTACAAAATGATCAATCATCGTTCTTGCTGGGGTGAATGTATAACGGGAACCAGTGCATATTATTAAATGTCCAGCACTCACTAGATTATTATATCGCAAGAACTCATGAAATACCCTGTCTTTGTAATCTCTGAAAGTGTCTGGTTCAGCTACTGCATTGAAATCCCCTGTAAAATACACGTTACCCAGCTGTGAGTACTGATCATACAGATTTTGAATCAACTCAATTTGCGCCCTGTAACAATCTATGCCATACAGTAGGGTCGGCATATATACACAAAAAATATATACATTTTGCATATCTGGAAATTTGAATTCTATGCCAACAATTCTGTCACTTTTAACGTCATCTATGAAGTTAGCATATCTCATGAGAGAGGTTTTGCAGAAGATTGCAACTCCTCCTTTACCACATTTTATTAACGTGCTATTAGAGGAAATATCCTCTGCCTTAGCGATGCATTTATAATCAGAACGAATAGAATCGCAAAATGGAAGTATGTTCTGTAATAGTTTATGTTCAGTTATGCAAGCTACATCAACATTATATTTATCCAGCATTGCACTAAAGCTAAGAGCAGAGGACATAATTCCTCTAACATTCCAGCTCAGTATATTAAGATTCATATTAACTTGCAATATAGGCATCTTAATACTTATGCAGTGTGAAAGCATGACTAAAATGACAAAAATGACAAAACACATTAACTTACGACAGTATATAATGGCAGATTTATGAACAATTGACTGTGTCGCCCTAGTCATGGAATATCGCCTCCTGAACCTTCATTTGCCTCCTGATCGCGATTGTTCAACCTATCTCGCCAGGATTGATTCCCATACCACCTCCTTACATAAACACCTTTTGGCCATGTTACATCATTTTCAACAGTGTAGCAGTCTGAATTATAAACAGTCAGCTTGGCCGATAGACAATTACGTCTACTGTGAATTAACTTTATTGATAACGGCTTTATATCGTATTCTTGCAAGAATTTACTGAGGCCTTCAGCAGTAGATTTGACGCCAATACCACCAACATAAAAGCGCCTTGTTCTACGTCTAACCACACCTTCAAATACAACGTTCTCATCATTGTCATAAACATCCCCATGTCCATCAATAACATCTGAGTCGATTTCTAAACTTGGTTTACCAAACGATCTAGGTCTTTCTACCTGACCCCCAATGACGGTAGGTATCTTGCTAGGAGGGGTTTTCAAATCAATACCTTTTACATTACTGTTGCTAGCCATCGGATGCCTACCATGCTCTATCCTGGTCGAAGTACCATGTTCTGAAAGCTGTTCGGTGTGGGCTAACGGTTTATTTTGATTCCGAATAGTGTAGAGAGGGTGAAAAATCAGTGCTATTGAAATATATCCTTTGACAAAGCAGGTTTGATTTCCATTTTAAGACGCATTGAAAACATATCATGATTTCTGTTTTTGAACATTTAACTCTTAGGTTAATGATCAAAGGAAACTTACGTTCTGAACCAAGCAAATTTCTTTCCCTGATACTTGCCCAGAAATTACAATAATGTCAACAAATTCAGCACCTCGAAGATATATACTATTTTTGGGTATCAAATACCTTGTATAAATAAGCGTGAAGTTACTTTTTTCAACATCATGAGTTCATATTTTAATATTACAGATAGTGTTTAATAGGTGTTCAGAAATTTTCATAAATGTTGCAGAACCCGTATTGACCTATGCAAAGTCGTCTGAAATAAGTTAGGTGTAAACTATAGAGCGTGGTGTAACTTGTGAAGACAAATTGTTACCTAGTATGGCGTTTAATGTGACGACCCTGTTTGGCTAAGTTACGTAATATTTTCTATTTATGTAAACATAATAGCTAGGGTTCGTTTTAACATTCGTTCTATAGCTTGTATTCAGATTTTACCTTTTTCCATGCACTATCAAGTTTTGATCGAAATATGCAATTAATAACTGCACCGAAATAAAGGTTTTATTTAAAACTGAATCTGAAATTAGTCTAGCATGCTATTCATCGGAAAGAAATGCAACATTTAGCTTTTCATGATTTAATAATTTATGTAAGAAGTAAAGTCAACAAAATAAATAAATAAAATAGAGAATCTTAATAGTAAACATATATAAGGACTGTATATAAAGACCATCTGCGTATAAGGGTAAAGGTCCATAAGTCCCATTTATACATAAATCAAAACATGTATATAACGACGACCTACTTATCAAGACCATTTCCAAATTGTCCTCAGAGTAGTCTTTGCAGATAGGTTTGACTATACCTTGTTAACGGACCTACATTTCACTATGGATTTTCAATGATTAGACCTGATTTATTTTGAGGAAATTCGATACATTATGATTTACACACAAAATGTCGATTGATTGGTTGACCTCAAATCGGTGAATTGCCAGTGCATTAAAGTTAACGAACCTATCACTGAGACTGCCAAGATTAGATTCGGTAGATATCTTGAGCGAGTCATCTTCGCGTATACCATCACGGCCTTAGATGAAAAAGATTTCAAATTGTAAAAGCTATTGAAATTGAATGTATTTAATAACCGTCTAGTGTATATTTTTATCAACTCAGTTTCACAGTCAACGATTTCTGTAATGCATTTCCTTCTTAGACTCTTACTTGGTTGAAAAATTAAATAAACGTTTAATACATATTTATGAGCTCAATTTCACAGTCAACGATTTTCTTTAATACATTTTCTTCTTTTCTTCTATCCCGGTTGAAGAATTATCTAACAATATTATTAGTGGAAGTCTTGTCATACGTGAATAAATTGTAAATTATTATATGTTCTCTATGCCTTCGTGAGCAAACACTCGTAAGAATAGGAACAAATACCAGCAGGTTAAAAAGGTTGATGCTCCAAATCACCTGTAATATGAAAATCTCCATATCTACACCTGTCACAGATTAATCATACTGAAAGTAAACATATGCGTGTGCATAAGAGAGAGAGAGAGAGAGAGAGAGAGAGAGAGAGCATAACTTGGGCCTTGGATGAGACATAAATAAATGAATAAATATAAAATATATTAAGTTCCATGACTTTACGTCTATACGTCGTTTTTATTTGCTACTTCAGAATAGTATATACCTTTCTGTATATTGGTGTTTCATTAATGTACACCAGCGTCATCATATATATAAATGTTAATAGAGGAACAACAACAACAGTAAACAAAAAACAATGAATAAAATGTCTCCAAACTGGAGACAGAAATAAAAAATAAATACATTTAATTATGCTTAGTTAAATGAACATACGTCATGTTTAAATTTGCTACCATAGTATAGTATACCTTACTGTTCCTTCAAATGGTGCCCCATTACTTTACACCAGAGCCATCAATTTTCATATTAATGTCAATGGATAAACAACAACACCAAAATGTACAATTTTTTTTAAACAATTATTTACCAAAATCAATACTGTGTGTGCAAAATGTGTAATTTCTTGCTCCATTACTTTTTTTCTTTTACGTTTACTGTATTTCATCTCCATTACTGTACATTATTGTTTTTAGGTACACCGCCCCGTCTGATCCACGAGCTTCAGAGCTGTCAAAATCAAGGAGTTCGTTCGACAACGGCTCAAGCTGGATTTCTGATGGATCAAAATGTCAATCCATACTCGAAACTGCTAGATTTATTTCCAAAATTACTAAATTCAGGTATAAAATGTTCACAACAAGGCTAACTAGCCAAATGCTTCAGGTGTCCCGTCACTGACGTCACAGAGTCACATAACCTTGAAGCTCATTAATGTTCGGAACAGTCAAAAGATCTCGTATACTTTAATCGTTTTTCTGACACCTACACGGATACGGGCGGCTGTAAGCATATGAGACGTATTTGACTACATTTTTAATGCTGAATATCAACAAAAAAGCTAACTTTTAAAATCAATGGAAGAAACCCTTAAAAACTGGGATTATTGTACAAGCAGAATAGCAAATAAACTAAAGTTTCTATTTCACTCGTTTATGAATAATTAAAAATGTGCGAATTAGTAACATATAATATATAAATTCTTCAGCCCAATACTCAGATATCAATTTTAAAGAATGATACTTTTTATGCTTACTTTCCAGGCTAATATTAAAAGTCTGTCAAGAATAAAATTAAATAAAATAACGATAATCTTATTATTTTTGAAACATAGTAATGCTTTTTTTAAACAAAGCCAAAGGAGGAAAACTACAGTATACAGGCAAAAACAAAATTTAATAATGCCTAATACGTTTCTTTGCCTTTTAAGATACATTTAATTGTCTTGGCTATGTTCTTCGTGTGCAAGTTGGTCAAGAAACAAGGTCATTGCAGTGTAAAAACCTGTCAGGCGTTAAAGCAGACACAAATTCCTGTATAGTAAGTTTCAGTTCAAAACCGTTGACTTACGTAAACCCAGCTCCAGCACTTATGTGTAAATAGCATGATTTATTAGCGCTTCTTGTTACACAAAGACCGATTTTGGAAAACTGTCTCTTTTTGCATATATAAATCTCACCCGTATGACCCGTATGTTATCATGGTCTGGTGATATAACTTCTAGTTTAAAAAACAAAATCAATGAAAAGAATTTTAAAAAACTTATGTGCACCATCAGTGTGCGTAATCAATGTACTCTTTGTGTCGATTCACTAGTGGCCAACAAGCGTTAAAGGCTGTGTCAGAATCTATGAGAAAAAATTAATTAAAATCTTTTTCTGTTTATCAAACATTTGTGTCCCTTCGAGAAAGAAGCAAAATTAATGAAAACAAAAAATGTTATCTGCACAAACATACACATATTTCTACAGGCAAAGCACACTTCTTGTGAATTAAGGCGAAGTTTTCGGTAAGAACTATTAATAGGGGCAGTTTTTAATTGTCGATACTTAACAACTTATTGTGAACGATGAAGTAAAACTATCATTTTACATGTACATTTTTAAAATGGGCTTTGGTAAACTGTCACAAGTGATGTGTGTTTCATTTTGAAGATAACTGTGGCTTTTAGTAAATAAATGAATGTACGGGTCGGATTTTAGGAGCCGCAGTGGCTCAGTGGTTAGCTTTGTCTGGAGTCGCTGCCAAAAGGTCGCAGTTTCGAATCCTGCCATCGGATTAGCCTGGGTAGGCTACACTGGTGTGTCCCTGGGCAAGGCACTTTACCCCTAGCTGCCTCTGCACTAAATAACCTACTTGTGTTGCTTTGCCATAAAACATCAAACAGAACTAAACTGAGTCGGATTTTCGTTCAGAATGATGGAATGCCCTTGAGCAAATGCCAGCTCTATAGTGCGTTCACTATAGCAATGTACCGGCAATAAATATAAACAGCACGTCAACTCTGGAAATCAGGATTGTCGTAATAATGTATGTTCTGAATGGTCTCGCTGTCAGTGTGTTGCACAGCTAGTCGATTTGCACTTTTATTTTTTTATTTTTTAGCAATGTCCCGAAATATTCTTCACCCATTGCAGTGTAATTGGCAAGATGTGAAATCCGAACCAACACCAACATTCTGCATGTCAGAAATAATTTTTAAAATTATAACAGTCTTTACAAAATTTAATTATGAGAAAGTAATCCACTGCCATGTCATAAAAAGATACAAAAAGCTGTAGTTTTGCTCGACATGTATTATAAAACTGTTTGATTTGGAGAGGAACATCATGTATGCTGACTGTATCACTTTAAAACGTTTTCAAAGAAAAAGAAGTCATTAAAATCCCGTATTTGATACGGCTGCTTCATTATACATACTGGCATTAAGTAACTGTAACCTCCACAAGAGTTTAATCTAAACCTATTATGAGTTTTTTATGGCAATTACATTGTTATTTGAATATTTGTTATTGTGATTGACTCATTTATTGATTGATTGATTGACCGATTGTCTTGCAATTAGGCTTCAGTGTGAAATAACAAATTTCGGAATAGTCCACCGCTCTGGAGATCATACCAATTAGATGGATTTGAGCGTTTATGGCAGGAAACTGGCCTGATCGTCAATTACTAGTTCTGTTCACAAAAAGAGTAATGGTTTTGTTGTATAATACATGAATGAATCTCCCTCCCTCTCTCTCTCTCTCTCTCTCTCTCTCTCTCTCTCTCTCTCTCTCTCTCTCTCTCTCTCTCTCTCTGGAATGTGCAAAGTTAATATTGAAAATAGGAGTGAATGTTTGTGTTTACCATACTACGTATTTATTGATGACTTCGTATTTTTTAAGCCTCTTTATTTGAATAGATCGATCATGCATACAACATTGTTTCTATTGTATTTTGTAGAGTGTTTTATATCAACCTCAACACAAAAAATACTAAACAAACAACAACAAAATCTATTTTAACCGGATTGAAGTCCATAGCTATGGCTATAGCACTGACAGCTCGTGTAATAGCCTCGATGTTCTGTAATTCCAGAAGTGAAGTACAGGGGGTCAATCTGTTCTATGATAGTACATGTATGTATGTATGAAAAAGATACACTTTAATGTTATAAAACTTTCACAGTTCACTTTCCTGTTCACTTAAATTATTACATTTGGCAATTTAAAGTAGATTGTAAAGGTGTTTTGCATCGCTGATTGCTATTGTATAGGGAACGCGAAGAAATTTATAAACAGTTTTCTGATCTCCAGGTCGCCTTCGGTGTAAAACTTACTGGAAAAAGACCTTATTGACACCACTGTACTAGTATACGGATTGGTGTTTCGGTGTTTATATGTTGTGTATTATTTTAATGAGACTTCATTCACAACAGAAACATGGATACAAGCATAATATATGATATGTAAATCAAAGTCATCAACTCACTAACTGAAGCATGCATACACGAATAAAAGCACACTGAATGCATACATCAGTTTATGATTGCTTGCACATAAGTCTTAAGAGTGCGGTCATAAAAAAACATTACTTTGCTGAATTGAAATGTTTCCTTTTTGGACTGATTATCCTGTCTATCTTTCTATCTATCTACTGAAGTTCCAAATTAGGTTTGTCATAATTCGATGTCACTGAAACAGGATCTGACATGAGATGCACAACCGTTCTCTCCTGTTTTGAACACTAAGTAGGCAAATGATGTAATAGGGTCGGATATAGTTCATTGAATAATGGTAATCTTGCATATCAAAGGCGTCTTTTCAATAGCTTTACATGTGTAAAACCTCGCCGCAAACAGGGCTTTTTAACTTTACATTCGGATCGGATAACAACTCTACAAGAAATGTATACGTACTGTCAATATCAGTTCCATGTACTTCTTTTCTATGACGTGTCGTATATTTATTTGCCTGTATTGGACGTGGAGCGTATCCCATCACTACTGACTCACATGAATGAAATATTAATAAAAAATACCAGAGACCGTTATATTCACCAGCCTTTCTTCTTCTAGTTTAGTTAAACTATTGGTATCTGATACCGGGATGTAAAGGGCGATATTAATTTTTGAAAACCTGTAATTTGACAGCGCAGATCTCTCTACAAGTTTTCCACTGGGCAATCGAGGGCATGATTTTGGGCGTGTATATAGGCAGCTATGGAGGAAAGATACACTCCAAATTCGCGAACAAGCACCATGGGTGTACACGGGGACCTTCCTACAAATCATGTTTTTACATTGTTCTGGGCTAAAATTGTTGGTAGAAACTATATTTTAAACTTTTTCCAACCGAGGACGTCCTCGGTTGGAGGTGTGTCCGCGGTACGTTGGTGTGTAATCTCATGAATGTCCTCGATTTATACCAAATACAAACGCACTTACGCACACACACACACACTTTCATTAAAATCTTCGTTGATGAGATGACTCTTTGATCTTGAAAATGAATGTCAATATACATTTGCTTGTTTCACCAACAAAAAACAAATAAACAAAAAAAAGAAAAAATAATGAAAAAAAACAAAACAACGGGAACAACATTGGGCTGGCCTCTCTAGTATTAGCACAAATTCAAAAACTGATAAAGTACATTTGTCGGTACATTAAACTAATACCAAACCAGATTACACGTTAGTATTACTTGTTTAAATTAGTAAAATAAGATTCAACAAATTGCAAAGTTTAAAAGATTTCAATTACATTGCAGAATTAGGATTGTTCATCTTATGATGAAATCGTTCAAAAAGCATGTCACAGTAGTATTTACTAGTACGGATTCTGGCTTCGCTTTACTCAGACCACATAAAATAACAAAAATAAACAGATTTTGAGCCATAATCACATACTAATAAATACTACTGCGAGTTTATACTAATTTTTGTAAATTTTAAAAAAATAATATTCTGTTTAGCACGAACATTTTACACGTAAATATTACACGCAATTTTTTATCTTCGATTATTGTTACAAAAAATATTATATTTTATATTTTTTAATTCTGTTTTTTTTATAGCCCTAGGTCTTCAAGCACATCAAACTCACTCATTTCTTCCACCACTATCTTTCGTGCCAGATCAAATCCATGAGCGTTGGTATTTATTCCATCTGAACAGTACCGCTTATCATCAAAATTACAAGGACCATTTTTATTAACCACATCAGTCTTTCTTTTGCGTAATTGAGATCGTATCACTGTCATTTCAACATGTGATTGTTCTCCTTTTAGCGCATTTTCATAATCATCAAATGTTATTATTTTTTAACAACTTTTTTCTTAATACCTTTAGCTCGTTTTTTTAATTTCTTAATCATCTAGTTTTATATAGTACATTTTACTTCTCAGCCCAACAAACTCTGATATTGGAACAAAATTTGTTTCATCTTTGAATTTACCAATGACCTTTTTGTTATAATTACACCAAAACCCACTATTTTTGGGGTAATCAGAAAGATCAAACAGATCTCAATTCTTAAACATATCTGCGTAGATATCATCAGTGAAAAGTTTACAGCACAAAGTGTATATATCAGTAAACAACAGATCAGCTTTGTCACATAGCTTCTTGACAAAATTGAAATGAAAATCATACACTGAACACTTTGATAAATCCGAAATAGCTACGCCAACATAGATTTTTTTTTCTAGCACAAGATTAGTGTTTCTTCTATGTACAGCAACAAAGTTTTCGCTAAATATTTTCATTAGTACAAAACTATCATCAGCCACAACCTTATTACGCCTCCCCGCATTATTAATTATTTCCACATTAACACGTTTTCTAATATTTTCCATTGTTCCAAAAACACTATTATTCATCAGCTTGAAAACGTTTTTTTTCAAAATCATTTGTTGCTAACGTTCGTTTGCTGATGTTAAAATCGATGTAAATTTTTAACCAGGGAGATTGTTTAAACTCCAGTACTCGATGAACTTTTCTTAACACCAGTCCATGTTGCAAGGCCTGCATTAGTGTTTTAACATGCAAAACATAATTTCGCTTATTCATTAAATTTGGTACTAATTGTTCTACTGTGCATGCTCTAATATTGTGATCTTTTTGAGATCCAATTGTTATTTAGAAAGTAATTCATCAGGTATTAACATTGATTCCGGACACAACGGGTAATCATTATGTAGTTAATGCAATTCACCTAGGTAATCTAAATCTACTTCAACAAAATAACCAGTGTTTTCTGATACTCTTTTTTCAATACCTCTTAAAAACTTATCTGCACTAATCCACTTAGAACTCCATATGGTAGACTTTGTGACATTGCATAACCATAAAGACTATTGGTATCAAGATCAATTATGTATGATGAATCTTCATTTGGGTTATAATTACTTAAATACTTGTTGTTGGCCTTTGCATATATTTTTTGTTATTACTGAAATATCACCACGCGTAACTTTTGCAATAAAATAAAACATGTCTGGATCTGTTAATAATTCCAATTTAATTTTGCTACGTTTTAATGCAGCGTCCCATGACAAACCAGGGGTAGAATAATACCAAGCAGGATCTAGATGGTAATTTTTTAGTCAAACTCGTCTAAAATCCTCAAATACATCAGGAAGGAATAAAACGTCTGTGATTAAGTACAAATCATTATAATCACCAAGATTTTTACAAACAAAGATTTCCCATATAATTTTTGCATGATCATACTTTCTATAATCTAATTTCTTTAATGGACAGTTTTGATTAAAATGCCTTTTTGCCAAGCAAGCTTGTTTCATCAAATCGTGACCAACTGCTCGTATACTCATATGTATAAACTCCCTTTTGTTTTAGTAAATCTGCACTATCACCAAAATGATCAGCTAAATTATCAAATCTTGTGTAATATTTTACTAACTTGTCCAACGAGGACGACATAAACTGGTAGCTATCAATAAACCTAAGCGCCCAAAGTGAAAAGCTCATGTATTTTTCCATCTTGTTTGGGATCCATTTGATTTTGTTGTTTGCGCTTATTTTTGTGGCAACAATTAAACCAGGATCTCCAAACGCCTCAACGGTATTATGGCTGTCATATCCACGCAGGTTGTGAAAAACTACTAGAACAAAATTAGGGTGTTTATAGTGTAAATTACATTCATCATGGGCGGCTCCTCTATATTTTCCTGTGATATGGCCATGATCTTTTACCCGCTCATCCCCAGGCTCAAACAGTTAACAGCCATTATAAAATTAATTTCTTCCTCCTGTGTTAGCCGCAACATTTTTTCATTTCGGTTTAATATACTTTTTATTTTGTCAGCTTCATTTATTAAATTTCTTAATAGCCATTTTGTTGGATTAGTTCCCGGATAAATTTGTATTGGTTTCGAAAGCCAATCATCAACAGAACAAACAACCTTATATGCTACCCCACATGGGATATGGTTTTGGACTTTAGTAGTTGAGGAAACACTAGTATTATTCATCACGGTTTCTACTGTTTCAAGTAAAGCCTCAAAATCAGTATGAATCACAAATAGAATTTTCATTGCATTATTAACAATTTTTAAACTAAGAATTTTTTATCCTCATTTGGTAAAGTAATTTTTGTACGTTTGTACGGTACTTGAGGTGCTTATCTAGAATTACTTGTGTTGTACAACCATGAAGACATCTATAACGAAAATATTTTGTTAATTTTGTTTTGTTATATTAGCCACCAACTAGTCCATTATTTTTTTTTTTTCGTCCAAATATAATGGTTTTGGTAGAATAACAAATTGATTGTGTTTTGGTTAGCCTGCTCACTAATAAATCTTGAATAAATTTGGTCGCACTCACTTATACCAAATACATTTATACTAAAATTATTTTGTCGCTCAAACTTTGGAATTTGTCTTGCTTCCACGGGAAACTCAATTCCGCTAAAATTTAATTTCCCAACATAACTCACATAACATAAGGTTATATTTGAGTTGTTACTAGCAGGAAATAACGCTGAAAGAACTGCCCACATAAAACATTTATCATCTTTGGTTTGCACAATAATACAGCACTTGCTGTTGCTTATTTATTTATTTTTTTATTTTATTTATTTTTTATTTTTTTTGGTAACTCAACATAAGAATAATCTCTTAGTGGGTTATATTTCATCGTATGAAAAATTATTTCCTTGATACCCTGATAAACCCCTTTAGATTTTGCTTGAGTAAACTTATCTATCTTTTTCCAATTTCTTCTTCAACTTGCTGTAGTACTTTAGTACTTTTTTAAGGTCAGTTCTATTTAGTATTATTTTTGTGTTGGCTGTCATGTACTCTGTAATTAGTTCTTCATTTTCACCATCTTCATCAATAATAGTTCTACTAAAAAAAAACATAATTACTGGAAAATAATAACACCGTGCACTTTTAATTCATCACGGACAACTGGTTCTACTATCCTATACAGTGTGTTAAGAGATACACCCTTACTCAGCACAAAATAATCATAAAAACCCCAAGTGTTATCAAAACCAGCAAATGCTTATTTTATTTTTCTCACTTCCATTATATTACCTGTTGCCATTTTATAATACAATCATTTTTTTAACTGAAAATTAATTATTAGAGAAAGGTTCTTTTTTAGTATAATATGGACCAGTACAAAGTACATCCAGTTTTTACCAATTATGAAGCTAATCAGGAAGGATCAGTGAGACAAAGATTTAATGAAAAACTTGCAGAATCTGTTTGGAATATTAATGGTATTATTTTTAAATGTGTGGTATTAGATAAAAAGATGATCAAATATCCTGAACATAAATTTGTTTGGGAAGTATTTCATGGAGAATTTCCAGAAGAAAATTGTATTCATCATTTAAATATTTATAACAATTCTCTTGAAATTCTTGTTGCGCGAGCTGAGCTAGATAAGGAGAACAAAAATAATTGTATTGTTCATCCCGTTTATAAGAATTATGAAGCATCCGTAATGGAAGTTGTACGGAGAGTTGATACAAAGAAAGTTACAGATCCATCTTATTATTGTGGCCAAGCTTCATCTGGCAAATATATAATCTATGTTTCAGTAAGCGGAACGATACCGATCAAATACTTTACTCTCTTTACAATTTTATTGCGGACTGTCATGGTGAAATTTTATTTAGTTACCGAAAGAACCAATTGAGCCCAAAGTTTTGTATGATTTATCTGAAGAAGTATTTGTGCCCCACCCATTTGTTGATGATTATGAAGTATCAGAAAATGTTATTGTGAGAAGAATAGATACAAAACAAGTTGTTACTCATTCTACGCGCACTAATTGTGTGGAACCAACTGTTTCTGTTAGTGGAAAAAAACACACGAAAACAGTATAATGTTCGTTTATCTTACTTTATTTATAATGCTATTTATCACGAAAACAGAGATAATATTGATGATGTCACGTGAAAAAACGGAAATTATCTTGATAACAGATTGTCAAATCTAGTGTTAAAATCACAACCAGATGAGATAGAATGCACAGTTGAAGAATTGTTTAAAAAAATAAAAGATTTATGGAAGCAAAACCAGTGCTCTCAATTAACCTAATTACAGCAAAAGAAATTGAACATACATCTATAAATGCAGCTTTCAAGTACTTTGGTGTATCAACAACAACAGATAAATCTTGATGTGAAGGTCAAAAAGAAAAATCCACTTAACCAAACTATTTTTACCTTTGGTTGAGATTACTTTCTCAATAACAAATAGGTCCTGCTCTGTTTTTTGTAGCACCTGTTTATAAACGGAACCTAATATCGGTTCCCCACTAAGATCTTTTAGCACGTAAGTAACAGGTATTGTCAATAATACCTTATCAACAATAAATACTTTTTTTGACCAGTTAGGGGTATAGCCCTTTTCAAGAATTTTTTTTTTAATGGAACTCTGACTCTATCAGTTTTCTTAGACTTATGACATCTGTAGAGATTTTCATTTGCTAGTACAGGGTTTTTACTGCTTCATTAGGTGTTATTCTGATTGATCTATGTGTTGTGTTATTGTAATCGTTAATGATCTGCTGCAAATTATCAACGTAATTATTTGTGTTATTTGTTGTAAAGTGCTTGTAGATCTATTCTCTTAGCGTTCTGTTAAATCTCTCAACGATAACGCTCTTGCCCTCATTGCCTGTCGTATACTTGCTAATATTATTTTTCTTGAGGAAGTCTTCAAATCTCTAGTTGAAAAACTCAACCCCATGATCTGTCCAAATCTTATCAGGTTTTCGCTCACTGGTTTTTATGATATTATGAAATGCATCTGTTATTGTGTTTCCCATTTTATCTTTCATTGGCACACTAAAAGCGGATTTACTCAAGACATCAACAACATTAAAATATATTTGTTACCACTATTGCAATTAGCTACTTGGGACATGTCAGCAAGATCAACAGCCCAAATATCATCTACAGCGTTCGCAACAACCTTTCTCCATGGAAACGTTTTTTTTTTTTTTTTTTTTTTTTTGTTTGTGTGTAGCTCTTGCGCAAAACTCACACTTTCTGGCACACCAATTCCAAGTTTATATTTTGATCCAATAATTCCTTGAACAAGTCTTCTATCAAACAGTTCTCGCAAATTTTGTGGTTTTAGTGCGCTTAACTCTTCCAACATCACTTTTTCACAATCTAATATGTCAGTTGGATTGTCTCTGCAGCAAATATGTCTCATCCAATGATTTCACGATGGTTACATCGTTTACAATATGTAACAAGCTTATTGCCTTACCCACAAAGATGTCTATATTCGTTACAATTACACATTAGTTTTTATTGTTTTTATTATTTGTAGCATGGAGAATGTGGCCGCATTAATACTATTTCAGACAGTGCTTCACCTGTTTTCACTCCAAGATCAGCTTGTGGGTACACACTCTTTTTTCTACCATAAACTGGGCAAATGTTCATCATCATTCTTCTGTTATTTTTTGTTATTATAATGTTTTCATCATCATTAGCAGTTTTAGCTTTACACTTCAAGCAATATGTGTCTATATTATACTCAAATGTTAGATACAATTACATTATTGCGGTGACTGCTAAATTATCATTAGCAAGTGTTGGTTGCGGTTCAAACTGCGTAACAAAATCAAGAAAAGATTGGTATTGCCCATTGTTTAATAAACATTACGCAACGGTAACCACAAACTACTGTTCCAATTGGTTGTATTCGATTTGACGAATAATTTGTTTTTACTAACATATATTTTTATATTATGGCATGGTGGTAGCCCAAATGAATCAAAGTAATAGTTATTTGTACAGCGCTGCCCAGTGCGTACCTGAGCCATCATCGAAGTCTTGGATGTTAATTACACCACATAAACCAAGAGGCTGTTTTTCTGGTAATTGATCCTTTGAAAAAACTCCAGTAAAATTTTATATATTTTTTAGCATATCTTTTATCTCAAAATTACTTAGCGCCTTTACCGATGGTTCCTGGTAATGTTAGTCCCCTCCCTATTCTCAATAGATTGGGGAGTAGACTCCCTGCTATTCCTGAAAAGAGCGGGCCTATAAACCCGCCTTTCATTTTGGTTTGTTTTCGTTTTGTCTTTCTCGTTATTTTTTTTTTTTTTTTTTTTTTTCTTGTCCTTGTTTTCTTTGGCATTATTATTATGTTTGACACACAATTTCTCGTACTTTTGATACCGCTACCTTGATTTGTTATGCCACGCCGCAATGTTGCTTTACTTGTTGCACCTGATATCGCTCCTGATGCAGCTGCAAGACCAAGTGTACCTAGCACAGGTATGATTTTTGGTGCTATTATGCTTATTAATGTTGATATTGCAGGACCAAAGAAATTACCAACTTTATTCATTGAGGCTATTTGTGTCGAACACAGGTTTAGAATGAATGGCTCTCCATTTGTAATTTGTTTCATTTGAGTTTTGGTCAACATTAGTTTTGTTGCACTTATTGTGTTTTGGGGTCATTTGGATTTATTTTTAACGAAACTTCTCTTCGAGCTGCAACAGCTCTTGGTAGTTTTTTCATTTGTCCCTGGGACAAGCTTACTTCAACTGGCATGTAACTCATTATTTTATAGTCTTAGATAAAACTATACTTGAATGGCTATTTTGACATTAATTCCATTAAGTGTTAAGTATCTATCTGATGTGATAAGTGCATATGAGTAATAAAGATTAATAGGTGCAGTGCCAAGATTCCATATTGCTTCAAACTCAGCAGGGCTAACCAATATTCGTTTTGAATGTTTTGTCACGGCAAAGTGAAATATTGGGTAAAATGTTCTAAATTCTTCTATGCTGATTTGTAAATCACTATCAGCGCCTTGGTACTTCTGCATGGCTTCCATAAGCATTACGTATGCTCTAGATATATTTCTTGTTGCAAGATTAAAGTTACATTCCAATGCTTTTTCAGGATAGTGTCTAGAGTTAATTTTAACGTTGATTCGGTTAACATCCATGTTATCAAAAACTTTACTGTTTTGTGTTTGATCGTTAATTCTTGCCTGTTATTGAAACACAATAAATATATGTCTTGGCAACTGTTGAATTGATGCACTTGTTATTCTCCATGAATAGTTTATTGTTCCTGCCAGTATTGACTGTCTGTAAATTTTATTTTGCTCCCAACAAAAATTTTCTTGAATAAACTAGAAGAGCGCTATCAATCTCAAATTGTTTGGACAATGATGGCACAATCTTTGGCATCCATAGCGATAAATTGTTGATCATGACCATCAGCAACTCCAGCAGCCTTAATAATATAATCACCTGGATCAGCTCGTTCTAAAATAATTGTGTTTTTAATACCTCTAAAAACTTTATTTACATTTCTACAAGAACCAAAAATTGTAGATAACTGTAAAAACATTGAACTTGTATTATCTCCATCAAAGCAAATTTTGTGGGTAGCATAGCTTTCCTTGTACATATTATTCTTTTTCTTTGTATAAATTTAATTTCATGAATCTTTGCAATAGTTGTTGCTGTATCAGCATTAGCAGGTGGGGGAGTTATTCCTAGTGTGTTGCAAATGATAATTAAAACACCAACTGTCGCTGCTAAATCCACTCCAGCGGCCCAAGAAATACCGTTTAAATTAGCAATTGCAAGAAGAACTCTTCGTATCGTAATTAAGCTTTCTGCACCATTAGCTCTAGCAACTATATTCGTTGTAAAAAAAGTCTTTTGAAACAGCACCAACTTCATCAGTATCCTTGAACCAGAACATATTAGTAGCAACACTTTTTTAGTAATCCTCGCTGAACGAAACGAGGTTAAGCATTGTGCTTGCAATAGGCAAGTGTGTAGAAAGTTCTTCTATTGTTTGATTGTCAAATTGATAACTTGCACTTTGAAACAAACTCCAGCCATTGGTTTCTAACGTGATTTCTGTATTAACAGGAAATGCAACTGTTGCGTCAGCTAGTGTCATCAGTTTTCCACGCACTTCAAGAAATGCTTTGTGGGGTAGTAGATAGAAGTGCTCATCTTGCACATTAATTATTCGTTGACCTAGTTGATTAGGATTAATGGAATTATCATCTAAATATTCAACGTACTCAAACTCTGTTGTTCAATCATCATGCTCGGTTATTTCACTCAGATTTATGTAATCTTTTGTAGACATCTTTGTTTATTTTTATTTATACACAATATTAGTTTCAATCTGCACTGTCATTTTGCCATTGATAGCATCAAGTGTTAAGTATCTATCTGATGTAATTAGTGCATATGAGTAATAAGGATTAGCGCCAAGATTCCATGTTACCTCAGTCTCAGCTGGTGATCCTAAAAGTCTTTCAGGATGTTTTGAAACATCAAAGTGAAATATTGGATAAAGTGTTCTAAACTCTTCTATTGAAATCTGCGAACCACTGTCAGCATCCTGATATTTTTGCATTGCTTCCATTAGCATTACATAGACTCGAGATATATTTCTCGCTGCTTGATTAAAGTTACATTCCAATGCTTTATCAGGATATTGCCTAGAGTTTATTCTTACGTTAATTCCATTAACGTCCATGTTATCAAAAATCATGCTACTTTGGGTTTCATTGCCAATTCTCGCCTGTTGTTGAAACACAACAAAAACGTGTCTAAGAAGCTGTTCACTAGGAGCACTTGTTATTCTCCATGAATAGCTTATTGTTCCAGTTTGTCATTGACTGTCTATTAATTTTGTTTTGCTCAAAATAAATTTTTCTCGTGTACGCCTGAAGAGCACTGTCTACTTTTAGTTGTTTGGACAACTATGGCACAATCTTTGGCATCCAAAGTGAAAGATGAGAGATGACAAATTGTCCATCATCAACACCGTCAGCTCTAATCGTGTAATCATTTGGTTCAGCCCTGTTAAAAATAATTGTATGTTTTACACCTCTAAAAACTTTATTAACATCCCTGCAAAAACCAAAGATTGAGCTTAATGGAAGAAACATTGATATGGTATTACCACCATCTGTGTAGGCTCATCGCTTAGCATAACCTTCATTGTACGTTGCTCTTCTAGCGCCCCGTAATGCTACTCTTATTGCATTAGAAACATTTAAAGATCCAGCGTTATTTGCAGTAAGATCTGGTATGGTTGATTGAGCAGCTACGTCTGCACCAGCAGGAGTGAAGATTAGTCTGTTACTTACATCGGCATCACCAACACCACCTTGTCTAAATTCACTTTAAACAGCACCACCTAGACTAGTGTTCTTAAACCAAAACATGTTGGTTGCAACGCTCATAGAGTAATCTTCGCTAAACGAAATAAGGTTGAGTATTGTGCTTGCTATGGGCATATATATGGGGGATGTCTTCTATAGTTTGATTAGCAAGCTTATAACGAGCACTGTGAAACAAACCTCAACCATTATTTTCTAATGTTATTTCTGCACCAGCAGTAAATACAGCTGGTATACCTGGTGGAGCTGGAGATGTCATTATTCTGCCTCTTACCTCAAGAAAAGCCTTGTGTGGTAACAAATAAACATCATTATCTCGTGTATTAATTATTCTTTGTCCAGTCTGATTTGGGTCATTAGACTTCTCATCAAGATATTCAACATACTCAAACTCTGTTGTTGAATCATCAAACTCGGTTATTTCACTATGATTTAAGTAATCGATTGTAGACATTTTATTATTATCACTTTTAGACAAAAGTTTTACTATGATCGCACAATCTTTGATTTGTGTGTGCAAAACGTAGTTGTGTTTAAAAAGCTGGAATGTCTAATCTTAGTCTTGCGTTTTGATGTAATTGATTCACAATCTCCTCACCTCTTGGTGATAATATTTTTTTCTTTTTTCCTTTGCTATCATTGCTTTTGCTGTTTCGAGTGTTGGAGCAATTTCTGAATTCACTTCTTTTATTTCTGTTGCTGTTGGTGGTGGGCCCCCCTTAATTTTATCAGCAATATTTTGGCCCACAACAGAACCTGCAGCACATGATGATCATGTTGCACATGCTTTTGTTGCATCAACGGCAATTTAGACTACTTTACTATCTATACCTAGTATGTTTTCAACGATCTTTGAAATTTTTTTGCCAAAAAGTCCTCCAATTATTTTCTTCTGTAAATGTTTAGTTCCTTCATTATTTATTTGTTTTACACAATCTTGCGCATTTTTCATTGTTCAGATCAATTTAGCTCCCAGAATGATCTGTTAGTGACATTGTAATGCTTGGTATCTGTGTTTCAAGATTAACTGGGTAATAAATCATTTGCCTAGGCTGTATTTGCAACAGAGAACCTGGCGGCACATTAGGACTAAATGAGTAGATCGTTTGTCCTCTACTTCCTATGCTGCGTAAGAACCTTCAGCAATTGAACAGTTTATTAGTATTGAGCTTACTTCTGTAATATCAACAGGTTTTTTTTCCTTCATATGTGATTGTTGGTACCGGAGATCCGTAAGTTTTCTTGTCGAAGCCCAATAAAGAACCAAATGTTATTGGCGTATTAAAATTTACAAGAATATTACTTTTAGGTGTCATTATTGCCCTTATCGTGCTATAGTTTGGTTCAATTGTCACATTTGCTGAATTTACACCTTCTAATGACAACAATTGTTTTAATATAGTATTAAGATCAGTAACGTCGTAAGCACCAGGTGATCTTATAACAGATGACCAAACACCAGTTGAATAAGTAAAATCATCATTAACATCTGTCGTTACGTTAAAAATTGAGGACCACATTGTTGCTGAAATAAGCCCAATTTCATACTGAGAATCAGGCCCTAATTGAATTGGTGGTGTGTAAACAACTGAAAAATTACTTGTCGTTTGTTTTGAATCGCGAAGTAGAGTTGCTGTTTGCATTTTTATACTTTTAATTAGACAAAATTATATCGTTGTGGAGAACAGTGTACTCATCTGTGGTTAAGCTACCATTAGCTCTGAGGTGATCAAGTATTTAAACAATCTCATTGTCAATTTCTAATCCAGTATAACCAGCCCATTTTGATGAGATTAACAACATTAGTCTGTCAACAAGCTCACCTTGACATCTGTAAAATTTAATGTTACCTCCTATTATCACACCATAACCAATTGTTTTGAACTCTTTATGAATCTCGTTTATAAGTGTTTCGGAAAAGTCTTCGTACTTTTTATCAAAAGCCTCATTTATTGTCAAATCAGCATATTTTGAAGATTTTGATTTTGTCAGACTTATATCTGCTGCAATAATTACTTTGTTGTAGTGTTACGACTCTATGGGTAATGTAACAGAATAAAAGACACAAACAAGCTTTCAAGATTGAAATGCAAATCTTTAATTTCCTAAAATATTAAAAGAATTAAAATAATTCGACAAACAATCAAAGTGAAAGAATTAAAATAACTTACAGTATAGAATATCCTAAAAAGTCCTAAATTGTTTTAAAGTTCACTTCCTGATGTTAATCCAAATAATCCGGATGTGGTATTCCGAATGAAAAAGCCTGTACTGTGCTGAAGTTGACAAGTTCTGATTTAATCCAAAATAATCCTTGCAAGTCTGGAATCTCACAAGTTTTAGAATAACGTCCGATAATTCCACGGAGCTGTATAGTAATTCAGATGAATTACTAATTAAATAAATATATTCCACACTGAACTGAAATAAATCTCAATACGACCTCTCTTTATTCAAGCAACTGTAAGGAATCCTTTATCACTGGATGAGTTGCTATATATACGCAGATTTTAAAAGGGAATATCCTTTCTCCGTCTTTAATAATATGGTATTTCAAAATAACACAACCCTCTAAGAACCAATCGGGAACTAGGTTACGCGTCATTTACCCAAAGGTCTAGCGTACTAAAAATCTTAAAGAGTAAACATAATGTTATTGTAGTATGGAATGTGACCTTTCAATGTTGATTTCTAAAAGTACAAAGCTAGGTCGACTTCATTTTTCCGCGCAATTGATCATGTGACCACTTATTGATCGAGCAGTAGTCGTATCTATACTGATATGCTAACCGCTATTCAGACTAAAAACAGAGATCATAAATTAGTAAATTAAATCATTATAAAAAAAATAAAAAGGTATGATTCCGTAACACCCTCAACCATCAACAAAAAAATAATGATTTATGCAATAAAAGCTTATTTTTTAATATGTACTTCCAACAAATAAGTAATTAAATCAAAAGGAAAATTAATACATGATAACAGTCATGTATACAAAACAGTGTAACGGTGGTATTATACACATGAAAATACATCATCGATTAAATTTTACTAAGAAATAGCCGTAACCTTAGCTTCTATTGATTTTATTTGTCCATGTCTCACAATCATGCCTTGAAAAGGTAACACTGGCACGATAAAAGTCACTTTAATATTGATGATCAGGATCGCTTCGCTGAATCTCTTGAAAAATTGTTCTATTAGATCTTGCCACATGTCGTTGCAGATGATGACATCATCGATGTATGCATCGCAATTTCTATTTGGATGTTATTATATTCATCAGACGTTGGAAACTTGGGGAACCTTCATCCAAAATGGTACGACTTTGTATTGGTAAAGTTCTGGAGTCGTGAATGCAAATTTTTCTTTCTCTCCGTAAGTGAAATTTGGTAGAATCTCTTCAATAGGTCAATATCTTGCGACGTATTAGTCATTTCCAATCCTGTCTAGAAACTGGAAATGAATATGTCCCGGTGACTCTATTTACTTTCTATACTCTATACAAGTACGGAAAGTGTTAATTTGTTTCTGCACTGAAACATGGTAAACTCCAGTCACTTTTATTTGGTTCATGTAGAATGTCTGTAAATAAATATTCATTTTCTTCTATCAACTATTTCAGTTCGTAAATCTCAGGCAGCAGTATGTGCGAAGTGTAGTGACTTCAAATCATCTCTTCAGATTTCTCATCTTCATTCAAATCTTCAATGTGTGAGACAAGTACTACTAAAGTAATCGATAATTTATATGGCTATCTCTATCTACATATTGTTCTAACATTCTAACATTTTGACAAAGTTGTTTCTGCTTTCACCTCCCAGAAGTATTAATAATAATTTAAATTCCCTAACCTTTTGTCAGTAGTATAAGGACCAAAATACTTAACCTAAAGAGGATTTTTGGGGTATAGGTAGCAAAACTAATACTCTATTATCTGACTAAAAAAAAAACTCCTACACTGACCCCTCGCAGCAAACAACAATAATTGGAAACCTTCAACCTACTCCCTTCCTGTTCCACAACAATTCCCAATTATATACCATCTCATAACAATATGTTACAATAATTCGTTCTAAAGTCTGATATAGTATCAGCTTCAGAAGACCAAACAGTGTGAAGAACCCGACCAAAACTCACACTATGGTCTCAGTTTTAATATTCCACAAAGGAATGGCTTTTATAAAACTTGTAGACGCACACTTCGCCGACAAGTATTGGTTGCCTAACATCGTCTCATTTATTCCTAAACGAGCAGACAACGACGTTTCATGGACTACACTAAGTAATTCCTGACGATAGTATCTAGGAACTACTATTTTACCAACTGACCACTCATCACCAGCAATTACTCTAAGCAATCTCTGTTTCCGTTCAAGGACTTCACTCGTCAAGAAGTAACAAGTACCTTCTTGCGTGGCTTCAGTTTCAGTCATAGCCCCCTGAAACAAACAGGAGATATCCGAATCTCCCTGTTGTAAGACATCTAGTGCTTGTCTTATTACACCCTGACTATTTTTATGAGACATAGTAGTTGAAAGAGTATCACTATCAATACTAGATTGAGGAGCAGAAGTGACCTCATGAAAAGCCTGACCCAAAAAGGTGTCTGCTAAAGGAAATACATCCTGTTCAACAACAATATTCCCAAGAGCATACTTTGCCATAGCTCTAGTAACTTCACAAGCTGGATTTAAACCAGGGATTTCTACTTCAATATGATCAACTCTTTGATCCATACTAAGCTTGTTAGTTACAAGTGGATTAACCACGACCTTATCTTTAGCTAGGTCATTACCTAGTAATAAATGGATGCCCTTTATAGGCAAAGAAGCCACTGCTCCTATGGTCACAGGTCCCGAAACTAAGTCTGATGACAAATTTACACAATGAAGAGGGACATTAACATATCCACAATCTACCCCATGTATTAATACACTTTCACTAGTAGAAGACTTCTCAGAAAACGGCAAAGTACTATCTAACAATAGACTCTGAGAAGCTCCTGTGTCTCTTAATATCTTAATAGGAGTAGCCTTATCCAAGTCACCAACAAGTGACACAGAACCCTTCGACATGAATGGTTCGTAATTCTTCATTATAAAATCAGACTGAGGTAAGCTAGCCTCCAAACAAATATCATCATCATTGATAAATGACCCTGACCTTGACTTCTTAATAACTAGAGCATTTGGAATTGCTCTATTATAATTCTGAGGCCTAAATTGCAACTTTAAGCAATCAGAAATAACGTGTCCCTTCATCTTTTAATATGAACACGTGGGCAGAGATAAAGTTTTCTGATATTCCCTATCAGAATTTTGATTCCTTACAATCACATCACCCTGAGGTCTGAAATTACTCGAACGAGTTTGAAATAATTTCTTAACATAAGATTGTTGAGGAAAAGTTTTAGTTGTCAATGGAACCTTGTGTATTGAAGAATATTCATCAGCTGTGATGGCTGCCTTTTCTAAAGTCTCAACTCCTTTCTCATTAAGATACACCTTAATATTATCACTGACACAATTCTTGAAATCTTCAATCAATACCAGTTGTTCAAGATTATCATAATTGCCTTCAACCTTCTTAGATGTACACCATCTTGTAAACAAACGTCTCTTTTCCCAAGCAAATTCTACATGAGTTTGATTTGTTTCCTTTTTACATTCTCTAAAGTTTTGACGATGAGTTTCAGGTACCAACTCATAAGCTCTTAAAATTTATTCTTTGACCACTTCATAATCAGCAGATTGTTCAGATGAGAGTGCAGTATAAACATCACTAGCTTTGCCAGTTAACACACTCTGCAATAATGAGGTCCACTTCTCTTTTGGCCATTCCAGATTCTCGGCAATTTTCTCAAAACTGAGAAAATATTTGTCTATCTCCTTTTCTCTAAAAGGGGGAACCTGTCTCAAATGTTTGGCCAAATCAAAGTATGAACCCTGATTGTCATGAGAATGCCCTTTGCTGGTCAATTCTGATTCCCTTAGTCTAAATTCTCTATCAGAATTTTTCTCCTGAAATTCTCTAACTTTATCTCTCTCTCTTTCCTCATTATCTCTTAATTTATCATCCTTATCTCTTAATTCCTTCTCTATTCCCCTTTGTTTATCCCTCTCTTGTATTTCATTTAATTTATTACTCTCTCTTATTTCTCCCTCTCTTAATTCCTTCTGAATTTCTCTTTCATTATCTCTTAATTTATTTTCCCTTCTTTCTTGTCTTTCCCTTTCCTGCCTTTCCCTAATCTTTTCCTTTTCCTCCCTTTCCCTAATCTTTTCCTTTTCCTCCCTTTCCCTAATCTTTTCCTTTTCCTCCCTTTCCCTAATCTTTTCCTTTTCCTCCCTTTGTATTTCCCTTTCCTTATCTTCCCTTCTTTCCTGCATCTGCATCTGTTCCCAGTGAAGTTTGATCTTTTCAATCTCTATATCCTTAGCTATCTGTAATTTCTTTCCCAAACCAGACGGAGATTCTTTTTTAACACTTGAAACCCTATCTTCAAAAATACCCGATTGTACCAAATATTGAATCAAGATACTTCTAATATCCTGCTTCAACATGGAAGCCTTCGCTTCAGTAAGACTATAATGTTGAGCAATTTCAAGTAATTCGTCCTTCTTTAAGGACTCAAATTTCTCCTGGGTAGGATCAGCTAAGAAACTCTCTACTCTGGATGTCATTATGAAAGCCTGTTAGTTTCTCTTTATTTCTTAATCTGGAAATCAAAAAACCACTAAAATTTCAAACAATGAAATTCAAATCCCAAAAAGAAAACTTTCCGAAGTATCAAAATCTCTGAAATATTAAAACTTCGAAAATATTTAATTAAATCTAAATTTCAAAATATTTAAATTCGGATCCCGAAATTATTCTAATTTCTAATCCCGGAACGGCCCCCAATTTATCCTGTTACGACTCTAGGGGTAATGTAACAGAATAAAAGACACAAAAAAGCTTTCAAGATTAAAATGCAAATCTTTAATTTCCTAAAATATTAAAAGAATTAAAATAATTCAACAAACAATCAAAGTGAAAGAATTAAAATAACTTACAGTATAGAATATCCTAAAAAGTCCTAAATTGTTTTAAAGTTCACTTCCTGATGTTAATCCAAATAATCCGGATGTGGTATTCCGAATGAAAAAGCCTGTACTGTGCTGAAGTTGACAAGTTCTGATTTAATCCAAAATAATCCTTGCAAGTCTGGAATCTCACAAGTTTTAGAATAATGTCCGATAATTCCACGGAGCTGTATAGTAATTCAGATGAATTACTAATTAAATAAATATATTCCACACTGAACTGAAATAAATCTCAATACGACCTCTCTTTATTCAAGCAACTGTAAGGAATCCTTTATCACTGGATGAGTTGCTATATATACGCAGATTTTAAAAGGGAATATCCTTTCTCCGTCTTTAATAATATGGTATTTCAAAATAACACAACCCTCTAAGAACCAATCGGGAACTAGGTTACGCGTCATTTACCCAAAGGTCTAGCGTACTAAAAATCTTAAAGAGTAAACATAATGTTATTGTAGTATGGAATGTGACCTTTCAATGTTGATTTCTAAAAGTACAAAGCTAGGTCGACTTCATTTTCCCGCGCAATTGATCATGTGACCACTTATTGATCGAGCAGTAGTCGTATCTATACTGATATGCTAACCGCTATTCAGACTAAAAACAGAGATCATAAATTAGTAAATTAAATCATTATAAAAATAATAAAAAGGTATGATTCCGTAACAGTAGACAGATGATAAAACTTTTGTTTCCAATAAAAGTTCATCTGTATTTAAAGTTTTTAATATTATTTCCTTGGTTCTTATTTTTTCACTGCCAAATGTTTTTAAAGTTATTTATCTTAGGTTTTGAATGATTGAAAAATGTAACATATAAATCAGACATTTCAGGTGTTAATATTTTTTCAATACTTTTTTATCATAGGTATCAAATTCTTTGTGAATTTCATCTATGCTCTTTAATTTAATTTTTATTTGTTCATCTAAACTCATATCTTTACCAAGGGATTCTTCATCATGGTATATATCTGGATCATGCATTAATAATTTTTTATATATTTTCTTCTTGTTGCGTTGATTGTGCTGTTAACTTCTTGTTTTGTGTCAATTTAATTTTATCTTAATTTGTTGATCTAAACTCATATCTTCACCAAGGGATTCTTCATCAAGATATATATATGGATCTTGCATTAATAATTTTTTGAATATTTTCTTCTTGTTGCGTTGATTGTGCTGTTAGCATCTTGTTTTGTGTCAATTTCTCGCTGTTTTTAATAACCCCTTATAGTTCTTGTTGTTTAATTAGTTTCAGTGTCTAATTTTGTTTCATCTGGCGTTTCTCCTAAAATAGCGGTTGTTATTGGTTTAAATAATTTTGCTTCTTCTTCCTCAGTTGAGATGTTAAATTATCGACTAAATCAATAGACGGTTTCACAGGACGTTTAATTGGTACAAACTTATTTATGCGAGTATTTATATCAACTCGGTATTCATATACAGAAACAATAGTGTATTTCAACATACATAATCTTTCGTTCTTTTATGGATATCAATTTTCTTTCTTATTATATCCTGTATGTAAATGAGTACTTGTGTTATTACGACTTATGTTTCATTCATACACTCAAAATGTATATGGTAGCCAATACTAAAATTTTCCATAAAGATTTAAGATAAGTTTTGTTTTCGTTATAATATGTTTCTATTTTATAGCCTTATAGTACTTGTAAATATTATTTGCACCACCATGATCGAATTTGTAATTGTTTTGTATATGTATATCTTCGTCAACTATTAAAATGTGTTGCAATATACTCGTCTTGATCCCCCCAGTAATATATCCATCGCCCCAATAATCCATCCGTCCAAATAATCCATCCATCCCCCAATAATCCATCCATCCCAATAATCCATCTATCCCAATAATCCATCCATCCCCCCAATAATCCATCCATCCCAATAATCCATCCATCCCAATAATCCATCCCCCCCCCAGAAATCCATCCATCCCCGACTATTAAGAGTCAACAACTTATTCTCAAATCCTTCCTTTATTTGTTTTAATTAAATTGGAGAGAGAGAGAGATTCAGTGTCCTTGGAAAAATTGGCTATATACTAATACATTTTAGATGACCCTACATAGGTTGAATATAATTGATATGGAGTCAAATATAATATATGAATTAGCACAAATCAGTGTTATGCCAGTTTGAATAGAGACAAGAGGTTAATTAAACCAGAGAAGGTTTATAAATGAAAAATGCACATTTCCCTTTAAAAAAAAAATTTAACTGACATTAAAATTAATTTCGTAGTCAAATATTTGCAGGATTTGTTTAACTGTTAACTTTCTTCATCTTTTTTTGTCTTCAATTTTGTGCAATAAAAAGTTTTAAAAATATATTCCCATTTAGTAAGAAAAAACACGTTTCAAGATTCTGTTGCATGAAAACCAAAATATAATGTAATATAATGCACCATACGAAACATTGTTGTTTGTGCTTATTAGGTCGAATATACAAAATGCATCAAGGAAAATGCAGCTGGAATGTGCCATGTTTTCATGCACAGATATCCTTTATCAAATAACATTATTCTACCAAATATGACTTTATTTATTTATATTTCCAATCTCTCTCTCTCTCTCTCTCTCTCTCTCTCTCTCTCTCTCAGAAACCAGATATGATGAAGAAATAATGCCTTTTATTTGTTGACAAATTAAGCTACACAGTTGAAGGTTTATCTGGTAAGTAAATTATGACTCATGTTTCTCTCCTAGACTAAACTTATTATTGACCTACGGCAGTCCATAATTTTGGGGAAAAAAGAGACGATGGATAAGAAAGGAAGTGCTAGATTTTTCCAACATTAATGTTCTATTGTTATTATTTTACTGCAGTATATAATTTATCTGACAGGCGAATCTAAAACTGTTTTGAGGTTCGAGCTTAAAATGGTGGTGGTTAGTTTTGCTTATGATGGCAACACTTTTCTCTTTTTGTTAACATTAAAAACATGTTTTTAACATGGAAAACCACACACACCCTCTCATAAATCTGCCCCTGTATCTTGTCGTAGGTTAAATGGTTGTTCCGTGGTTTTAAAAAGTTACATTTTTTTGTTGATATTAAACATTAAGAATGTATTCAAATACGTCTCATATACATACATCCGCCCGTATCCGTGTAGGTGTCAGAAAAACGATTAAAGTATACAAGATCTTTCTACTGTTCCGAACATTAATGGACTTCCCGGTTATGCGACTCTGTGATGTCAGAGACAGGACACCTGAAGCATTTGGCTAGTTAGTCTTGTTGTGAACATTTTATGCCTGAATTTATTAATTATGGAAATAAATATAGCAGTTTCGAGTATGGACTGACATTTTGATCCCTCAGAAATCCAGCTTGAGCCGTTGTCGAACGAACTCGTTGATTTTGACAGCTCTGAAGCTTGTGGATCAGACAAAAATTCTGATGTAAAAGAGGATATCAACATCAACAGACTTGTAAACAGGTACTGGTATGTACCGTTTTCTGTATGGTTTACAATTTATACTACAAAACTATATGTTCATTTTCATTTTTAGTTCCACCGAATATGAATTTGATTGTTTAAAAAGTAAGAGATCCATTGTATCCGTGTTATGGTTAGGCTGGGGGCGATGTACTGAAACATAGTACTAATGGAGATGAAATACAGTAACGTAAAAGAAACTTAAGTAACGAAGCAAGAAATTAAGCAGTTTGCACACACAGTATTGATTATGTTAAATAATTTTTTATATTTTTTTAAAAACATTTTTGTTGTTGTTGTTGTTGTTGTTGTTGTTGCTGTTTATCAATTGACATTAATATGAAAATTTATGGTGCTGGTGTAAAGTAATGGAGCACTACTTGAATACACAGTAAGGTATACTATACTATGGTAGCAAATATAAACACGACATATAGTCATTTAAGTAAGCATAATTATATTTGTTTATTTATTTCTGTATCTAGTTTGGAGACCTTTTATTCATTGTTTTTATTTTTCTCGGTTTTTATTTAAAATATTTTTGAACAGTAATGGAGAGGAAATATAGTAATGAACCCGGAATTACAATAATGGAACATAGGCATTATGCACGAACAGTAAAGAGATTTTGGATGTTGATGAATTTTTAAAAAATTCTCACTTTGTTTTGGTTGTTTTAGTTGTTCCTCTATTGAAATATATATGATGACGCTGGTGTACAGTAATGGAACATCAATATACAGAAAGGTACATACTATTATATAGTAGCAAATAAAAACGACGTATCTCTCTCTCTCTCTCTCTCTCTCTCTCTCTCTCTCTCTCTCTCTCTCTCTCTCATGACACACGCCTATGTTTACCTTCAATATGATTAATCTGAGACGGGTGTAAATATGAAGATTTTCATATTACATGTGACTTGGAGAATCATCCTTCTTAATATGCTGGTATTTGTTCCTAATCTTAGGAGTGTTTGCGCACGTAGGCAAAAAGAATATAAAATACTTTACAATGTATGCACGTATAACAAGAATTATATTCCACGGAAATAATTTGTGAAATGAAAACAGGTCCTAGGGTGGAAACACGCTAATAACTTTGTTAGATACTTTTTCAGCTGGGATAGACTTAAAGAAGAAAATGTATTAAAGAAAATTTTTGACCGTGAAATTTAGCTCATAAATATATATTAGACGGATAGAATTAAAGAAGAAAATGCATTCAAGAAAATCGTTGACTGTGAAATGGAGCTCAAAAATATGCACTTGAACGTTATGTAAATGCATCAAATTTAATAGATTTTACAATCTGAAATCTTTAAAATGTTTCTTTTCTCATTATCTATGTGAATCATGTTAGAGAGTTATAATTTGTCGCGTACCTGGATTATAGCTAAGAACCCAAGTTATGGCACCTCTCTCTCTCTCTCTCCTCTCTCTCTCTCTCTCTCTCTCTCTCTCTCTCTCTCTCTCTCTCTCTCTCTCTCTCTCTCTCTCTCATGCAAACGCCTATGTTTACCTTCAATATGATTAATCTGATATGGGTGTAAATTTGAAGATTTTCATATTACAGGTGATTTGGAGAATCATCCTTCTTAATATGCTGATATTTGTTCCTTTTGTTAGGAGTGTTTGCTCGCGTAATCATAAGGAATATATAATACTTTACAATTTATGCACGTATGAGAAAACTTTCAATCGACGGAATTTGTAAATGAAATCATACCCTAGGGTGGAAATATACACATTCAATTTTTATAGCTTTTACGATCTGAAATCTTTTTCATCTAAGGGCCAGATTGTATACGCGAAGATGACTCGCTCGAGCTATCTACTGAATCAATCCTTGGCCGTCTCAGTGATACGTTCATTAACTTCAATTTACTAGCTGAGCGCCAATCTATCAAATAATGCCCGGTTGACCAAGCAATCGAGCTTTTGTGTGTAAATCATATTGATCAATTTTCCTCACAACAGATCAGATCTAATCATTGAAAATCCATAGCGAAATGTAGATCCATTACAAAGGTATAGTCAAACCTTTCTGCAAAGACTACTCTGAGGACAATCTAAAAGTTGTCTTAATGAACACGTCGTCTTTATATACATGTTTTGATTTATATATAAATGGGACTTATGGACTTTTACCCTTATACGCAGATGGTCCTTATATACAGTCCTTATATAATGGTTACTATAAAGATTCTCTGTTTCATTTATTTATTTTGTTGACGTTACTTCCTATATAAATCATTATATCATGAAAAAGCTAAATGTTGCATTTCTTTCCGATCAATAGCATGCTAGAATATGTTCAGATTCAGTTTTAAATCAGACCTTTATTTCGGTGCAGCAAGTAATTGTATATTTTGATCAAAACTTGATAAGGCATGGGAAAAGGTAAAATTTGAATAAAAGCTATGTAGCGAAATGTTAAAATGAACCCTAGCTATTATGTTTTCATAAATAGAAAACGTTACGTAACTTAGCCGAACACATTAACCCCATACTAGGTAAAAAAAATTCTTCTAAAGTTATACCACGCCCTATAGTTTACGCCTAAGTTATTTCATTCGACCTTGCATAGATCAATACGGGCTCTGAAACATTTGTGAAAATTTCTGAATACATATTAAACACTATCTGCAATATTAAAATATGAACTCATAATGTTCAGAAACGTAACTTCACGCTTATTTTTAAAAGGTATTTGATACCCCAAAAATAGTACATATCTTCAAGGTGCTAATTTTGTTGACATTATTGTAATTTCTTGGCAAGTATTAGGGAAAGAAATTTGCTTGGTTCAGAACGTAAGTTCACTTTGATCATTAACCTAAGAGTTAAAAGTTCAAAAACAGAAATCATCAGATGTTTTCAATGAATCTTAAAATAAAATCAAACCTGCTTTGTCAAAGGATATAACTCTATAGCACTAATTTTTCATCATCTCTACGCAGTTGTATAAAATATAGCTTGCTGACGTAACAGCATCAAGAGGTCTTGGATGACATAAGTACGCGCGCTGCTGTCAGTCACCCGCCTCTGACACCACACACCCTCAGTTTCCGAAGATTTACGGAAATTATGCATACGAAGCGGGCAGGCTTACTTTGACCTATTTCTTTTTTTTTTTTTAGAAAACGACTGGGTGCTTGAAGATCAGACTTTCTGCAAAGTAAAACATGTGTTTGCAGAATTTAAATTCTATAGTAAATAGGAAAAACAAACACCTTGGAAGAAACCCTTTAACTAAATTATTCACATACGCACTGACTAAAAGGTGATACAAACAAGAAACTTTCGGTATAATTATATAATGATAATTCCATGGTTAAAGTCTCAAGTCTGATTCGCTAAAATACGCTGAATTCAATGTAATTGTTTTTTCCCTTCCCTCTTATCAGCATCACATCCTTATCAGAAATACTATTTACAAATATAGCATGTGAACGGTATTGTTAACTTGTTAACTTCAGTGAAATATAATACAAAGTTAAAGAAAAGAAAGTACTTCATAAATGTGAACCCGAAATATCACAATATCACATTCTTTTGCAAATGCTTTATGATCAATGATACATCATGTAAAGGGGGGGGGGGGCATTGGGCAAGGGTGCATTATACGCGTTGTTGACAATTTCAGCTTTTTCGGTGATGATATAAATAGTTATCGCCATGTACGGTTATATAAAAAAATTACTGAAATTATATACAGTTGAAGTAGAAATACATACAGCATTTAATGCTCCTAAATTACACCGTGTTACAAAAAAAAATGTCTTTTTGTTCCTGGGTAGTAAGTGTTATTTCCTAATTGCTTATGCCTCAAAAGTGTAGAAAATGACTATTATTCCCCACAAACTTTGCTTTTGTGACCAGGACAGTGATATTTTGAAATTTACCTATTTTCCAGAACATTCCAGATAGATTCAGTGCTGAGTAAACTTGGAGTAACTTCTAGAACTTTCCAGTAATATAAATAGTAGTATAAACACAGGGGCCTTAAGTCCACCAGTTCAGTTTAGTTCCAGCTGCATAAGTGAATACATATCTGCATTGTTCTCAGATGGCGTCAAGAGGCTGCAAGCATCCGGCAGACGCATTTTGCTATGTCTGCGGCCAATTTATCAAGACAAGAGCGAAAAAGTACTCCGTGGAAGCATCTGCTAAGATGTGTGAGGCCTGAAAGGCATATTTCTGCATGCCTGTCGGGGATCAAGACAAACCCTGGGCACCTCATTTCACCTGCGAGCACTGCAAAAAAAACCTCTGGAAGGTAAGGTGGACAATTGTTGCTCGGAATTTTATGTTATAAAATTTGTTAAAATTTTTAAAATTGTAAAAGTTTTAAATTTTACAATGTTTTACACTTTTCAATGTTATTGAAAAAATATATCATATATGAAAAATGTTGCGAGAATCTCTTAAACATTAGTCATGGGTGAAATAAATGTATTTTTGTAGGATGGTTCAGAGGGGAAAAGAGAGCCATGAAGTTCGCTATCCCAAGAATTTGGCGGGAACCCACTGACCACTCAAGCAACTGCTACTTCTGCATGGTGGACCCTTCCAAACGTCCGACTGGCAAGAATGCACCTGCTATCACGTATCCGGACCTTCCTTCATCCATCGCCCCGGTGCCACACTGCCATTAGCTCCCCGTACCCACTCCTCCGGAGAGAGAGAGAGAGAGCAGCCGTCTTTAGAAGATAGCAACAAGTCAGAAAGCGAGGAAGACGTTGTAGATCCAGATGACAATTTCAGAGGTGGAGCTGAGGAGAGAAACCCATACTACACCAACCAAAAAGACCTAAACGACTTGATTAGAGATCTTGGTCTCACCAAGTCCAATGCCGAGCTTTTGACGTCTAGGCTCAAGCAGTGGAACTTGTTGGATGAAAGTGTGCCACTCGCAGATCAGAGGAAGCGTCACCAACCTTTTTCCAGCTTCTTCACCCGTCAAGATGGGCTCTGCTTCTGCCACAATGTGACCAGTCTGTTCGAGGCAATCGGAATCGCCTGTAACCAGAATGAGTGGCGCATCCTCATTGACAGCTCATCCAGGAGCCTCAAAGCCGTGCTGCTCCATAATGGTAACAAGTACCCGTCTCTTCCCCTGGCTCACTTGGTGCACCTCAAAGAGGATTGCAACAGCATCAAGACCTTGCTGGACGCCTAGAAGTATGATGAGTACGGCTGGGAGGTAATAGGAGACTTCAAAATGGTGGCATTCCTGATGGGTGTCCAAGGCGGTTTTACCAAGTTTTCCTGCTATTTTTGCCTTTGGGACAGCAGGGACACCAAGGCGCACTACCACAGGCGGAACTGGCCACAGCGGACCGAGTTCTCTGTGTGGAGCAACAAAGTAAAGTGGGAGCCACTGGTGGAACCCCGGAAGGTGCTGATGCCACCGCTGCACATCAAATTGGGCCTTATGAAACAATTTGTCAGAGCTCTAGATAAGGAGTCGGCAGCCTTCAAGTACCTTCAAGACTTCTTCCCTAAGCTGTCTGAGGCAAAGGTCAAAGCCGGTGTCTTCGTCGGACCACAGATAAAGAAGATCCTGGAGTGCAATAAATTCCCCAAGAAGTTCACTCGTAAGGAGAAAGCGGCTTGGAACAGCTTTGTCGCAGTGGTTCGGGGCTTCCTGGGCAATCAAAAGGCCGAAAACTATGTGGAGCTGGTTGAGACTCTGGTGAAGAACTACGGCACAATGGGCTGTTGGATGTCCCTCAAAGTCCATATCCTTGATGCTCATCTTGATAAATTCAAGGAGAACATGGGAGCGTACTCGGAGGAGCAAGGCAAGCGCTTTCACCAGGATATACTGGACTTTGAACGTCGCTACCAAGGACAGTATAACGAGAACATGATGGGAGACTACATTTGGGGGCTGATTCGTGAAAGTGATTTACAGTATAATCGTAAATCTCGAAAAACTACTCACTTCTAAATCTTTTGTAGTCATTTTTGTATTACTTTAGTATAAATACATGTTAATTTGGATTCATATGTTGGGGTTGTTCTGACTTTATGAGAACGAAAAGACACAAATTCGCCCGTTTTCTCATTGGAAATAGGTAAATTTAAAAATATCACTGTCCTGGTCACAAAAGCAAAGTTTATAGGGAATAATAGCCATTTTCTATACTTTTGAGGCATAAGCAATTAGGAAATAACACTTACTACCCAGGAACAAAAATTGTGTTACATAGTGTTATGGTTCATATAGGTATACTTTATCTCATGAACATTAGCATGAAATTTTTACAATCATACCTCATTATAACAGTATAAAGCTAACGGTGATTGCTCTTATATATATCAATCAGATTTAGCTTTTATCGTATTAAAAAAAAGCTTTTCTTATTCGGCTGTAAACAGTAAATGTCCGATTATCATGGAAGATCAAATACTTTAAAAAAATAATAAGACGAAGAAAATCTGACAGTTTCAGTGCTGTGAAAATTAATTCTGATATATTAAGAGTGTATGATGAAGTACCGGTATACCCATCGTGACTAAAGTCCCCAAGAAAGAATATTTAAATTGTGTTCAAATTTTTCAAAGATGTACGCTATTAGTCCCTTGATTTATTTTTTTTTTTTTTGTTTTACAAAAAAAGAAAACAAGTGAACTAGAAGTAAGAAAGAAAGACAGACAGAACTAACAAACGAAGCAAAGATAGAGAAATAAGGAAATCGGGAAAAATGTAGAGAATATGAAAAAACAACCTACTAAACGGAAGAAAGGGAGAGAAAAATTTGATAATTTACCGCTGAGTCAGGCAAAAGTTCTATAAATGTTTTGTTTTACATTATTTTCTTCAACAAGCTTGGACATTTAAGTTACATTAAGAAACACTAAATATGAGTATGAAAACTGTTTTATTTTTGGTGTCATGCCTGGTACCATGTACGAATTTCGTACAAAAAAATGTTGTTTTTGGGGGGGTTAAACTAATTTTAATTATGTAATACTAACCTATTGCTATTGCGTAGCTAATCCATTTCCGTGACGGGAAATACCCGACCGTATGATAAGAATATATCCTCCCATAGAGTTAACTAGAAAGTTCTAGTGAATAGGACTCCCTGTGTAAACCCCTCAGTCTTTTGCATGTGTCAGCCACAATTCATCACTCTTTTTCAGGACGTAGCCTTACTAGTGGGACATCAGTGCGGGAGGGAGGAGGGAATCTGGCAATAGCAACAGGTAAGTATTACATAATTAAAATTAGTTTTACCCTCAAAAACCAACATTTTAATATCAGTAATACTTTAATGTTGCTATTGCGTTGCTAAATTTGCCAGTTTGGTGGGAGGTTGATCATCTCACAACTGGTTAAGGAAAATAACAAGGAATACTCACCCACGCTGTAGAGGCGTTGACTACTGCCGGATGGTATCCGCTTGGGCCACTTTGTGAGCTACGACTAGTGAACCCAAAGAAAATATGCCTTCGCTTTGGTGAGCAAACGAACGAAGGTAAAATGAGAAGAAGGTAGTGTGAGATTGCCAAAACGCGGCATTCATCACGTCCTTCAGAGACGAATTAGTTAAATAGGCCCATGAGGTAGCAATGGCTCGAACCTCATGAACTTTAATTTTCATGATATAAAGATCCCTCTTGCTAAGGTACTGGTAAGCTCTAGCTGTACATAAAAGTATGTCCTGATCATCCCCAGCAGAGGTACAACTGAGACTGGGGATCTGGTTGGCAAAGGAGAGCAACCGACTCATAATTCCCATTGAATCTCAAACAGCCTTGCTATATGGATAGAGCATGAAGCTCGCTCCATCGTCTCGCGGACGCTAAGGAGAGCAAGCGACAGTCTTGAGGGTAAGGTTCTCGAAAGAAGCCTCACTTAAAGATTCATAGGGGGATTTATTAAGGGACCACAAGACACACGAGAGATTCCACATAGGCAACAGAGAGTGAGACACTGGTCTTTGCAGTTTGAAATACCTGATCAGGTCTGCTAAGTGAGAGTCCGCACAAATAGTCGGACCCTTCGAAAGTTTGAGAGTGTTAGAAAGGGCCGCCCTATAGCCCTTGATAGTAGAAACTGAGCATTGTCTCTCTTCAAACAAGAACAGAAGAAAATCAGCCACTGCGCTCAAAAGGGACAGCTAGGATTGATACGATTCCTACTGCACCAATCGAAAAAGATTCTCCACTTGGCATCGCAGACCTTTGATGTAGATCGCCTCTTGGATTGAACGATGCACTTGGCGACTTTGCTCAAAAACTTCTCGTGGCGGAGAGATCGTTTGAGATGAGCCAAGAGTGAAGGTGGAGAATCTGTGGGTTGTTGTGCAGAAGAGAACCCCTGTGCTACGACAGAAGGTCCCTCCTCTGAGGTAACATCCTGGGCTGGTCTACCAGCAAGTCGAGAAGATCGTTAAACCACGATCGTTGGGGCCACCGAGGGCCTATCAAAATGAGCTGTGTCCCCCAAAATCTGAACAGGGAATCTGCTACGGATTGGTGCAGAGACCATTCCGTGATGACTATCCGTCCTTTCCTGAACAGACTGTCAACCAAAATATTCTTTTTGCCAGGAATGTGGCGAACTCGAAGGGCAATCCCTTCCGAGGTTGCCCAGCGAAGGAGGTTCCAAACCTTGATGCAGTGAGATGGGGCATGTGTGCCTCCTTGTCTTCTGAGGTAAGCCACCACTGACGTGTTGTCGGAGGAGACCATCACGCAGCGACCCCTTATGTTGTCGATGCACCCCTGATGAGCTAAGATCACTGCCCTAATTTCCAAATTGTTTATGTGGAAGGTAGATTCTTCCTGGAACCACGAACCCTGAAGAATCAGACCCTCCGGCTCCAGATGAGCGCCCCACCCTGAATCTGACGCATCTGCAAACATATAGGAGTGGGGATCAGGGGCGTGTATAGGACTCCAGCAAGAAACCGGTCCCGATTGATCCACCAAGACAGATGATGGTGGAAGACCTGACCTAGAGAAATCCGAACATTCAGAGGGTCCCTGTGTGGTTTCCAGTTTGGCGGAAGGAGAAACTGGAGAGGAGGCAAGTGTAGTCTGCCTAGGGTGACCAGGTCGGCTGCGGAGTTCAAGGTCCCCATCAGAGAAAGAAAGACGAGCCGACAACGTGGTCTTGGCTTTCAGCATCTCCAACCGGGACAGGATCGTGTTTAATCCCCTGTTCGTAAGGAAATTCATCCACACGTAAATGCAATCCTGAGGTAGAGAAAGCTCCGACTTCTCTAGGTTGGATAAGAGACCCAGTCTGGTCACTATAGACCAACAGCGAGACAGGTCGATTCTGAGGGGACTGGAGCATGCCATTGTGGATCAACCAATCGTCGAAATATTGGAGGATTGGGATACCCAGTGACCTTAAGTGGGCTTCAACTACTACCATGACCCTGGTAAACGCTTTGGGTGCGGAGGCTAGACCGAATGGCAGAGAGCGAAATTGGAAGACCTCTCCGTCCAAGCAAAACCGGCTAGGGATGTGAAGATACGCATCCTGAAGATCGATGGAAACCGGCCAGTGGCTGGGCCTTATGGTATTCCTGACTGAAGCTGCTGTTTCCATCTTGAAGGGTTCCTCCTGCAGAAATTTGTTTAGGGCGGAAAGATCGATAATTAGACGAAACTTTCCCCCCTTTTTGGGGTACCACGAACATGCGGGAGTAGAAAGCCAGAGAATGGTCGTTGAACACCCTCTCCACTGCACCCTTCTGGAGAAGGGAGTGTACCTCTTCCTTTAACGGCACCAGATTCGACTGGTGGAAAAAACATGGGGGTCCTTACTAGAGGAGGATGATCTCGAAATCGAAGACGGTATCCTTCTTGTATGATAGAGAGGACCCAGCCATCGACGCCGCGGACCAAGCCTCTGATAAATAAAAGGTTTAGTCTGGCACCTACGGGAACCCACGGAAGAGTGACGCTCTGCAGTAGAGGGATCGAGTCCCTAGGGCCGACCCCCACTTTTTCGTAGGAAAGGATGGAGGGCCCGAACACTTCTTCCCTTGGCCTCTGAGGCGTGTCCTTTTAGGTACCGACTGACAAAGGGGAGGTTAAACTGAGATGGTTGCTTAGACTGGGGATGCGTGGCTTTAAAAAAGTTTGGTGAAGGGCCCTGTGGCCTTTCAGGATGACTTCGCTTCCCGGCCGGTTTCGAAGGGCCAGGCGCCGATGCGATGTTGCTGGTCTCTCAAGTCTTGAGACGCAACAAAGGGAATGAGCCCTCGAAAAAGAGTCTCTTCCTCTAGGGAAGCAGCCCTCAAAAGGTTCTTACTGTGCTCCAGTAATACCTTGGATGTGTCCAAAGCAATATCCCTGCGGAAGTGGAGAAGCTGCGCCGATAAAGCCATGGATAAGGATAACGCATGTCTTGGTGTTTTTGCCACTGCTTCCAACAAACGATGAAGAGCAAGTGGCGACAGAGCTTCCTCCGTAAGCAGGTTGTAGGAGGCTGCCGAAAAGAGATCAGCATGCGAATCTACGGTTACTAGTGACCTAGGTTTTTTTTTTTTTTTTTGCTCTAAGGCCTCCAGTGTTTGAACTGGAGGGCGAGCCCAAGTCCCTGTGGAAATACCCACTTGCGTCGCTGTGGCATCTAAAGTGAGAGGTTTAAGGGGCCAGTAAGGGGTGTGAACCATATAACTAGCAGAAGAGACCAAAGGTCACAACGTAGAAGGGGGGACGGACCAACCTATACCTTGTCTAGGAAACTCCTGGCTCTTTCAAAACCTTTGGGACAGTTCCTTTTGCCGTAGACGAGTGAGGAAGCAACAAGAGATTTGGAGGCAGATCAAGTGAGTTTCTCCAAGCTGGAGAGAATCTTAGTGTCCTCCGAGCCTGAGGGCTTGGGACATAAATCATTGGGCAATAGACGGTAAACCTCATTAACCGCTTTGTCAAACGACCCTCTGCCGGCTTAGCCGACGGTTCAGAAGAGCCGAAGGAAGGGGGTGCCACCTCTGTCGGTTCCGTATCAAACTCGTGAGAATCCAAGAGTACGGAAAGGACATCCTCATCCTGCACTCGAACCTGGGAAGACGGACTATGTGACCCAGTGTCTCTCTGAATTATTTTTTTTTAGGGTGAAGAGACTTGAGAGTAAGAGGGACCTTGACCCGTGACTCCTCACGTGGAACCTGGGGACTGTCCTGTCCTTAATAGCCTTCCCTCCTTCTATGGACTGCGGCATCGATCTCACTGCCATGGGGCCAAGGTCATGGCTGTATGCAGGGGACTGTCCAATTACTGCCATGCTGTAGAAGGTCCCATATCCCGTAAGGGTTTAAAGGAATCATAGGGAAGGGGGGATGCTACGTCGGTACGACGAATCCAAATACCACGATGAATTGAACGGTATTCTGGAGAGAGGGGAACTCGACCCGGTCCCTCTCCCCATACCGATGGGCCTCGATTGACCGGTACTCGTAGGCCTATGACCGGTGACCGGTGACTCTCGCCCGGTGACCGGTCACCGGTCAATGACCGGTCAGGCGACTCTGATCTGTACGAAGATCCTCTTCCAGATCTGACAGACTTAGATCGATGCTCAGCCCTTTCAGGGTGGCACGAACCTGTCACAGACAACGGGCCGCGGGGGTTGAAAGGGTGCTGCTCTCCCCTCACCGGGGGGGGGGTGCTACTCACTTTCGGCCGACACCGAACTGTGAGGCAATAAAGGGTGCTGCTCCTCCCTCGCGGGGGGGGGGGGCGCGACTCGCTCTCTGTCCTTCGAGACGAAAGAGGGTGCTGCTCCTCCCTCACAGATGGATGCGACTCGCTCTCTGTCCAAGTAGAATGGAGAGGTACTTGCTCCTCCCTTCTAGAGGGCGCTCTAAACCACTCTAGTTATATCTCTTTTTTACACGAAAGGACATAAATACTACTGAGGGTTTTTAATATATATATATATATATATATATATATATATATATATATATATATATATATATATATATATATATAGGTTGTAAGAATGAAACAAGGTGACTTTAACCAGATTTATCGAGTACTGGATACTTATAATAAGCAAATAACCAGCTTGGCAAAATCCTTTCGTTAGTATTATAGCAAAAGGAATAAATTCCTATACTAATTAAATTAAAATTGAACCGGAGTTCAATATAAAACACACATAAGAAGAAAAGACTGGTGTGCGACCTGCTTTCCTGAGCTTTAAAAATAGCCAACCAATCAGATTGAAGGGAAATTAATCTTCTATGCTTTCGTGAGTTTTTCTAAACATAAACAAAAGAAAATCAACTGGCCGGCGACAGGGATAGGGAAAAAAGGTAATTTACCTACCCTAGCTTAAGAAAACAATACGGAATTCTCAAAAGGCAATAATAATCGCCCAACAAACAATACGTGAAAGAGAAATAACTGACTAACTAAGATTAAGAACAGGACGTTTCTTGGTATCAAATTGCCAAACAACACAAGAGAGCTGAATATTTCCAGACAAGGAAAATACTGGTCAAGGGTAAATACCACCTGTAGTTTACGAAAAACGTAATGAAAGAGTAATTCGCTACATGGACTCGTCTAGCGGAGTTCAATTTCTCAAGTGATAATTTCACCATCTTCATCAAGATGACGACCGGAAAATGAATGATGAATTGTGGGTGACACGTGCAAAAGACTGAGGGGTTTACACATGGAGTCATATTCACTGGAACTTTCTAATTAATATATGGGAGGATGAATTCTCATCATACGGTCGGGTATTTCCCGTCACGAAAATAGATTAGCTACGCAATAGCAACAGAGTAAGCTATTACTGATATTAAAACTTGCTATTTTTAACTTGTCGGATTTAACTTTAACGTGGTTAATTGGAGGAAAGAAATGGTATTATTTATTTGATTACTATGTAGACTGTTCCTTGTTATGCTTTTTATCAACAGTGATGATGATGGTGAGTAGCAGTAGTAGCAGTAGTAGTTGTAGTAGTAGTAATAAACTTAATGGAGGCAAATATTTTAACTGAATATAAAAAAACACAAAAATCACTGTTACCAGTTGTTAATGAAAATTAAAGTCAATGCACACATGCTTACAATTAGACAACAAAAACATTTTATCTACAAATAATATCTGAATGAACTAAAATCTATGTTAATATTTTCCAATGTAGTTCTTATCGAAATGCGAATAGCTCACAGTTAAATTAAAGATAAAATGTTCAAGCCCACATGAACTGCTAGAATCGCTTTGGCACATTGTACAAATCCTGCAGAATATCTGCATGAAACCGTTTATTCATTTTTCTTGTGTTCCTGATCTAATTTGGCGAAAATGTGTTATGAACGGTGGGCTACCTAATAATAAATACATACATCGACGTTGCTTTCTGTGTTAAAAAGAAAATATATAATAAATATTTGTCTACGTTTACATACCTGATTTCAATCCTGTTAGATCTTCTTGATGCCATCTCCAGTGAGTAATTCGGAAGCAAAGTGCACGAAAATACAGCGAAGCAGACAATGAGAATTTTTACCGCGTAACGGGGACGCAGTTTTCCGACAGATACACACTAGGTTTTTAGTCGAGTGGGACGTGTGTATTTTTGTGTATGGCATGATGTGAAAATATACCCACCAAACGGGGACATGCTCAGATACGCTTATTTCAAGGTTTTATCAATAAGTAAGGTCATGGCAGTCCATTTTAGCCGCCATTACAAAACGGGGACGTCCCCGTTTTGAGGTGTGTCCCCTGTCTGTTGGTGTGTATTCTCACCGATGTCCCCATTTCGCGCCTTTTAAAAACGCACACACACACACACACACACACACACACATTTATATATATAGTGTAACAGCCCTCGATTGTGGAGGCGTCCAACTTTATTTGTATTTCCCTTTCGGCGCCTCACCATGTACAGTCTACTCAAAACATGTGTTCGTCGATTGCCACATTCGCGAGCTCAAATTCGTAATGGATATGCAATATTTGTTGATAATTTTAATCTCACTTGAGTTAAGGATGATAAATATTGGCAGTTACCATGTAGTAGCGCTAACAATATCAGTAGAAGTTCAATTTTCGTAGCAATACAGTCACGACGCATCTAGTCTTTCCTTACAGTGGATTCTCTCATAATACCTTTCGGTATCCGGAGTCAGCGTTTCATTCGTGACGTAGGGGGTCACAGAGGTTAAGGTTTGGGCCGAGAGTATAAAAACCTCGACCGACGGATAGCGTTCGAGTCGCATCCCTGCAGTCAGAGTGGTTACTAACTTTACGCAAAATTTATTTTTTGGGATAGTATTGGGTGGGGTACATTTAGAAGAGGTAATAACACAAAAGATTTGATTGAAGAATATTTGTTTTAATCAGTTAATACTGTTATTAAGATTTAGAGAGACTTTCATATTTATCTTTACACTGCAGTAAATTTCATATCAATGGAAACGTCAGTGATCCAGAAGTAGCAGACTACAGGCGTTAGCAGTATTGTACACCTCCATATACTCTCTCTAAAACATGGATACACAAAATACTTTTTATTCTGTTTAAAAGTGTAGGTTCATAACACAGAATCTCTCATAATTTATTTATTTATTTTTGATGTGTTCGTTTTCAGTATACGTTACGTGACCCCCCCCCCACCCCACCCCACCCCACCCCTACCCCGTTTGCTTTAGCGTTAAACTAGTTAGTGGTTGAGGTATAAGCAAATCTAAAGATTGTAGTGAGTTGTGATCATTTTCTTTTATTTACAATTGTAATATAAATTCTTGAATACTTAGAAATTTCTAGTCATATATTTTATTAACAATTTGACTACTATTCGCTCTGTGGATTGTTAAAAAGTACTATATTACATTAAGGAGCATAGATAAATTACACTGTATTAATATAAAGTATGAATTCTTTTATTGTGATATTGATGAATTTATTATCATGTTTGTCTTGTTCATCATGAAAGACTGCAGTTCTCAATACACATTTTAGCAACCTTATCTTTGTCTGTGTTTTATTTAAAAAATCCATTCAGGTTAAGAAAGTCCAATTGGGGGACAGACCCTTGTGTGGTAGGTGATATCAGCGACTTAGTTGTTTCTTTGTTTATCCTTTCTTTTCTCTATCCTATTTATCGTTGCTTCTTTGCCTCGACCTTTCTATCATCTCTTTTTCCACAGATAAGGATTGAACACCAGGCAGAGTTGCAGAATAGCGGAAGCAGAGCAGAGTTCATCCTTACTGTTTATAATCTTCTTCTCTAGTCTCTCTGTCATTCAGCTTTAGTCTCTCCACCATACTTCTCGATTCTCACCATCATCTAATGATTGTGGGGAGAGCTCTTTTTCCAGAATGAGCAGATAGAAAGCAGTAGTTCCAGTAGCTGTGTAACTCTAGAGCTCTCTCTACGTCATAACTGTATTTATTCTTGACTCGTTCTTTCTATCACTCTAAGGTTTATAATATTACACAACTATAGTTCTCTCTCTCTCCGTCTCTTTCTCTTTTTCTCTCTCTCTCTCTCCGTCTCTTTCTCTCTCTCTCTCTCTCTCTCTCTCTCTCTCTCTCTCTCTCTCTCTCTCTGTGTTATGTGACAGTTCCAGAACTGTAGCAGTAGCTGGGTTCCTGAAAGGATTACTTAACAGTATCATCTATTCTACTCAGTCTTTTACTTCTTCTTTTCTTCGTCTTATCTTCACAATTTTCTCCCCTTTCTTTAGGGGTGGTGGCAGCATATTACTAAGTACGTTGATGACCACATTATGGTATAAATCGCGGCGGTATATACCTCTGACAAGGTTCTCATTTGTAAAGTATAGTCCCGTTACAATACACACACACACACACACACACACACACACACACACACATATATATATATATATATATATATATATATATATATATTGCGTTTCTTGCTTTGCTGCAACTTTGTTCTGCTCTCACTTCACTCTATTCTGACCAAAAGGAATAGTCACTTCTCCCTATAATTCAAGTCTAGCTGGACCTCTGGATAATAATCCAGCAATTATAAACAGAGTTACATGTATTATGCAGAAATAAAACCTGGATGAGCTCAGCAATAAGGGATCAGTTTCACCAAATTATGTTGCAGAATGCTGAAAATTAAATTAAGAGATTTGCTTTTCAAACAAAAACATGCTTCCTCTCCATCACACCAGGACAACAAGTTAAATTCTGTGACATTGGTATTTGACAGAAGAAAAGGTATACATTTAGCAAAGTGAATAAAATTAAAAAAATTTTAAGAGTGTACATGATATAGAAAGTCGCCAATTTCTAAAGTCTGAATTTTAGTCTTGATCTAATAAAATTAAAACAGTAGTTGAGGGGGGGGGGTAAATAGCTACAAGGGAGGCGCTACAGCTACGTACGGGAGTTTAACATGGCGGGGGCACTACAGCTACGTACGGCAGTTTAACATGGAGGGGGTACTACAGCTACGTACGGGAGTTTAACGTGGTGGGCACTCTGGCTACGTACGGGAGTTTAACGTGGCGGGGTCTCCCTGGGTACGTACGGGAATTTATCATAGCGGGGTCACTACATACGGGGTGTGGGAATAATTAATCTTTCTTGAAAAATGGGTGGCCCTAAAGACCTCCCAGGTCTGGTCCGACAAGAGGGACAGCTCCTCCTCCTCCAGGAGTCTAGACTCCTCCTACAGCGCTTCTTCAGGATAAATGGCGGATGGACCGCTTCTGGTTCCCAATTTTCTTCCTTCTTCTCCTCCTTCTCCTCCACTATCCTGTGATCTTCCTCCTCCATCATCGGATGAGGCTGGATAGGCTCCTTCTTCTCCTTCTCCTCCACTATCCTGTGGGAAATTAACATGCGGGGGCCTCTATGGCCTCAAACGGGTACTCTACGAGAAATTAACATGCGGGGGCCTCTATGGCCTCAATGGGAAATTAACATTGTGGGTCTCTATGGCCTCATACGGGAAATTAACATGGCGGTAAGAATGGTAGGCAATAATTGGAAAATAATCTTCTGCCTAGTGGCTATATCTATATAGCCTAGAGTTATATATAAAGCATTACCTATACCTCAGATCATGTTGAAGGTGTCAGTAAATTTGCATATATTATACCTATGTTATAAATAGCTTTTATCAAGGGAACCAACTCATAATAACACTAAAATGGACGTGACTAAAAGTTGTATTAAACTTCGGGAACCGTCACGGACTTTGGTGTTGACTAGAAAAAATCCGAAACATTAGATAATAATGGCCTAGACTAAAAGTAATACTAAAATTCCGAAATTGTACCGGACGTTAGCGGAGACTGAAAATAATCCGGAAAAAAAAAAAAAAAAATGGAAAAAATTGGCTGAGACTAAAAGTATCACTAAACTTCCGAAATTGTACCCGACGTTAGCGGAGACAGAAAATAATCCGGAAAAAAAAATTGGCTGAGACTAAAAAATAGTACTAAAATTTCGTAACTCATTTTACATTTTTTTGTTATTTTATATTTTTTGTATATACAAACCCAAATAAACCCAAAACCCAAACCCAAACTTAACACACTATCCCAAATTTTTTTTTACTTTTTTAAATTTTTTTTATATCAAAACACACACCACAAATATACAATCCATTTTTTTTACAAATTTTTTTATATCAAACACAAAACTTACACATACCACAAATATACAATCCATTTTTTTAAAAATTTTTTTATATCAAACACAAAACTTACACACACTTCACAACCATTTTTTATTTTTTAAATTTGGTTTATATCAAAACACGCACCACACTATCCATTTTTTTTACTTTTTTAAAATTTGTTTATATATCAAATTCAAACTTACACACACCACACAAATCATTTTGTAACTTTTTAAATTTTTTTATATCAAAACACACACCACAAATATACAAGGGAAAGGGTTTTTTTGGTTTGGTGGGTAAAAAACAAACCACACAACACCACTCAGAGATATACATCAATAATAATAATTATATTTTATTCAATGTATATACATTATTTTACTCGTGGTAATAAACAATTTCATATAAGTCCAATACAGTTCAATACACTTCCATATTTACCATTTCATTCTCTTATTGTCCTGACACTTCAGGAAGATTCTTGTCTACAATTCTCTCATAACTTTCTTCTGGACTCTCATTGATAAACTCCAACTTAATAAAATGTCCATTATCATCTCGAATCCACTGCCTTTTTTGACAAATCCTGTAAACTTTACTATGATCTAATCCAAAACACCTAGCCACATCACAAATGGAATCCATCCGACTGTATAATCCTGAATTCAAGTCAGTTAATTTCACAGGTCTCACAAATCCACTAGTTCCTTGACTCTTCTTCTCTGGCTCTTCCCATCTAGCTTGAAATCTTTTCTGGAACTTCTTCGAAAAGACCGACTTACAAATTCCAGTACAGCAAAAGTGGATACTTCCTGTATGACAATCAAAATATTGAATAGCGTTTCTCATACTTTCAAATCTTCTTTCCTCTGTCTCACCAACAAACTGGCACAACACACTTCTAGCACTTCCAAAATTAACTCTCCTTTTTTCTTTATCATTCTTCACATGTTTATGCAAACATGTTCGTTCACTAGCAGTCATCACTTGAAGATTTTCTATTCTATCATCATCAAGTACATCATTGAGATGTACCACTTCACTCTGTCTTGCTAGATCCACTCCATTCACCGCTTCAAAGACAAATCTCCCTAGATTTGTATGTTTCTTCCTCTTTCCTTCCTTACCAGTAACCTTAATCTTTATCAATCCAAATGAATTCAAATTTCCTTTGACTTTCCTTCCATACTTCATATGATAGACATTACCAAGTATGTCAGCAGCATAATTATCATACACCTTATGAACATACTTATTCAATTCAATTCCAGTATCTTGACTTTTATCTCGAGCGCAGTACTTTTCCATCTTCACAGTTTGAAAGTTCAATCACGACTAGTGATTCTGAAGGTAAGAAGGTTTATATATATATATATATAGGTTCCCTGGGTGAAACTGAATCAGATTCAGAGTAAACTTCAAGATGAAAAGATCACGCCCAAGCCATGAGAAAACAGAAGAAGAAGAAGAAGAAACAAAGAGGCCACGACGACGAAGACATTCCGTACCGTCTGAAACACCGCTAGATGAACTACTAGCTCAAGTCCAAGCGAGCGATTTCGAGGAAGAGATGAGTGAACCTGAAACCCAAACTTCTAACCCACCCAAAGAATCCACCACCACCACCACTACCAACACCAGAACCCCTGACCAAAAAAGACTACTTACTACCTTGGCTCCTCCTGAAAATTACTATCGGATTCTAGAGACTCAAAAAATAACTTCTCGAAAATTTAAAACTACAGCTTACACTCACACTGTTCACTTTAAAGACTTCAAGTCCAAAGTACCTCCCGAGAAAGCGGCGGGGTTCATTAGCGATTTGTGGGATTCTTTATTAATGAATTTGAAACGACAATGTGGAGCCAAAGAAGACAATCGATTGAGACTGGCCATTCATCATGACAATTTGAAGATTCCTGTTTGGATCGAGTTCAGCACCCCGGCAGAATTAACGCCAGACAAAGTCATGTCCAAAATAGAACATGTTCAACAATCGAACGACAAGTTTACCATCACCGATGGAAAGGCCACACTTTACTTGACTCACGTTTCCCCTCCTTGAGGAAGTGGACGAAGTAGGAAACCGTTACTGGTGGACGATATTCGAAGTACCAAACGCAGTGTCGTCCAAATCGACAATACTCAAGACCAGATGTGCTTGGCTCGGGCTATTGTGGTGGGGCGAACGTATGCCAACAAGAACGAGAGCAAAGAATGGAAAAGAGCTTGGAATAACATTCGACAGTCGGACAGAGCCAAACAACGAAACGAAGCAGAACTCCTGTTGCAACAAGCAGGCATCCCTAACCAGCCAAGTGGTTAACTTTGAGGTTTTGAAAAATGCTTTGCTGTCTGGACAAGTGGAAGACTTTCGAGTGCACACGTTAGAACCTCACAAGATCGTACTGTTACCTAATCATCAAATTGTCACTCGTCCTTTACAAAAAAGTGTACCAAATCGTGTACCAGAAGCGAGTTAGACTTCCAGACCACACCACTTTACATTACGAACACGCCGATCTGCAGTATAAAAAAGGGCACCCCTTCCAAACCTAACCATTCATTCTGACTTTCAACGTTGACCGAGCAAGAAGAAGAAAAAAAAGATGAGTAATTTTGTCATCCTCCCACCAAAGATGAATAAGAATACTCATGCCACCCACCCACCGAGGGAGAAATCTAGTGGTGTGAACTCCAAGTACCATTGCGACTTGGAGTGCGATGCAGTGCCATGCGACGAGACGGATTCCGTAAGCGTTGACAGCATCGATTCACACGATCAGACGGATGCCGTACGCTTGGACATCGTCGATGCAGCACGTGTGCCTCACCGTCCCTCTAGAGATGCAGGACGACCTTTCTTCTTTATTGGGAAGAATGCTAAACGTACCTGTGAATGTCATAAAGAATTGACGATACCTGTGGCTTTGCCTGGTTATTCCAAGTATGATAATCGACTCGAGACGTTCAAAGACAAGTGGCCTAAATTTCTACTACAATCCACTACTGACAAAGCTTTAGCCAGATCTGGATTTATCTACTTGGGAGAAGGAGATAAAGTTCAATGTTTCAGTTGCGGTGTGAGACTTCACCAATGGGAGCCTACCGACTCAGCTTACATTGAACATGCCAGATGGTCTCCGCACTGTCAGTTCTTACCTTTAGTGGCCTCAGAAGAGTACGGGTACGATCAGCCAGATGCCAAGAAGTAAAAAAAAACATGTCGGAGGATACTTTACAAGAATACATTTGTGGTTTACCTTTGGAGCTGCGAGAACGCATTTACCAGTATTTTGTCCCTAGTTTAGAAGATCGCATTTGTGACTTGCCTTCGAAGTTGCGAGTACGCATTTACAAAGAGTTTGTCCAGATCCAAGTGAAACCCAAACTCAAAGTCATTCCTCGATTTGCACACTACCGTGACTTTCACCGTATCAGAAATCTGATTTTGAAGAAAAACAATCACGAGTATCGTTAAGAACACAAAAGAGAGTTACTTCTTTCCAAGTCGGAAACTTTACCAAAGTACATTAGTGGTTTGCCTTTGGAGGTGCGAGTATGCATTTACCGAGAGTTTGTCAAGATCCAAGTGAAACGCAAACTCAAAGTCATTTCTCGATTTTTAAGGTATGCTTACTTCCAAACTGTCAGAAGAAAGATTCTGGAGAAAACCTTTCATTGTAGAATCCCGGGAATAATCTATCACAAAAGAACCTGGATATAAAAACCCACCACCAAAGATACCCCCCTTAGGAACCTCACCCTATAAAAGCTCACCATGCCTGATCTGTGGTCTTCACTTGTTAAACGTATTCCGTGGAAGGAAGTCAACGATCGTGTTCAGACCTTAGAGGATTATAAAGACTTGATACAAGAACTGTTTCCATTGAATTTTGGATGCTATGCAGTGTGTGTCTTAGTGACTACCTTTCTTGGATTTCGTTTTCCAGGACATTCGTTGTGGAGTATTTTTGAGGACAAGTGTTTGCCTTGGATTATTTTGGAGGACCCGTAGTTGTTTTGGACTATTTTGATAAACCATCAAAAAAAAAAAAAAAACAACAACTTGAGCATTTATGCTTTATCGGTACACGAAAGACAAATTATACTCAAAGTGTTGAGAGTGGTGATGAACATCACAAGTGGGGTACCTCCGTGTGAAGAAGACATCAGTCAAAATTTATCTTGCCTTGACACGTTTGAAGAAGTGTGCCTTGTTAGTTGGATGCACCAACAACTTACCGGTTGGAAAGATGTACGTGACTGGAAAAGTGTTGGTTTTGATGTTTGGCTACAAGAAGTACCACAGTTTGCCAAAGATCTGGCCCGTCACCACTAAGTGTCCAAAAGTGAAATGGGAACCTAAGTCACACAAAAAAATGACCTTAGAAACCATCCTGGAAGAAGAACCTCACACAGCAGAGTAAGACCACACCGTTGTCGTCGTCCAAATACAACCCTCTGAGGAACACACCCCCTCCTTACCGTCAGAGACATTTCATTCTTCTACCACCACCACAGAGACCAGAAGAATACTACCACCAGTGCCTGGGCCTTCCATTCCTAACACACCAGAATGTTGTACATTGACTTGTTTATACAGAACTTTCATTCTTTTAGTGGTAGCCTTAATCTTGTACCTGACCATTTTTTCGGTCTGCATATTTGTCCTTCAGGACTTGTAAAAAAATCGTTTTTGTTTGTTGTGTTGGTTTGTTTTTACAAAAAAAATAAATAAACGTGTATGAAACGAATAAAATGTCTTGGGTTTTTTGTCTTCTTCTCAAAAATCTTCTTACCTCAGGCATAGCTACATCATCTTCTTCCTCGTCTGCCTCTTCTGCTTCTGTAGTCAAAGTGATTGACGAAAAGTTAGATCGTCAAAGTTGGAACGCTTTGTATCTGCGCCATCCTTTTAACATGTTGATTGCTGGACCGAGTGGTTCAGGTAAAACCGAATTTGTCAAACGTTTGATCGAACACAAAGCTGATTTGTTCGATCATCCACCTCAACGTATCGTGTGGTGTTACAAAGAGTGGCAATCGTCTTACACGTTATTGAAAGAAAGTCAAGGAGAAACCATTTCATTTGTGGATGGTATTCCTCACGAAGACGATGGAATCGTGTCTGACGTGAGTCAAACCCATTTGGTTATTTTTGATGACATGTTAGGAGAAGACGAAGAAGAAATTAAACTTTGGTTTACACGAAAAGGACACCATCGTAATGCTAGTATTGTCTACATTACTCAAAATTTATTTCAACAAAGTAAAGCCCATCGGACTATTAGTCTCAACGCTCATTACGTGGTCTTGTTTAAAAGCCCCAGAGACAAATCTCAAGTACAAGTGTTAGCCAAACAGTTAGGTGCTCCTTGGCTCAATTATGCGTACGACGATGCCACTCAAACCCCTCACGAGTATTTACTCATCGACTTAAAACCCACCACTCCTGACTATTTGAGATTTCGTGCTCAATTGTTTCACCCTTGGGGTCAAGAAGGTGGTCTTGTCATTTACACGTCCCCTTCAGCCAATTTATACAAGGAAAAAAACCCCTATAAAAACAGCCACTATGTCATTTCTGTCTCACACTCTTTTGAGAGATGACTTCCTTTCAACCTCATCCTTCGGCTAAATTGATTCGTGCCTTGTATGGCATCAGTCGCGAAAAAAATGCACAAGTCCGTGCTCATTTGTTAGAAGCGAGTCTGAAAGAAGTGTTACGATGGTTTACTTTGACAGCACGTCAATTACTGCAAGGCATCATTCACATTCCTCATCAAACTCAACGTTTTTTTCAAAAACATAAAGGGGCATTGTCACAACTAGCTGATCCTAGAATCGATTCACGGACTAAAACACAAATCATTTTAACTCCTGGTGGAAGCGGTTCTTTAGGAGGGGTCATGATTCGTTCCCTTTTGAAATGGGATCCTAATGCCCAAGCCAAAAAACCCAAAGCACCCAAAAAGAAGAAAAGTCCAAAGAAAAAGAAAACCACCCACCAGAAAAAGAAAAGTTCTGCTAAGAAGAAGAAAACACCTACCACTAGCATCCGCCGCAAGAGAGGTACTGCGGCTAGGACACAAACGTACACCCGCAAGACACCACGACAAACAACCGTGACGAGGTCTCCTTCTCCTTCGTCCCCATCATCTTCGTCTTCTTCACCACCCTTCACGATGATGCCTGCCAAACCGGACTTAAGACAAGTGTTTCCTAATTTGATGCAAAAATGGAAACCTATTTCGAAAGTCACCCCTTCGGGACCCTCGACGACATCGGCTGATCTGGCTATGGCAGCGGCCGCCAACAAAGTACTGTTATGTATGATGTTTATATAATATTATAAATATTTTAGGAAATTATAAATGTTTCTTCACTTTAATATTTGCCTTAATCTCTTATCAGGAAAAACATGTTTAACTAGTATCCTTGAATTAGGTTGTTTTGATCAATATGTTTTCTCAATTTGAAGGTCAAGGTTGATTGTTGTTTACAAGTAAAATTCCATTAAGATGACACATGTTCTAGAACATTCTGTCATGTGACCAATCTTTATATATACCATGTTTGGTGGACATTTATTCAGTTTTGACATTACCATCAGTCTTGTAAAGAGCTATTACAGTTGTGAAAATTCATTCCAAATTCTAAGAGAGGAATTATTTTAAATATTCATTGGATTATAACAGTGCTCACAAACTTTTGGATTTTGGATTTTTAATTGATGATTTTGGAATTTAAGTGAACTTATTCAGAGATTTTGGAATACTTCATTTTGACATCAGCACATCAAGATTACTAGTACATCAGGACTTTGGAGACCATTAGCACATCATAACATTCAAGGACACAGCCGTGAATTCGGAACATTCTATATTTAGGACTTGTGATTAGAACAATCATTCTTATTGGATTATTAGGATTTCAAAACACATTACTGTAAGTGACTTTTTGATTTTTCATTTTAATTATCTAGTAATAAATTGCTTGTTGATTTTTTACTTGATTTGTTGGTTTCACTTTCTTTCTGTTACATTTTTCTTAGACCATAGAGTCGTAACAGAAATTGGGGGCTCGTCGTTAGGGGATCTGAATTTCTTTAAAGCATATTAGAGATATTAAAGTTATTTTTGAAATTCATATTGATTTTGTCTCAGAGAATTTTTTTTGTCTTTGGCAAAGATTTTATATAGAGAAATTTTTTTTGTGTGAAACCAACAAGCATTTACAATGGTATCTAATGTTCAGAATTTCATTTCAAAACCTACCCAGGAGGGGTTAGAGTGCATGAGAAAGGATGAGTTGCTCGAGCTTGCCAGAAAATACACTCTATCTGAGGCAAAAGTATCATTGACAAAACAGGAAATAAAGATTATTTTAATTCAGTATTTAGTAGGAAAGGGAATTTTTGAAAATAGTGCTTTAAGTTTGAAGAGAAAGCCTGTATCTGGTTCTGACAGGAAATTAAGGGAATTAGAGTTAAAGAACCAGATTGATTTAGAGTTGGCAAAGCTTCAGATTCAGAGAGAGAGAGAAAAAGAAAAGAGGCATATACAGATGGAGAGAGAGAAAGAAGAGAGGCAGATACAGATGGAGAGAGAGAAAGAAGAGAGGAAGATGGAGAGAGAAAAAGAAGAGAGGCAGATACAGATGGAGAGAGAGAAAGAAGAGAGGCAGATGGAGAGAGAGAAAGAAGAGAGACAAATGCAGATGGAGAGAGAGAAAGAATAGAGACAAATACAAATGCAGATGCAGATGCAAAGAGAAGAAAGGGAAATGCAATTTAAGTTAAGAGAATTAGAACTGGCAAACAGAGCACACTCCACTCCTTTAAACACAAGTCCAGGTTTTGATGTTACTAGATATATTAGGTTAGTACCCCCATTTCAGGAAAAAGAAGTAGATAAATACTTTCTTCATTTCGAAAAAATAGCTGAAAACTTAAAATGGCCCAGAGAGCATTGGACTTTGTTATTACAAAGTGTACTTATTGGCAAAGCTCGTGAAGTCTACACTTCACTGTCAGTACAACAAAGCACTGATTATGATGTGGTTAAGGAGTACATCTTGAAAGCTTATGAGTTGGTACCAGAGGCATATCGACAAAGGTTTAGGAATTGTAGAAAAGAAACTGGACCAACTCATGTCGAATTTGCAAGGGATAAAGAACAACTATTTGATAGGTGGTGCTCAGCCAAGAAAGTTGATCAAGATTATGATAACCTCCGACAGCTCGTATTAATTGAAGAGTTCAAGAGGTGCATCCATAGTGATGTTAAAACCTATCTTGACGAGCGGAATGTGGAAACTTTGGAAAATGCTGCTCGTATGGCTGATGATTATTCCTTGACTCACAAAATTTCATTTGGCAATAAGTCGTCCTCTCAGCAGTTTTCTGGTAAAAAACCATTTCAATCTCATACGAGTTCTTCCAAATTTCACAACAACACAACTGTTAGGAATCAAACATCTGATAAGACTGATCAGAAATCCTTATCTCTTCCTACGTGCACTTATTGTAAAAAGAAAGGGCACGTTATTTCTGATTGCTTCAAGTTGAAAAATAAGCAACAGAGAAAAGACAGAGCTTTTCCAAATGCTCTTATTTCTACGAGGTCAAGGTCACGGTCTTGTATTGAAAACAATACATTTGTTGGGCCAAACAAACCCCAGTCTGATTCTATTTTGGAGGCTTATGAACCATTCATGTCAGAAGGTTCTATATCACTTATTGGTGATTCTGCCAAACCTATCCCAATTAAAATATTAAGGGACACTGGAGCTTCTCAGAGTCTTTTATTATCAGGTACTTTGCATTTGTCTGAGGAGTCTTCTTCAAGTGAAAGTGTTCTTTTTCAGGGAGTAGAGTGCGGCTTTGTAAATGTTCCTCTTCATTGTGTAAATTTGGCATCAGACTTAGTTTCTGGACCTGTGACTGTTGGGGCAGTGACTTCTTTACCCATAGAGGGTGTTCATTTATTACTAGGCAATGACCTAGCTGGAGATAAGGTTGTGGTTAATCCACTTGTAACTGACAAGCCTTGTTTGGATCAGAAAGTTGATCCTGTCGAAACTGAAATCCCTGATTTGTACCCTGCTTGTGCAGTTACTAGAGCTATGGCAAAAAGAGCTCTTGAGAGTGATGTTGATCAGGATATTATTCCTTTAGCTGACACATGTATTGGTCAGTCTTTTGATGAGGTCACTTTTTCCTCAGGTATTGATCAATCAAATGGTATTGATCACAGTGATCCTCTTTTGGCAACTCATTCTCTTTGTTCTAATCAGGGTGACAAACGACAATCCCTTGTCGTTGAACAGGAGCAAGATTCCGAGATATCTTGTTTGTTTCAGAGGGCTATTAGTGAAACTGAAGCCACACAAGTTCCAGTGTGTTACTTTGTGAAAAATGGGGTCCTTATGAGGAAATGGAGACCACCTGATGTACCTGCTGGTGACGAGTGGTCAGTGAGCTATCAAATTGTTGTTCCCAAGTCATATAGACAGGAAATTCTTAATTTAGCCCATGAAACTCCTTTGGCTGGTCATTTAGGAGTCCGTAAGACTTATCACAAGATCTTGAATCATTTTTATTGGCCGAAACTCAAAAGTGATGTTTCTAAATACTGCAGATCTTGTCACACTTGTCAAATGGTATGAAAACCCAATCAGAAGATACCTAAGGCTCATCTGCAACCTATTCCTGCATTTGATGAACCATTTAGTAGAATAATGGTAGACTGTGTTGGTCCTTTACCTAAAACCAAGTCAGGCAACCAATACTTGTTGACCATCATGTGTACATCTACAAGATTTCCAGAGGCAATTCCTCTGAGAAATATAAAAACTAAAACTATTGTGAAAGCTTTGGTGAAGTTTTTTACACTTGTTGGCCTTCCCAAATCTGTCCAGTCGGATCAAGGGTCAAATTTTATGTCTGGAATTTTCCAACAAGTTATGCATGAATTAGGCATCCAACAGTTTAAATCTTCTGCCTATCACCCTGAAAGTCAAGGTGCTTTGGAAAGATTTCATCAAACTGTGAAGAATATGATTCGATCATATTGCTTTGATACAGAAAAGGATTGGGATGAGAGTGTTCATTTGTTGTTGTTTGCTGTTAGGGAATCAGTTCAAGAGTCGTTGGGTTTTAGTCCCTTTGAACTAGTTTTTGGTCATACTGTCCGTGGACCATTGAAAATATTGAAAGAGAAACTTCTTTCAAATGAAGATTCAAAGATTAATCTTCTTGATTATGTCTCTGATTTCAAATACAAGTTGTCAAAGGCCTGTGAAGTAGCAAGAACTAATCTTCACAATACCCAGTCAAAAATGAAATTAAGGTATGACAGAAATTCACAGGAAAGGAGTTTTAAACCTGGTGACAAAGTTCTGGCTCTCTTTCCCATACCTCAGAATCCTCTTCAGGCTAAATTTTATGGTCCTTATACCGTTGAAAAGAAAGTAAATGACTTAAATTATATCATTAACACTCCTGGGAGACGGAAACATAAACAACTTTGTCATATAAATATGTTAAAGGAATATTTTGACAGAGATAGCTCAGCTAATTATTCTGTTAATTTAGTTGTACCTGTCCCACACAGTGAAGATATCAACGATGGAGTACGATCAGACTATAGTGACTCTGGTATAACCAATCTTCGGAATTCAGAAATATTGAACAACCTAGACCAGAAACTTTCACATCTACAACAACAGGAAAGAAATGAACTAAAACAGCTATTACATGACTATGAGCACTTGTTTCCTGATGTTCCAACACGAACAAGTAAAATTTATCATGACGTTGACATTGTAGATTCTGTGCCTGTGAAACAGCATCCTTATAGGATGAATCCTCTCAAACAGAACTATCTGAAGAAAGAAATTCAGTATTTACTGGAGAATGATTTCATAGAACCAAGTAAAAGTAACTGGAGTTCACCATGTATTCTTGTTCCCAAGCCAGATAATACATTCCGTATGTGTACTGACTATAGAAAAGTCAACAGTGTCACCAAAACTGATTCATTTCCAATCCCAAGAATGGACGATTGCATTGATAAAATTGGAAATGCTAAATATGTCACCAAGTTTGACCTTTCAAAAGGATTCTGGCAAATTCCACTGACGGAAAGGGCAAAAGAAATTTCAGCATTTGTAACTCCAGATGGACTTTATCAATATAAAGTCATGCCGTTTGGAATGAAAAATTCGCCTGCAACGTTTCAACGTTTGATGAACATGATAACATTTGGTCTTGATAATTGTGACGCTTATATCGATGACGTCATTATCTACAACAACACCTGGGAAGATCATTTGGAAACCATTCGAAAATTCTTCGATCGACTCAGCGATGCGAATCTGACAATTAATTTGAGCAAAAGTGAGTTTTGCCATGCTTGTGTCACATTTTTAGGACATATTGTGGGACAAGGTCAAGTTAAACCTATAGAAGCTAAGGTCAAAGCTATCTCTGAATTTCAAGTTCCAATTTGTAAAAAGCAACTGATGCGATTTCTAGGTATGGCTTGATATTATCGGAAATTTTGTTCCAATTTTTCCAAAATTGCTGAACCTTTGACAAGTTTATTGAGTAAGAAAGCCAAATTTTATTGGTCTGACAAGTGTCAGGAATCTTTTGACAAGTTAAAGGCCATGCTTAAGAATGCACCAGTTCTTTCTGCACCAAATTTTAGCCAATCATTTAAATTATCTGTTGATGCAAGCGATGTAGGGGTTGGTGGAGTATTGATTCAGGAAGACAAAAGTGGTGTAGATCACCCTGTGTGTTATTTTTCTAAAAAACTAAAGAAGCACCAGAAAAATTATTCCACAATTGAGAAGGAATGTTTGGCTTTGATATTGGCTTTACAGCATTTTGAAGTGTATGTTACCTCAGCTCTTTCTCCAATTATTGCGTACAGTGATCACAATCCCCTTACTTTCATCAACAAAATGAAAGATAAAAATCGGAGATTGTTGAGATGGAGTTTGATATTGCAGGAATATAAATTGACATCAAACACATCAGGGGAAAAGACAATGTGATTGCAGATGCACTCTCACGTGCCTAGAAATGTAATATTGCTTGATGTAATTAAGTCCAGTATCATAAAACATGTTCTTATGTATTTTTGGTTATTATAGTATTAGATGTATATTCAACAGAAAGCTTTATTATATAAATTTTTCTTTTTCTTTATGAGGGGAGGTGTTATGTATGATGTTTATATAATATTATAAATATTTTAGGAAATTATAAATGTTTCTTCACTTTAATATTTGCCTTAATTTCTTATCAGGAAAAACATGTTTAACTAGTGTCCTTGAATTAGGTTGTTTTGATCAATATGTTTTCTCAATTTGAAGGTCAAGGTTGATTGTTGTTTACAAGTAAAATTCCATTAAGATGACACATGTTCTAGAACATTCTGTCATGTGACCAATCTTTATATATACCATGTTTGGTGGACATTTATTCAGTTTTGACATTACCATCAGTCTTGTAAAGAGCTATTACAGTTGTGAAAATTCATTCCAAATTCTAAGAGAGGAATTATTTTAAATATTCATTGGATTATAACAGTGCTCACAAACTTTTGGATTTTGGATTTTTAATTGATGATTTTGGAATTTAAGTGAACTTATTCAGAGATTTTGGAATACTTCATTTTGACATCAGCACATCAAGATTACTAGTACATCAGGACTTTGGAGACCATTAGCACATCATAACATTCAAGGACACAGCCGTGAATTCGGAACATTCTATATTTAGGACTTGTGATTAGAACAATCATTCTTATTGGATTATTAGGATTTCAAAACACATTACTGTAAGTGACTTTTTGATTTTTCATTTTAATTATCTAGCAATAAATTGCTTGTTGATTTTTACTTGATTTGTTGGTTTCACTTTCTTTCTGTTACATTTTTCTTAGACCATAGAGTCGTAACAGTACCATCCCCTAAAACCAAAGTTCAAGAAAGAACCGGCGTGTTACAAAGTTTGTTGGATTTATCCAATGAAGAATTGAGACGATTTAATCCCTTGAAAACACCTCAACGTCAAGTGATGCCTGTCGTGAAGTTGGTACGTCGTGCAGACAATCAGTGGAGACGTGTTCCAGTATAAAATAGAAGGGTACCCTGCCAGAGACTTCAGACTTACTCCTCACCTCTAAGATGGCTCCCAAACGTGCACACCACAACCAACTCCACCAAAAAAAGAAGAAAAGTAAAACCACCAAAAAAGGACGACTTCCACCTCGTCTGGCCAAACATTGGGATGTCTTGTCTGTCTTGACCAAATCCAATCCTCCCATGCGAAAACAAGTCATTCAAACAGTCCCTAAAGAAATCATCGATACCGTGTGTGAATGTTGTTTGAACGTTTTGAAAGGAACGGTACCTTTGTCCAAGATACAAAAACAAAAATTAGGGAAACATCGGAATGTTCTTCGTCAAATGGTGAAAAAGAAAATACCTCTTCAACAAAAGAAAAAAATGTTGGTGCAACGAGGAGGATTTCTACCTATGTTGATAGGACCGTTGTTAAAAATAGCAGCTCCTTTGTTAGGAACGATTGCTGGACCGCTTTTAGGAGGTGTCATGCGATAACCAAAAAAGAGGATAAAAATAACCACCCTTCTCTGAAAAGACCACACCTTTTTGGTACCTTTGGATGAATTGGAAGGACGAAAACTGACTTTAGTATCTTACAAACGATGGATGGAATTTCATCGTTGGAACGAACAACGGATACCTCATTTACCACCCAATCCTAATCTCAACGAGATGTCCCAGTTACAACAAGAATTACAATCCCTGATGGAACAAAACAATGTGTCAGAAACAGAAAAATCGCAACGGTACGGTCAACTTTTACAACGTCTACAGCTCTTTCGCCAAAAAGCAGTCGACGAAACAGCTTCACCCACTCTGCGAGATTTTAAGACGATGATGAAAAGCGAACCTAAAGTCACCACCACTAAAACAGACACCGCCACGGGGATGACAAAAGAAGAAGACGAGCCTCGAGAAGTGTTTCAAACTCCGTCTGCTGGCATACCTAGTCAAATTACAGCTTCCTTGTTGACACCCTCGCCTACCCCTCATCGAGAAAAAATGAAAGCTTGGGTTAAAAAGAAGATGTCCACTCCTTCTTCAGCAGAAGAAAAAAAGAAAGACAGCAAGAAGAAACCTGACATCATTACCCCTTCTTCACTTCCCACTCCTGTGGCTCGTCGAACGCGTCAAGCCGCTTCGTCCAAACCTCACGGCACTCAAAGTAGTAGCATCGAACAGTGAGTGACTTATTGATCAATCATGGAGAAACTGTTAGCTAGCCTTTATTACAATCCTGGCTATGCTGCTGGTTACGGAGGAGTTCAAAAATTATATCGAGCTGCCAAAAGTAAATTGAAAAGTGTACGTTTACCCGAAGTAAGACGATGGTTACAAGAACAATCGACGTACATGTTACACAAACCCATTCGACGTAAATTTTCTAGAAGTACAACTCAAGTGGAAGGCATCGATCATCAATGGCAAGCCGATTTAGCCGACGTCTCTCATTTAGCCACTTACAATCGTGGTCACAAATATTTGTTTTGTGTCATCGACGTGTTTTCCAAATTTGCTTGGGTCGTGCCTTTGACCTCTAAAAGCAGTACCGAATTGGTAACTGCCTTAAAATTGGTCTTAAAACAAAGTGGACGTCAACCTTTACGATGGCAAACTGACAAAGGCACCGAATTTCTAAACCAAGCTTTTCAAAAGGAATTGAAACAAAGACAAATTCATTTTTTTACTACCGAAAATCCTGAAACCAAAGCCAGGATCCTGGAACGTTTTCAAAGAACTTTGAAAGAACGCATGTGGAAATATTTTACACATCAACATACTCTCAAGTACATCGACGTGTTACCTCGTTTGGTTAAAGCGTACAATCAATCGTACCATCGTAGCATCGGATGTGCCCCCGAAGAGGTCAGCCCTGAAAACGATGTGACCGTGTTTCATAAATTGTTTGGTTCACCCCAGAAAAAAAAGAAGAAGAAGAAGACACCCTTGTTGGAGTTAAAGACAGGAGATTGGGTTCGCATCGGAAAAACCAAACGTACTTTTGACAAAGGTTATTTACCTAACTGGACCACCGAATTGTTTCGTGTCACTACCCCCGTCCGTGGTCGTGATCCTCCCGTCTATAAATTGGAAGACATGCACGGTGAAGTACTCAAAGGAACATTTTACTTGCCTGAGTTACAACGAGTGACTAAAAAGGAAGACGCCTTGTACGACATCGAAAGCATTCTCGAACAAAGAACACGTAAAGTAGGCAAACGACGAGTAGAAGAAGTCAAAGTACGTTGGAAAGGATATCCTCCTAGTTTTGATTCTTGGATTGCTGCTTCTCAAGTCGTCGACTATAAAAAGAAAAAGACGTAACTCAACAACATGCCATTCAACATAGCAACCACCACGACTTCAACGACTCCTTCACAGAGTTCTTCTCTTCAAAAATTACAAAAACAACCGCTTTGGGTGTGGTGCGGAGAACGTGTGCCTAAAAATCAAATCGTCTTTTTCTGCCAAATCTTTGTAGTGTATTGTGTCATCGGAGCAGCTATTGCCAATTTGAGTTTGCAACAAGGAGACAAACAATTGTGGACCATTTTACTTAGCAGTTGCATCGGTTATCTTTTACCCAGTCCCTCTTTGAAATTTACGACGACAACGGACAACAGTCACCACCACGGGAGTACGAGCAACGCCAGTCCACCTTCTTCCAGTCACCACAATACCAGTCCTCTTTTGGAACCCTTTGAACATCATTCTTCTGTTCACTTGAGTGACTCCTCGGACACCAGAACCACTTTGGAACTATGAATGACCAATTTTATTTAACGTTACCCAGTGACAGTTCGATGGATGTGTTTCCCAACAACAAATTATGTTGTTTCACGGCCAAATTACCTCAATCCATCCAATTGGATCACGATGCTCAATGGGAAGTGGCTTTGGTAGAAATCATTCATCCTACGCAAATCAAGAATGTGTCTGGAAATCAAACCATTTTTGACGTAGCAATCTATAACGAAAAAGTGCAAAAAGAGTTGGACGCTCATGATCCTGAAATTGGGAAAAAAATGAGTTCAAAAACTGACAATACTCCCTACTCGACCTATCGCATGAGAATTCCTGAAGGGTATTATTTTAGTGCTCAACATTTGTTAGAGACGATTGCGGCCGTCTTCGAAGCCCAATTTGGAAAGCCTTGGAAAAAAAACCAAAAATGGGTAGAGATCAAATACCATCATGTGGCATTCCGTTTCCTCTTGCAATTTTTGAAAGGGCATGAGGGAAAGCCATTCGACGAGAGAAAGAAGACAAACTCTTACCCGTGCACGAAAGAAAATTCATGACCATCGGTTTTTCTGCTGGGTTGTTTGATATTTTGGGTGGAAATAAAAAGTATCATGGTGAACGAACAATCCACACCAACACAGATTTCGGAGAGGCTTTTCGCACCCCTATCGAATTGAACGTTGGACTGAATTTAATGTTTGTGTACTCCGATGTGGTGGAGTACAACGTGGTGGGCCACACAGCTGCTCCCTTACTGAGAGTCATTCCTTTCAAAGTGGATACTGCTGCTGGTGCGTACGAAGAAGGTGGAAACACGTTTCACGTTCACCGTGAATTTGTACATCCTCATTATCTTCCAGTCAGTAAATCGTATTTTGACAGTGTCAACATTAGTATAAAAGGAGATTTGGGACAAGATGTGCCATTCATTGACAAAGGAAAAGTCACGGTGAAACTACATTTTCGAAAAAGGTTCTCTAACGCCTTGTAACTAACCTCCCAAACCAAAAAAATGTATCCAGTGTACCAAGGAGTGACTCGACAACGAGGACATGGTTTAGGAGATATGTTAAAATCGGCATTTCGGACGGTAGCTCCTATTTTGAAACCGATGGTGACTCGAGGATTTCATGCCTTAAACGATGCCGCTTTGACGCGGGGAAAAGAATTTTTGCAAAATGTACTCATCGACAAACAAAATCCTAAAGAAGCCTTTATGAGAGCAGGCAAAAATGTGTTGATAAACACTGGCAAAGATCTTTTAGGTCTCCGAGAGAATCCTATAAATTCACTTCACGCTTCAGACCCTGGCATTACTTCTTCCTCCACTTCACAGCAAGGACAAGGTAGAAAGAGACGACGACAACGTCTAAATCCTTTCAAAGTTCATAAAAGAACACACGGCAGTTCCAAAAAGAATAAGAAAAGAAGAAGAACCGTCAGAGAATTAGACGTGTTTGATTATTAAAAACCATTGAAAATGATGCACCGAGATTCTTGCGAATGTACCAAGTCAGAACTGGATATGTTTTCTATGCCTCCTACCGTGATGACGATGCAAGAATCCCAATGGGTGGAATTTCATCCTGTATCGTCTTTGACGGAATCAGCTCCTATCGAATTTGAAATCAAAGGACAAACCGAAGATTACATCGATCTGAATAACAGTTACTTGTACCTGAAACTTCAAGTACAAAAAAGTGACAACACCCTTCCTGTGGAAGCTGCCCGAGTGGCACCCGTCAATAATTTCATGCATTCCTTGTTCAGCGGAGTAGATTTGTACTTGAATAACAAACTGGTCAGCAGCAGTTTGGATACTTACCCTTACCGTGCTTATTTGGAAAATCTCTTGACGTACGGAAAAGAAGCCAAGAACACTCATCTGGATGCTTCGGTGGTCTGGAAACCTGACACCTCGGAAAAGTTCAACGACACAGAGCTGTCAGTACCGGCGAAGACTTCTGCTAATGATGGTGATCCTATAATTCCAGCAGTCCCTCACAATGTGGGATTTAACGACCGTCGAAAGAAAATCAGACGAAGTTTAGAACTGATGGATCGTTTGCATTTGGACATGTGGTTGCAAGACAAGTATTTGTTGAACGGAGTGGATGTACGCCTGAGACTGAATCGCAGTAGTGCCGCCTTCCATTTGATGGCTCATGCTAACGAGTGGAAAACCAAAATCCAAGAAGCCAAACTTTACGTGCGACGCGTCAAAGTCTCACCAAAAGTAGCCAACGACATCAGTCAATCCTTGAGCGGAACCACTGCCAAGTATCCTGTGCGACGCGTAGAAGTGAAAACCTTTACCATAGCCGCTGGACTCCGATCCAAAGTCGAAGATCACGTCTTCCAAGGACAGCTCCCCAAGCGTTTGCTGATTGGCATCGTCAGCAATGCAGCCCTCAACGGAGTCCACGATCAGAATCCGTTCCAGTTTCACAACTACAACGTCTCCAAGATAGAAGTCAGTCGAGATGGCAAGACCTTGTGTACCAGACCTTTTGAACCTAACTTTAGCGACGGCCATAAAAATTACTTGCGATCTTACCTGAGCCTGTTTGAAGCCACGGGACAGTTAGGTACTAACACCAGCCACGGCATTTCGTACGAGGATTATGCAGGAGGGTATGCCTTGTGGAGATTTGATTTCACTCCTGACCAAGGCAGCGATGAAGGACATTTGCACCCTATAAAATCAGGCCCACTTCGTGTGGAACTTCAGTTTGCAGATCCTCTACCCGACACAGTGAACGTCGTCTTATATGCAGAATTTGATAACACTCAAGAAATCAACAGTTTGAGAGAAGTGATTCTAGACTATTAGAAGAAAAAAAAACAAGATGCAACACAAAGAACCTATGGAGATAGATGAGGGATTTTGTGAGAAGTCACAAACTACCACAAATGATGATGATGACGAAGTCATTCATTCAGAACCTAAAACCGAGTTTACTGGATTTATTTCTCGATGGCCAGAACAAGAAAAACAGTTAGTCTCCTGTTATGCTCAGGAATTGAGTAAAATAATTAACAGTCTAGTCCAAGAACAATGTCATGGATGTCAAAACGATCATCCCAGCCAAAAAGAACACGACCAATGTTTGATGATGACAGGCGAAGAAAAATTGGATGAATATTTGGAAACGGCTTGGTCCCAGAACTCGGACGAAAAAGTGTTGAAACAGTGGTATAAAGTCTTGGTGAATTCTTCTTTTCCTCCACTCACTCCTCTGGAGATCAGACGCATCGAAGGGCTCATTCAACAGAGTACAGAAACTATCCGCCGTGAATATTCGTGGAATTACAAGACAGATCAATTCAAGTTTAAAGTCAGGTGTGAATTGGTGACTCATTATTTCCATTGAAGACAAAAAAAAGAAGAAGAAAGAAAAAAAATGGATACTAGAGAACTTTATTACCTATTGACTCGTAGTTCCTACACTTCTTCTTGGAATCCTGTGGTATGTGCTAAAGATGAACTACCTCATCGTAAACCGAAAAACGTTCATGCCTATATCATCAATACCGACGACAGTCATCTACCAGGAACCCATTGGGTTGCCGTGTACTTTCCCAACGATCACAATGGTGGAGGTGTGGAATTTTTTGATTCTTATGGATTACCTCCTTTGGAAGACGACATCATCGACTTTATGAGAAGAAATGCCGTCTCGACTCGATTCAATAATGTTAGATTACAAGGATCGGATTCCATGGTGTGTGGACAATATTGTGCACATTATCTTCATCAACGCAGTCTTGGATATTCCTTAGAACATTTACTGACTTGGTTTGATAGAAACTATGCTCGAAACGATGCTAAAGTACAACGATGGTTTTGTGAACATTTTGGTTATCTCTTGTCTTTAGCTCAGAAGCGTAATGTTAATCAGAATGATGTCGATGTAGAAAGGTGGAGGTTTAGTTTACCACCCCAACGTTGTCAACATTGTAAATATGTTCCTGTTTAATATCTTGTTCATTGTTAGTTTTTTTATGTTAGAATGGTTATTGTTGATTAAAAAAAAATGGTTATTGTTGAAAAAAAAATATGGTATTGTGTGGTTTTTTATTGAATTTGAAATAATAATGATTATGTTCTATCTCTCTCTTTCTATCGATCTGAAGTCACCCCCCCCCCCTCTATCTATTATCTCACTGTCGATCTGAACCCTATTTTTAGGTCCGCGCAATGGATGGTGTGGTGTATGTGTTGGATAAAAAATAAAAAATTTAAAATAAAAAATGGGTGTGTGGAGTGTGTTTGTATAGAGTGTGTTTGTGTTTTGTTTTTTGTTTTTTAAAATAAAAATAAAAAAAAATTAAAATTAAAAAGGTGTTGTGTGTGTGTGTGTGTGTGTGTGTGTGTGTGTGTTTGTGTTTGATTTAAAAATAAAAAATAAAAAAAATAAAAATGGTTGTGTGGAGTGTGTTTGTATAGAGTGTGTTTGTGTTTTTTTATAAAAAAAAATAAAAAATAAAAAATTTTAAAATGGTTGTGTGGTGTGTGTTTGTATAGAGTGTTTGTGTTTTGTTTTGTTTTTTTTAAAAAATAAAAAATCAAAAAAAAGGATTTGTCAAAAAAGGCAGTGGATTCGAGATGATAATTGACATTTATTAAGTTGGAGTTTATCAATGAGAGTCCAGAAGAAAGTTATGAGAGAATTGTAGACAAGAATCTTCCTGAAGTGTCAGAACAATAAGAGAATGAAATGGTAAATATGGAAGTGTATTGAACTGTATTGGACTTATATGAAATTGTTTATTACCACGAGTAAAATAATGTATATACATTGAATAAAATATAATTATTATTATTGATGTATATCTCTGAGTGGTGTTGTGTGGTTTGTTTTTTACCCACCAAACCAAAAAAACCCTTTCCCTTGTATATTTGTGGTGTGTGTTTTGATATAAAAAAATTTAAAAAGTTACAAAATGATTTGTGTGGTGTGTGTAAGTTTGAATTTGATATATAAACAAATTTTAAAAAAGTAAAAAAAATGGATAGTGTGGTGCGTGTTTTGATATAAACAAAATTTAAAAAATAAAAAAATGGTTGTGTAGTGTGTGTAAGTTTTGTGTTTGATATAAAAAAAAAATTTAAAAAAATGGATTGTATATTTGTGGTATGTGTAAGTTTTGTGTTTGATATAAAAAATTTTTTTTAAAAAAATGGATTGTATATTTGTGGTGTGTGTTTTGATATAAAAAAATTTTAAAAAAGTAAAAAAAAAATTGGGATAGTGTGTTAAGTTTGGGTTTGGGTTTTGGGTTTATTTGGGTTTGTATATACAAAAAATATAAAATAAAAAAAATTAAAATGAGTTACGAAATTTTAGTACTATTTTTTAGTCTCAGCCAATTTTTTTTTCCGGATTATTTTCAGTCTCCGCTAACGTCCGGTACAATTTCGGAAGTTTAGTGATACTTTTAGTCTCAGCCAATTTTTTCCATTTTTTTTTTTTTTTTTTTTTCCGGATTATTTTCAGTCTCCGCTAACGTCCGGTACAATTTCGGAATTTTAGTGTTACTTTTAGTCTAGGCCATTATTATCTAATGTTTCGGATTTTTTCTAGTCAACGCCAAAGTCCGTGACGATTTCCGAAGTTTAATACAACTTTTAGTCACGTCCATTTTAGTGTTATTATGAGTTGGTTCCCTTGATAAAAGCTATTTATAACATAGGTATAATATATGCAAATTTACTGACACCTTCAACATGATCTGAGGTATAGGTAATGCTTTATATATAACTCTAGGCTATATAGATATAGCCACTAGGCAGAAGGTTATTTTCCAATTATTGCCTACCATTCTTACCGCCATGTTAATTTCCCGTATGAGGCCATAGAGACCCACAATGTTAATTTCCCATTGAGGCCATAGAGGCCCCCCCCCCCATGTTAATTTCTCGTAGAGTACCCATTTGAGGCCATAGAGGCCCCCGCATGTTAATTTCCCACAGGATAGTGGAGGAGAAGGAGAAGAAGGAGCCTATCCAGCCTCATCCGATGATGGAGGAGGAAGATCACAGGATAGTGGAGGAGAAGGAGGAGAAGAAGGAAGAAAATTGGGAACCAGAAGCGGTCCATCCGCCATTTATCCTGAAGAAGTGCTGTAGGAGGAGTCTAGACTCCTGGAGGAGGAGGAGCTGTCTCTCTTGTCGGACCAGACCTGGGAGGTCTTTAGGGCCACCCATTTTTCAAGAAAGATTAATTATTCCCACACCCCGTATGTAGTGACCCCCGCTATGATAAATTCCCGTACGTACCCAGAGAGACCCCGCCACGTTAAACTCCCGTACGTAGCCAGAGTGCCCCCCATGTTAAACTCCCGTACGTAGCTGTAGTACCCCCTCCATGTTAAACTCCCGTACTTAGCTGTAGTGCCCCCGCCATGTTAAACTCCCGTACGTAGCTGTAGCGCCCCCCTTGTAGCTATTTACCCTCCCCCCCTCAACTACTACTTAAAACAGTTATGACAATTTAAGCAACATATGGAAAACCTTGCCTTTGCCAAAATTAGGATAAGTCTGACATTTGTTCAAAAGAAAATGTGTTTTGTATTTGGAAAACACTGCAGCACAAACATTCTGCATTAAAACTAAATAAACAAGAGTTCCTCGAAGGGACTGATGCTCTACTGGGCAAAAATAATTTCCAGGAATTCAGGAAAAGACCATTTCTTCCTTTTAACTGTCTAGTGTTGAAACCATATTTGATATTCTTCAGCAATAAACATTTTTTCAAATAAGCTGCTGTGGTACACACACTCGATGTCAGTTAAATGGCACCATTTTCATTTAGGACAGAGTGGACATCATTTGTCAAGTCTTTTGGTGAAAACCCCATGTCATAATGATCATCCATTAAGTGAGAGTAGTGACAACAAGATTTTTAAGACAGTCATCATGGCAGCTATACTGGATGAACGAATGGCACCATTTTCATTTAGGACCAGCTAGAAATCATAAAATGTCTATTGCTGAAAACCCCATGTTGAAATATCCATCCATTTGGGAGGAGTAGAGATAACAATATATTCAACAATATATTCAAGATATTACTTTCCATTCAGGAGTAGCAATAACAAGATTTTCAAGGTGGCTGCTGTGGCAGCCATACTAGACATTAGATCACCACCATTTTCATATAAGACCAACTGGACATCATAAGAAGTCTTCTGGATAAAACTGTTCACGTAGAGTTGCGATAACAAAATTTTTAAGATGCCTACCGTGCCAGCCATATTGGATGTCAGATTGGCATCGTTTTTATTTAGGACCAACTAGACATCATAAGAAGTCTTTTAGCGAAAACCCTTATGCTGATACAACCATCTATTCAAGAGGAATAGCGACAACAAGATTATCAAGATGACTGCCGAGGCGGCCATATTGGACATCAGATCGGCACCATGTTTATTGAGGACCAACTAGACTTTATAAGAAGTCTTTATGTGAAAACCGATGTTGATATGACCATTCGTTCAGGAGTAGCTATAACAAAAGTTTCAAAATGGCTTCCGTGGTGGCCAAATTGGATGTCAGATCGGCACCGTCTTCATTTAGGACCAACTAGACATTATATGAAGTCTTTTAGTGAAAACCCATATTGATATGACCATCCATACAAAAGGAGTAGCAATAACAACATTTTCAAGATGGCCGATGTGGTGGCCATATTGAATATCGAGCAGCACCATTTTCATTTAGGACTAACTAGAGGATGGGATGAATGTGTGTGTAAAGTTTCAAGGCAACCCTCCAAGCAGTTTAAGAGGAGTAGCGATAACAAACTTGCGTTAATAGACGTCGGGCGACGGACAATGGATGACAGATGGTCAACAGACTATCCCATAAGCTCTTCTGGTCTATGAGCATTGGAGCAAAAAATGAATCAGTAACTGTCTCAACTACAGATCCAGAGATTAAAAAAACAAGAATTCCACAGAATGCAATTTCTTACCTGCTTTGTTATGGTCTAACCTGATAACTTTGAAAAGTTGCACCCTCCAAGATGAATATACCCATCAAGTTTCAAACTGTACGTAATTCCTGTAGCATGAAAGCTAGGTCACTGTCACCTACTTTTGTGCCTAGTCAGTAGTACCCTCCAAAACAAAGTCATGATTTAATATATCAATTTTCTTGTACCACAAGATAAACTATATCTAATTTTCACTATGGTAGATATATGTAACTGAAGATTTTCTATTTATGATATTCCGATCTCCTTTCAGGATAGAACAACTGGGATGATGAACAAACTGAAACAAGACAGCTCAGCCCCACTGATGACACAAGCTGGATCAAGTTAAGACACAGTTTTAGTTGATTCTATGATACCTTCTTTTTTTTTCTTTTTTGGAATAAAACAATTTAATCTTATCTTATACATTTGGTAAAATTGCTGATCCAAAATCTCCAGAATCACATTTGATTTTTGTAAAAGTTTGTGGCCACATCTTCCGATAAAATACATGTGGGTTAAAATTGTCTGAGGCCAAGTTGTCTATGATCAGAGCTGTTCTTTATTTATTAAGCTCCATGTAACTTGACTGCATCTCCCACAACTAAGCAATTCACATATTAACTTAAAGTGTACCAAGAGGTTTATCATAAAATAGTCAGCAACTTCACTTCGGATCACTTAATCTATTACAATAATTTACACTTTTATGCGTTATCAAATCATTTTACCTTATTAAAAACTGTAAGAGCAAGTGAGACTGAGCAAGAATACTGGCATTTGGGATATTGCTGACAAAGTCACAGAGGACATACTTTCTGTATCATAGTCAAAAATAACTTGTGCCTTGATCATGATACATTTTTTTTGTCCCTTTATGTCACAAAATGTGTGTTGTTCTTGTATTTAGTCACTCTGCAGTAGAAACATACATGTGTGCATAACATTGCATAACTGGAAATCTTGTTGGTTAGTTAGTTGGTTTTAATGGCACTTTTAACTCATTATTGGGTATATCATGCAGAGGAAAGGGCTGATAATGTAAGTGCCTTTCCCAATGACGCACAGAGGCAGTGGACCTGGGCTGGCCTGCACGCATATCAAGCCCTAGACCCTTGGATTATGAGTCTGACACTCTATCAACGGAGTAACTATGTGAAAATCTTGTATTGTCACATGTTAAAAATATGTGGATATATTTTAACATGAGAAAAATATAACTATGAATAACATGAAAAGTCATCTACAAATGACACATTGACTTCGTCGCCTGCTCATGTAAAGACTATTATTTAAAGTATCCTATGGTACAGCACTCTTTGTCTTTATGCTGTAGTATACTTGTGCTAGTACCCTATGTCCAACTATTCTCAATTTACATACATGTACTACTCATGGCCAAGAACCCTAAATTCTACATTTTTCTTTCCATGGCAGACCTGCCAACCCTAAAAAGACCTCGAAGAGGCCTTCAATAGGAGGCTCTGATTTCACTGAATTTACTCTGAAAAAGAAGAGGATTTGCTGAAGACTCTGAATTCGCAAAGGTCAAAAATTATTTTAGGAGATTTTGATAACCACGGTGGTGATTTGGGAATACAGAATTTTGCAGCATTTATAACCTTGGTTTTTGCTGTTTCTAAGTGGAGACGAATTCGTATGCCAAAAGGTGGAATGAAGTTTAGTTTCTGAAAGTACAAGATTAGGTATTTGGGTCTAAACACTACATCATATGCGGGGTTAGATGGATTAGAAGATAGTTTAGTAACATACTAAAGAGCCAATTTCATTCGTCGGAGATAAAGTGATGGTTCATTTGCCTCGACATAGATGCTTTCTGATGGGGAAGTTCTAAATGCACCTAGACAGAGTCTAAGACCCTGACTGTGCATCGGATCAAACATCTGGGGGTAGGATTTACAAGCTCATCCATACTCAATTGAGCCATTATCAAGTTTCAATGTTACTAATGACCTGTATAGTCAGAGCAAGACCTTCCATTCAGTTCCCCAATCTGTGTCTGCCAAAACTCGTATTAAATCCAGGGCTTTTTTACATTTCTCCTTGAGGTATCTAATATGTGGAAGAAAAGTTAGTTTACGGTTGAAAAAAAGGCCTGAAAAGTTGCTCTTCTCCAAAAGAGGAAGAAGACAAGCGTCAAGATCGAGTTTTGGATCATTATGATTACGATGTAATCAGCAGAAATGCATACAGTTAGTCTTTGATTTCGAAAATTTGAACCCGTTTTCTTCTGTCCATTTCTGAACTTTGTTGATGCCCATCTGTAGTTGACATTCAATAGTATGCATACTCTTTGATCTATAGCAGATCAAAAAGTCGTCAACATACAATAAGCAGTCATTTGCTGGATTAAGGCATTTTACTATGTTATTAATCGTGATGTTCAACAGGGTAAATGACAATATGCTGTCCTGAGGTACACCCATCACCTGAGGTTAGCTGTCTGAAAGGGTGCTACCTACAGTACCTTAACTCTAAAGTTTCTATCTTTTAAAAAATTGGAGATAAAGTTAGGCAGGCGTCCCCTTAGACTTAGGTTGAATAGGTCAATCATTATGCTGTACTTCCATATGGTGTTATAAGCTTTATCCAAGTCGTAAAAGATGGCAACTATATGTTCTTTCTTTATGCAAATATCTCTATTAAATGCTTCAAGTCTAACAAGGTGGTCTATTGTGTTTCTCTAGCATCTGAATTCATACTGAACGTCGGAGAGTAGGTTGTTGGATTCGAGATACCAGAGTAGTTTATCATCCGTTTCATGGTTTTGCAAATGCAACTTGTTAATGCTGTGGGACGATAGTTGGAAGGGTCGGTTTGCTCTTTCCATGTTTGGGTATTTGTCTCATCGTTGCTTCTCGCCAAGACTACGGGAAATCGCCATTTTCCCAAATTTTATTGAAAATGTTTAGCAGTGTATGCAACATAAAAAGCCTCCCTACACTACTGTTTGCTACCAATCCCTCTCATTATGGCCCAAATCCCTGTGGTCCCAAACTGTGCAAGCATATTCTAAAACAGGTCTAATCAAACTTTTGAAAGCTCATTCTTTCACATTTTGTGGGCAAGATGTTAAGCTATGTCTAATTAGGCCTAAATTATGATTTGAATTGGTGTATATTTCTTGAATAAGCAGGTTCAATTTCAAATCACTAGTAATTGTGATACCTAAATATTTTATTTGGATGAGATTTTCTAAAGAAGTTCCTGCCATGGAATATGACATACTAATTTTATGAGATCTTTTTTTTTTTCATTTGCATTATATTGTATTCTTGGGGTTAAATTTGCAATACCTAATTTTTGTGCCTGTTAAAAATCAGACTTCAGTTATAAAGAAGAAAAAAACAATTCAGCTATATACATATACATGTATGTAGCTTTTAAATCAAAATGAAAATAAAAATTAAAACTGAAACTGTTAGAAAAGTATTGTAGTTTCTTCTTACTCCAAAACCCCGGCTTACAGTATAGATTGGGGGAAAAAAACTGTTTCTCCACATGTCGCGGTGGGGATGTTAAACCCCACCACGTGCACACGGCGGTGGAGGGGCAAATACCTTCAAATCACCACTGCAACTCAGTATGTCGATTATATATTTGACCAAATAAAATTATTTCAAAAGAGGAAAGTTTAATGGGTTTGTGTCTCTCTGTGGCCTTTGTGGTGCGGGTAGTGGCTTTGGCGGTGGCCTCGGTTGGCTTTATGAGCATTGAAAAGCTTTTCTCAAACTAATAGATGATATCCTCCTGTGCAAGCTCGTTGTAGTGGGCTATGTACTCCTCAAGTAATCATATCTTATCTTTCACACTTGCCATTTTTCTAAACAGGACGACAATAGTTTTTTAAAGTTTTTGCAAGACTGCAACTGTCCTACGTCTTATCAAGGCCCTCCCAATTCCTGACTGGGCCTGTGATGGTAAGATCTATAGTGGTGAAGCTGTGGGGTATAGATTCTTCCTCATCAAACAAATAATGAAACTTGTGCCAATCCATGATGGCGGCGCACTATGTTGTGTGCATGTTCTGCAGGCCATGGATTGGTCCCACGAAATAGCACAACCATGTTAGTGTTATTCCGGATCACCATTGTGGGCATAGTACTGAACCAAGTACAAAACATCTGTGTTATTGTGCCCCCCGTGGCTAAAGAGACGTGAAGAATTCTTTTGTACCTCACGCATTACATCATAAATGATGACATTGTCATGGTTGCAGTCTAAGTCATCAGGGCTTGGGGCCTCTTCAATGTTGTAGATAAACGTCATGGGCTTCTCAATAGCAACATGTGCTAGTCACTTGGATTTTGCCAGTGGCAGCCAGTAACTTACCCTGCTCAAAAAAGGGTGTCGTCATTGATCTGCCACAGGATTTTGTAGCATTTCTAATCATCTGAGTTGGGTGCAACCACGTCGAGTTTGTTCCATTTCATCCAGCGCATCAGAAGGTTTAACAGCAGCTGCATCTTTCCGCAGCCAGAGAGGCATATGAGCAGCGCCCGAATGCAGTCAGGTGCCTCTACTTTTTTGTGGCATGATGTCGATAAAAGTATATGCAATGAGGTGATGTGGGAATTGTCTACTGCTAACTGAAATATTCAAGGACCAGGGTGTGGCTCGAAAAGCAGCCATATGGTAGATTTACCTGCCAGCACCACAATATGATGTTTCAACCCCTAACGAGATGAACAAGGCCGATATCTTGTTTCTACTCCATGGCAAGGTTGGGCCACAAGTGCTGTACAAGTATGCGCTGATCATGATTGATGTAGCCTGCCGTCCAGCCGTTACAAGGAGGCTGAGCACATGACAACAAAGAAGGCTTCCAATGTTGCAGATGTTTTGGCACGTATCTAAAAGCGGGGACCCAAACTGCTGCAGGTTGACCCCAACCGGGTGTTTATGGGTGCCGTGTCGCATTCTTGGCCAGGCACAACATGCAGGTGAGGCCGGGTAGACCGGTGTTGAATGTACACAGGGCATCGTGGAGAGGTTATACCATACTCTAGACAAAGCATCTGTTTGGGCATCACTACTCCCAGGAGATGTTATTTTCTGCCATCCCAGCTGAACTGCAGAGACCATGTGTGCGACAAGCTCAGCGCGTGCATAGTATAGCAATGGGTGGGTGCGAGTGCTGCCTGCTGTTGTGATGGCCCTAAATGCCGAGGTAATATGGCTCACAGGTTTAAAAAACATGTTGATGCCATTCACGAAACTGGTGTGGTCTGCGCCTGTGGTGTAAACACCCAGGCGTGGTACCTATATGCGCCTGGAGGTGAATGCCGCACCACCGACCCTGTGTGGTCGCTCAAGATGTTCACCCTGGCTGATAGGTTTGACATCCCAAGCAAGCCATCCCCATGCATATACCATCTTGCTGGCAATGGCATTCCATGCAGAGGCTTCGTCGTGAGGAACTACAGATTGTACCTGAAGATACTCAGCTACCACCCTCCAGTGCTCTTACCCATCGCATTGATCGATAACGCCAAAGAACACATTAAGGTAGTGACCATATGCCCGTGTTGTGATGCCGTAAGGAGTGATCCATTTTTAGTTTCCATCGGACTTGGGCTTGTTTTATTGATTTGGTTCACCCCCCATTTTGTGGTGGTCAATGTGTATGACCACCATCTGGTTATGGAATGTCTTCCACTTGCTTACAGCATCTAGGTACAGTTTGTGCCACAGGTCACGACACCCTTTAAAACACCCTTGGCCTTTTGGGAATCCTTCAGAATATCCTCTTTCTCCAAAATGAGTTTTTGGGTGTGTTTTTGAATTGCCTCCCGATACAATCTGAATACTGCACTATTGCGTGCACCGGTCTGATTTCTGTTGTTCTTAATGCTGAACGTCTTCGGGCAGAGCCTTATATATTATCTGATTAGCATCCCACTGCATTCATTCTTAACCTTTTCAACTACATTTTTGTTAACAACGCCTGTGTTCTACAAAGGATGGCTGTCTGGGTAGACACTGGTGTTGTTCAGGGCGGCATCCATAACCAAGTCTCGGTATAGATCTTCTATTTCAATGCTCAGCAGCAGGCTGTCAGTGTTCATGTTTAAGAGGCTCCCCCAGTCGCCATACCTGGCTTTGACACAGTTGTAATAAATGTCATACATTTAGAGCTTGCTCATATCCAGGATTGATATTCCCGTGTAGATCAGGCAGTTTAGCATAAGGCTGGGCTTTGATGAATGTACAGCAACAGGATTGCTGTCAAATATTTTCCATGTCTTAAATACCAGGTCGTCAATCAGGCAGTGCAGATTGTCCTCCTTACCCTTGCACCACATGAGGTACACCCGGATTGACTTTCGCCGATTTTCATAGCTTTTCTGATGACGCAAATGTTCCTATTTTTGAAGAGGTCCTTTTCAAAGTCAGTCTTCGCCTTGGTCCTGAGATCAGCGTTGAACTGGATTGAACTCCATCAACAGGCTTTGGTCAAACTCCAGTGCCCGGTGTACCATTTCTGACATGCATCCCAAGACTGGTAAAGAGCTTGAGATTCCGGTAATGGACTATATAGCGCTCCTGTTTTGCAGGCTGAGGACTAGCTTCACGCACTCAGTAAAGTAAACCTATCCCCCAGTTCATTCACTAAGACACGCTGGTAGTTGCTCAGCCAGCTTTCTGGAATGTGCAGTGCCTCTGGAGCTAGCAATTAGTTGTTGTGCACATCATGAATTTCCTTTGGATATTCGAGGTCAACCTCAAGAATGTAGCCTTTTGGTCAATCACCCATGATCTCACTAACATCTAATATTGTTACTTTTGCTGTATGTCTTTTATCTCTTATTATAGCAACAGAGTTTCCCTTGAAATTTGAAACTCAAGGGTCATTGACTCTAGGGTTGAAATTTCCATGAGTAAAACTTTGAAGATTAAGAGTCAAAATTTTAACTTGAGACTCATGAGAACAACATGAAGAAAGAAAACGCATTTTTTAAACTCATTTACATTTATCGAAAATACAGAAACATAGTTCTCAATAAGGTCCAAACACATCAACTTCACACGTTTTCCTCTCATGTTTTTCAAAATGATCTTAAGCTGCATGTAGTCTTTCCTGATGGTTTCAGGACCAGCAATACCTGGCACTATTGACAAGGCCTTACACTAAAATCACTGAATTTGTATGTGCATTTTGAAGGAGTGTCTTCTTTCTGTTTCTCACTGCCATGTTCATTTTCACAGTCTGAGTCAGTTTCATGCTGATGTTTCTGGGTAAATATGTCAAAATATTCCTCAGCCATTGCACTGATGATGTACTGTATGCAAAAGTTAAATTTGAAAATCAAATTTGATACAACACGATGTCATGCAATCAATAATAGCATAATGTACACGGTGTAATAGTAATGTTAGAAAAACATGTGATACTTACCACAGTAAATTCTCTTTGGTTTCCGTCCACCATTTATAATTTCTAGTCATCACAAGTGATTCACCATCCAACTTTATAAAGAGGTGTTAAATTCCAATTATCTCAATCAGTGTCACTCAAACAATCCGCTTACATGTATCTTCTCAAAATATCAAAGCTGACATCTGTGTAAAATTATTGGCCAATCAAATGTGGCAGTTATAACTTCTCACGAGAACAATGCTAATTGATTAGCAGGTCAGGCAGGTGCTGAGGCTTGGTCGTTCAAACAGTAAGAAGGTCAAAGGTTATTATTTGGTACTGATTATAGTCTTTTACGTTTAAGGCTAAAATTTCAAGTCAGTCAGTAATACATCCCAAGGATAGGATTGTCGTGATATTGTTTCATGTACGCTCTAGTGACCGCTTAAGGTAGGGTGAAACCAGTGTTGGTTAGGAAACACCTGGCTGCTGACCACTGAAAGCAGGTGACCGATAAATACAGGGCATTTATATAAGAAATTTGCCGGGGGAAATTGAAATGACCGTTGTGACCAGGTGACTGCTGAATACATGTGACCGTTAGGACAGGTTTGACTGTACTTAAATTGGCCTAGAGTTTGGTCAGCCTTAGGCAACAAATGTAATCATCTTATTGGGGCTACCAAATGAACACCTGTCCACAAGTTATGAATTCTCTCTGATCGCAAAACATTCAATGACAGTTGTTAAAGAAAGGTTTAATTAAGCACAGTTATAATTTGTGTTTTACGCTGCCATTGGTAGCCATTGTAAGCATAAATAAAGTTGTTTTTCTTCCTGCAGAACAGAAAACTTTCATGGCACAATAAATGCGTTTCAATCACTGATCTCTTTGGAAAATGCAACAACCAATCAGATTCCATTGCTTTTATTTAGGTTTGATGATGACTTCCTTTGATGAAGGGTACATTGTTCTTACTGAAGATTGCAGCCGGCTTGCTTTGATGAAGGATGCTTGCGTTATTGAAATTGCCACGAAAGGCCAAGTTTGGAGGACCAAACAAATGCCTGTTTGTTAATCCTACAGAGGCATTAAAGCCTGGCAGCAGCATCAAATAATTGTTGAACAAAGTAAGGATCGGAACTGGCAGCTTGTCGACATAAATTATCAGAAAACAAAGGACTTGTTCAAGCTGGGATCTAGGGCTTCTGTCGACATATACTACAGGGCAGAACACTTCGCCTTCTTCTTTTAGGAAAGCAAAAATGACTTCATCCTGTAATTTTTTTTTTAGATCTACACCGAGTGACAGTAGTTTATGGCTTTTGAGATTGCTTCCTCAACCCAACCAATAAGTTAGTGTTTAGCCCAAGGCAAAATGGATTGCATGTTACCTTAGCAGGTGTTCGTATCAATTGCGCCGACAAAACAAACTCTTGCACATTTACATGCATGTGTTTTATTAGCTGACTGACCATTAACTTTATCCCCCACCCCCAAAGATATTGCTGCCCGATTTCAGCAAGTTATCATTTGATGATGGAAACTTAACAACTCGTTTTGAAACTAAATCATTTATATATAAATAACAATCTGTGTTTTAACAATAGAATTGGCGAAAGCACTTTCTAAATGTATATTTTGACAATTTTAACTGCCGTGCTTGCATTATTTTCTTCATGAAATCAGTTTGAAACCGCATGTGAACCTGGTAAGGGGTAATAATGGTGGACATCGCTGTGTCTTGGAAGTAAATCTTCATTAAACTGTTTTCGTAATTCATTGGGCACATACATTAAGGAAATTATATAGTTCGTAGAAAGCAGAGTGTAACTTTTATGTAATGAAATATTTAGCTTAAAAATAAAATTGTGTTTCGGTCAGAATACATATTCGACAATGCTATGTTGTGCAATGGATGATAAGAGCTGTAACTTAAGGTCAAGGTTGTTTTCTTACATCACTCTATCATAATTATTATACATTTATTTTTTTATCTCGACATCGACATAACCATGACAGATTTGGAAGTAACAATAGACCAGGGGACTGGGACTTTGTTTTTTGTTGACATAGGCGGTTTGTCAACATAAGTGATGTCGATATAACTGGGCAGGACTGTATATTATATGATGGCGAAAAATTCACAGATTGATATGTATAGTATTCTGAAAGAATTTATGAGTAGAGCTAATTCTGGGATCAATCTACCAGACCAACGGAGTGTGAGTAACGTCGCAGAAAATATTAAATCACTGTTTCAATTCAATGCATCATACAGATTTGTCAAAAAGATTCAAAAGATGTATTATTTTTCAAATATGTACCCGGAGAATCATGATAAATTAACTGATTTAGGAATTATCTTGGAACAGCAAAGATATACATTTTGACAATATTATGCGAAAACACATGAAAAACATTATATGATACTGTGCAAGAAAAAAGGAAGTCGTAAGCGTTGACTAGACTATCTAGTGTAGATAGTGAAATGAATTAATACTCTAATGATGACTTTGAAGCAATAAGTGAATATAGTAGCAGTGGCGAAGATCATCAAGAATACATTAATTAGAGAGATGCTTTTAGCAATATAATATATGAAATCACCAACAACACGTTTTCGTGAGAATGTGACATTTTTAGAAAGTGAAGAGCCTAAGAGATTTGTAAGGGTGCAAATTTCTGTCGATGTATTTTCGTAGAGCGCAGTATTGCTGTGGTCAGTGTGGCACGTAATAATTAATCAGATTTATGAGGAAAGGTACCGTATTAAATCGCTAGACTGCGATGGGTTTAATATCCCTGTCTGGGGCGCGATCGATTCTTAATTAAACATTCGTTGGATAAAAGTCGGACAGATGTAAAAGGCAAGGTGGATTTGGGGTCTAGGTATAGAAAATGTCAAAGTTGAAAGGATGCAGAGACTATTTGTGAACCCAGATGAAGTAGTGTCATCTTTTGAAATTTTACAGAATCGGTTATTTAAATAGCGCACGAAATCTAGAGGATTACGCTAACCACGATGGGCGTGTATTTATAAAAGGCGGTAGATATGTTTAATCCTGATTGGAACCGCTAAATAGGGTGGGGGGGTCCAGACGAAATTTTATGTTTTAAGTATTCAACATCGCAAAATTTAGTCAGTCCAAGTTTTCCTGCCAAAGGCCGGAAGGTTCTTGACTCCGAGCAGAAGAAGGCGAAATTCTCTCGTATAAACAATTGTTCAAGGGAGAGGTGTCTGGAAGTTGAGGGACACGATTCTGACGGTAGATGCGAGCGAGTCTCTAAAGCCCAAGGGAAAATAGCTCCACCCACCCATCCATCGATACACGTATATCTATCCACGTAGAGGGTAGAGAGAAGAGGCATCTGATGCTAAGTTTGATGACCGAAAAGAGGCTGGATAAGAGAGAGAGAGAGAGAGAGAGAGAGAGAGAGAGAGAGAGAGAGAGAGAGAGAGAGAGAAGCAAAAGGGGAGAAAATCAACTCTGACCTGTCAGCAACGAGGAATTGGGAGCGACAGGCAATAACAAGGTTGTGCAGGCATGCTGGGCAATTGATTCGATTGTTCAATCGATTCCATGATGAACTAAGTCTGATCGATATAAACAGATCGGCTAATTACATTTGTGTTGAAAATCGGTAATTGATTTCTAAAAAAGGTGTATCTTTCAAATATCATGTACAATGTTCATTTTTTTTATGTCATTGATTAAATTGTTATATTTCACATACTGAGGCTCGTGTTATTCTATTATATATCTCTGCTCAGATCTCTATTTATCCCATCTATAAATTTCATATTTTATTTTATTATTTACTCGATCCGAGCAATAACACCGAGGTCGATCATCCTCTAGATAACGATAACCAACCAAATCGTACGCCTGTTACAAGAGGTGCGTAACATGATTGATGCAATGTCAAGAGTTTTGTGCAAAGACACAGAAACTATGGAGTCAATATACAAACATTGCAAGACATTTTATGTTATTGGATGTCATTGTACAAGCGGCGGTCATGTATGCATTGGTGTAATTCTTTGTACTGATCAGCGCGCAGTGATTTGGTCAAATATCAAATTGAAAAAACAAATTATATTCAAACACAAAAATCTATTTGACGGCAATCCTCAGTTGATGCAGCCTGATGAAAAGGTTTGTTGGCAACACACTGCCCAGAGTTTGGAAATTACAGGTGAAAAATATTTTACAGCGAATGGTTGTGCAATCAAATACTATCCACTGTGAGTACTTTTACAACCCTTTATATTTGGTGAGGAGTACATACGCCTGATATTACGTACAGCATCAATCAAAAACATAGATGATTATTTCCATGAAAACATAGATGATTATTTGTATTAGAGAATACAATTTGTAAATATATAAGAAGTTCAATGGCATTGGGACGCAATCATTGCAAATGTGTATGCCTTGGAAAACATGAACTCTGCAGCAGATCATGCCATTACGAATACTGTAAATTACATTTGCTCGCGTTACGTATTGGTCTAGGTACTCGACCATGCCTTAAATGCGGCATCGGAGTCAAATCAATATCAACGTTTCGCCAATGCAACAAATATAGAACCTATTGTTGTAGAAATACCCGACAACGTTGAGGGAACAACTGTCGTCAACAATGTCAAAGAAAAAGATACAGAAATCATTGAAATAATAGCTAGGATTGAAGCGACTACAGTTTCTGAGCCTGGTAAAGTAAAAATGCTCGCAAAGTTTATTGAAGGAATTTGCAATTAGACAATAATTTCCCTTATATACCAGTATGCCAACTGTGATTCAACTAAGGCAACTCATGTGACAGCGTGGGATACGAATACAAAGGAGTATACGAAAAGATGGCATACTTGAGTTATTACGGACTCGCAAATGAGCCACAACAACTTCCCCCGGATAACCACAAGCCGGTTAAAAGGGAAACGTAAACGTTAATAGTACAACAACTGAAACAAGCTGCGTTCTAGCGTAACATAAAAATACAATAAGACGCAAGAAAAGCTGACATACTTCCGTTATTAGGTATCATAGTCGAAAAACGTCAGACTGTAAGAGATCTTCGTGCAAGAGCAGCACGATTAAATCTCAGAATTCATCGATGAGTCAAGCGGGCGGAAATTGTACACATAGTCCAGGATTAACAAAACTGTTGACGCATCGCTGCGACTATCGCCGCTGAGGCAGTCGAGTATGTTCGTCAATGAGCCCAAGTTCTAGAATTTAAATTTCACAATCACGTTGGTGATTCTGAAGATTATCATGCGATTATTCCCAACGCATATGGGCTAAGCAAAGACGCTATAAAACTTTTATCAAAGATGGTTCCAGGAATCATATCGATGTTACAACGCTCTGGCACCTCTTGAGTTAAAGCAGATACTGTTCTTAGTGTACATCTGACTATGCCACTTTATCATATATCATCAGACAAGGATGGATTTAAAATCGCAACCCTGTAGATTCATGGTGATCCACTTATAATCCTGAACCACAAAGACACGAAGACTATTAATTAAGAAACTGATAAAGGTACTGAAAATATTCTTGAGATGTTGGAACAATACACCAACGCAGGTTCAGAATGGACTCTTCACATACGTGCGGAAGTTCAACTGCATACTACCCCAAACATACCATTTCGCAGGTCCAACTATACTGAAACGTCAAGGTCTGTTCTGCCACGGTCAGTGATCAATGTAAAAATGATGACAATATATGTTTTGAATGGGCGCTCGAGGCCGCAATACATCCCGCAAGCGATAATACTGATCAGCTGCAGAAATACCAGCAATACTTGGGTAAACTCAATTTTGGCGATATAGAATTTCCGGTGCAGGTTACAAAGGCTATACTCAAAAAGTTTTAAGAACTTAACGTCAGTATCACTGTAAACGTGTATGCTTGGGATAAAGGTTTTTATATGCTTGAACAATCACTACATATACGAAACAAAGATTCACATGGGCAGACCCAGATTGATCTGCTGTTGCCGAGCAACAAGAATGGGTCAGAGAAAACGAAAATACTGAGTACTGGTTTACGTCAGGACCTGAAAAAAGCATTGCTTTTAATGAAGTCAAATCAACGCAAATTTTGTTTCCTAAAGTACTGCAAATGCACCAAAACCAAGAGTCCCTCGAAAGAATTTCCAGGGATTCAAGATAAGACCATTTCTTTATTTTAACAGCAGAGTGTTGAAACCATCTCTGATATTCTTCAGCAACAAGAAGATTTTCAAATTAGCTGCCGTGATGCACATATAGGATGCCAGCTTGGCACAATTTTCATTTACATAGAGGACAAAGTGGATATCATTAAAAGCCTTTTGGTGAAAACCTCGTCTCATAATGCTCATCAGGTTCAGTGGAGAGTTGTAACAACTTGATTTTTAAGACAGTCATTGTGGCAGCCATACTGGATGGACAACTGGCACCATTTTCATTTAAGACCAGCAAGGTATCATGAGAAGTATATTGGTGAATACCCGATGCTGATATAGTCATCCATTTGGGAGGAGTACAGAGATAACAATATTTTCAAGATAGCCACCATTAAGGACCAACAAAACACCATAAGTACTCTTTTGATGAAAAGTCCATGTCAAAATGACTTTCCTTTTAGGACGAGTGCCGAAAACTAGATTTTCAAGGTGGCCACATATTGGAAGTCAGATCAGAACCATTTTAATTCAGTATCAACAAAACATTATAAGAAGTATTTCAGTGAAAACCCCATGCTGATATGAGCAGTGATAACAAGATTTTCAAGCTGGCCACTGTGGTATCCATATCAGACATCAGATCGGCACCATTTGCATTTAGAACTAATTATACATAATAAGAAGTCCTCTGGTGAAAACACCATGTTAATATGACTTTCTATTCAGGAGGAGTAGTGATAACAAGATTTTCAAGATGGCCACTATGCCAGCCATATTGAACCTCACATCGGCACCGTTCTCAATTAGGACCAACTAAACATCATAAGAAGTCTTCTAGCGAAAACCCCATGTTACTGTGACTTTCCATTCGGGAGGAGTAGCCATACAAAAATGTTGAAGATGCTGTGGCAGTCATATTGGATGTCAGATCGGTACCATTTTCATATAGGAACAACAAGACAGCATAAGAAGTCTTCTAGTGAAAACTTCGTGTCGATAATGACAAATCCATTCAGGAGGAGTGGCGATAAGATTTTAAAGATGACCACTGTGTGGCTGCCATATTGGATGTCAGATTGGCACCATTTTCATTTAAGATGAGCTGGGAATCATAAAAAGTCTTTCGATGAAAAGCTTACGTCGATGTGACTTTCTGTTCAGGTGGAGTTGTGATAAGAAGATTTTCAACATAGCTGCCATAGCAGCCACATTGAACATCTGATTGGCATCGTTTTTATTTAGAACCAGCTAGACATTATAAGATGACCATCCATGTAGGAGGAGTAGCCATAACAAGATTTTCAAGATGGCATCCACAGCGACAATATTGGATGTTAGATCAGCACCATTTTCATTTAGGACCAACTACATGTAGACACCATTAGAAGTCTTTTAGTAACAACCCCATGCTGGTATGACCATCAATTCAGGAGGAGGAGTGATAACAATATTTTCAAGATGGCTGCCCTGGCGGCCATATTGGATGTCAGATCGACACCATTTTCATTTTGGGCCAACCAGACATCATAAAAGTTTTTAAGTGAAAAACTCATGCTGACCATCCATTCTGGAAGAGTGGCGATACTTGTGTAGTGGCTATACTGGATGTTGGATCGGCACCATTTTAATTTAGGACCAAGTAGAAATCATAAGAAGTCTTTTATTGAAAAACCCATGTTGATATGACCATCCATTTAGAAGGAGTAGTGACAACACGACTTTCGAGATGGCAACTGTGGCGGCCATATTGGATTTCCGAGCAGCACGATTTTCAACTAAGACCAACTAGACCATGGGATGAATGTGTGTGTAAAGTTTCATGGTAATCCTCCAAGTAGCTTAGTAGAAGTAGCAATAACAAACTTGTGCTAACAGACGGATGGGTGACGGACGAGAGACGAAAGACCATCCCATAGGCTTTTCTAGTCTATGAAAAGTAGAGCTAAAAATCAGGAAAATAGCAAATATGACATTAGGCAGCAAATAATTCCAAAGTTTTGTTTTAAAGTTGTAAGTGTAACAAGAGTCCATCGAAGGGACTGATGCTCTAATGGCTGAAAAGAATTTCCAGGAATTCAAGACAAGACCACTGATTTCTTTATTTTACATGTAACTGCAGAGTGTGTAAACCTATCATTGATATTCTTCTGCAATAACAAGATTTTCAAAAATTAGCTGCTGTGGTGGATATATTGGATGTCAACTTGGCACACTTTTCATTTAGGACCAACAAGGCATTATAAGAAGTCTTCTGGTGGAAACCCCATGTTGATATGACTTTCCATTTGGAGGAGCAACGATAACAAGATTTTCAAGATGGATGCCATTCAATATCAGATTGACACTATTTCTATTTAGTACCAAACTGACATCATAAGAAATCTTCTGGTGAAAGCACAATGTCAATATGACCAGCCATCTAGGATAAATAGTGATACGATTTTCAAGATGGCCATTGTGGCAGTCATATTAGTATTTGGATCGGCACCATTTTCATTTACAACTGAGAAGACATTTGGCGAAAGCACAATGTTGATATGACCAGCCATCCAGGAAAAGTAGTGATAAGATTTTATCGATCGCATTGGTGGCAGTCATATTAGAAGTCAGATCGGCACCATTTTAAGTCGACCAACTAGACAGAATAAGGAGCCTTTCAGTGAAAATCGAATGTTGATATGCCAGTCATTCAGAATGAAGAGTGATAACAAGATTTTCAAGATGGCCATTGTTGTGGCCATATTGGACTTCAGATCAACATAATTTTCATTTTGGGCCAACTATACATCATAAGAAGTCGTCTGGTGAAAACCCCATGGCAATATTAGGAGGATCAAGAATAAGAAGATTTTAAAGATGGCCACTGTAGAAAGACATCTTGGACATCAGATCGGCACCATTTTCATCTGGGATCAACTAGACATAATAAGAAGTCTTTTAATTAAAGCTTCATGCTGATATAACCATTCATTTAGAACTAGCGAAAACAAGAATTTCAAGAGGACTGTCATGGCCGTCATGATGGACATCAGATCGGCACTATTTTCATTTAGGACCAACTAGACATCATAAGGAGTCTTTAATGCAAAAACCCCATGGTTATATGACTATCCATGCAGGAGGAAAGTAGCGTTAAAAGATTTTTCAACATGGCTGCCATGGAGGCCATATTGGATGTCAGATCAGTACAATTTTCATTTAGAACAAACTAGACATCATAAGAAGTCTTTCAGTGAAAACCCCATGTTACATGTGCATGAAATACATGTATGACCATTCTTTAAGGAGAAATAGTGATAACAAGATTTTCAAGATAACAAAACCCCATATTTATATGACCATTCATCAGGAGGAGCAGTGATAGCAACATTATTAAGATGGCCACTGTTGTGTCCATATTGGACATCAGATCGACACCATTTTCATTTTGGATCAAATATACATCGTAATAAGTCTTCTGATGAAAACTCCATGGGAATATTACTTTTCATTCAGGACGATTAGCAATAACAAGATTTTAAAGATAGCCACTGTGCTGACCACACTGGACATCAAAATTGGCTCCATTCTCATTTAGGACCAGCTTGACATCATAAGAAGTATTCTGGTGAAAACCCTATGGCAATATTACATTTTGTTCAGAAGTAGAAACAATAAGATTTTCAATATGGTCACTGTGGTGGCCATATTGGACACCACATCAGCACCATTTTAATTTACGACCAACTAGACATCATAAGAAGTCATTTAGTGAAAACCCCATGTTGATATGACCATCCATTCAGGAGTAACAATAACAAGATTTTCAAGATGCCCACTCAGGTGACCATATTGGCCACGAGATCAGCACCATTTTCATTTAGGATCAATTAGACATCATAAGAAGTTTTCTGGTGAAAACCCCATGTCAATTTGACTTCCCGTTAAGGAGGAGTAGCAATAACAAGATTTCAAGATTACTATTGTGGTGGCTATATTGGATGTCTGAATGGCACCATTTTCATTTAGGACCAACTAAACCATGGGATGAATGTGTGTGTAAAGTTTTATGGCAATCCTCCGAGTAGTTTACGAGGAGTCGCGATAAAAAAAATAAAAAAACGTTTGGATGAACGGACAACAGACCATCACGTAAGCCCTTCTGGTCTATGACCAGCAGAGCTAAAAAGCAGTGTATTAAATGCATTTTTATATATTTTTATTTAAAGTTTAGCAGTTTCAACATTGTGTCAAAATAATGGCAAAAAATATGGCCCTCTCAGGCAAGTATATTTTGAGTCAGATCAACTGCCTTTTTTAAAGCCACTTGCTCTGGGCCCGTGTCAAACAAATTCTTTGAGCACTGATGGGATATATGAATGTGGATTAAGATCTATGAAATTACGTTCAATGAGATGATTTGAGAGAGAGAGAGGGGGGGGGTACTTTTTGGTCTTTTATGGCACATCAACACGTTAAGACTTTATAGTGCAGAAGCAATGGAAGTAAAGTACATTGCTCAAGGTCACATCAACGCAACAGTCCTGGGATGGCATGAATGAATATTGAACACATGACCCTTGGATTATAAGTCCTACACTCTGTCAAATGAACTACCAAGAGAGAGAGAGAGAGAGGGGTGGGGGAGCAGGCATTGACCATTATCTTACCTAATATTTTGAATCTTTTTGTATATTCTCACATTCTCTGTGTTGTGGAGACACAAAAGAGAGCGAGAAGTAGAAAGAAAGAGATTTGTATTAGCCACATTACATAATATTTTGTCAATTTTAAGGCATACACTCTGTCTGTGTGTGTGTGGGGGGGGGGTGTGGGTGTGTGTGTGTGAAGATCAATAACAGTAAGTAAAGGTCATGATTTAAATATATGGTAAGAGTTGAATATTTCCATCAGTTTAAACTGAGATGGTGTGTGAGATAGCATCGTTAATCAATTCACCAAAATTTGGTACTTTTTAGGTTTGCGAACTGGTATCCACTGCACCCCGCACTTTAATCGATTTAAAATTCCCACCAAGAATTCTATTAAAATATCTTTTTAATTGTCTGTAAGATAGTATTTAATCACCATGTATTTATTCACTGCTTATTGATTTCTTTATTCATTTTTACCAAGTTTCAGAGTAGTTGGTTTTTTCTTGTGAAGTTTTTCACGTTCTCTATAATCTACATTAGGGAATTATTTCAGACAATTGTAGAAAGAATGATCATTCACAACTTTTGGTCATTGCCAAGAACCAAATATGCCATATTAGAAAAACAAGGTAAACTTCAACATGAAATAATTAACCCAAGCAATATATCGTGTTCAAAGTCAAACCACTCTAACAGGGTTCTCAATAGATGTGTAACATCCAGTTTAGACTCTTGGAATATTACTGTGACTCATTCCTGATGCATGGAAATTATAACCGTCACGATTTTGTTACGCACGTTGATTTAGGCCACAGCATCAGTCTTAATTACCCTTGATTCGCTTCCAACATAATTTCATACTGAGTGCCCTCTGTCCATAACAAATTCACTGTGAGTGCCAGTGATAGATATTTGTTAGACTACTGTTTACACCTTTATTTTCAACTAATAATGTTGCACCTATGTAAAATCAATATAAATTGGATGGAGTTAACAGCTCACTGATGTCATGCTTGGATTTGCATAATTAATCGCGATTAGATTGTTTTGAGATTATCTTTGACGTTTATGATAGAGGAAGTGGGAATCATTTATGACTTGATTGGATTGACTTTATCAGATATCGTCATTTGTTTGATTGCCCATCAAATTATAATCAATTAGACAAAACAGGCAAATATGGCGGCTCACGAAGCCAGTTGTCAAAGGTAGGTGGACAAACATTAATTGTATTTCACTGGCGATTAATTTGCTTGAATTGGCGAAACATTTAAAACTTCAGGTGTTTTAATTAATATATCATTCAGTAAGAATTTACTGGACATTACATTGTAATTTATTTCGTGCTTTGGAATTACTCAAGACTGAATAGCAAGATGAAATAATTTTCTTATGTTGGATGTATTTGTGAACTATTAAATCACAACGGCTCAAAGAAGTATATTTTCTTTTCTGTCTCGGTCTCAGAAATTACCAGTAAGTGATGATAATTCCGATCCTCTGCCTCCAAAGAAACAAAAAGTTAGTAACAATTCTGAGAAGGAAAATAAATTTCCTAAAATTGTACGACAATTTAAGTAAGAGTAGAAAAGTGAATTTCCGTGGGTTAAAAGTGTTGTGAAAGATGGAAATACAGTGATGATATGTGGTCTCACTGTCTGCTTGTCAGTTTCTTACAAAATAATACACAAGTGTTTTGGTTTATTCAGCATGAGACAAGAAATCTTAAACTTCGGTTTGCTCCACGAATAACGAACATTCTCAGCTACGAGTCAATGAGTGTCAAAAACTAATGACTATTGAGATTTCAGGTTTGACTCTTGAGATTATGGGGTCAAGGATCAAATGGCTTCAGTTCTGAAATCTATTGAGAACCATGTCTAAGAAAATGAACAAATGAAGAGGGGAATCTCTGACAGTTTTTATTGTGTAACAAGTTTCAAAATATTGCTATTTTTTAAACTAATATTTATTTATTTATTTATTAAGTAACAATGATAAACAGCTGAAATTGAAGCAAAGGTGCAACGAAAGAATTAATAGAATATCAATTCTAGAAGTCCTAGCAAAATTTTCAGAGCTCTTCAGTTCTATGCAAAACAGGAGCTAGAATAAACCCTGCATTTTGCACATGGACCATAAAATATCAGAAGACTTTCATTATTTCATTATGTTGTGTCACCACCAACAATTACAAAACCTCTTGAACATATTAAGCATTTGGCTCTCAATAATGACTAAAAGTGGTAAATTATAGTTCTATGTACAGTTGCAACAAACTGTCAGAGTTTACCCTATGCTACAAATTTTAAATGGCGGGAGGAACAGCAGTCGGTGTGATCCTGTGTATTTGTTCGGTTACACTACATCTTTTAAACCACAACAAACTTTTGACACATCCCCACTAGAGATGGAACTACCCTAATATGATCAAACACTACATGGTATCTCATCACGACACTCAAAACCGAAATTTCTCAAAGCTCTTGCCTTCCCATGATGCTCTTTGTAAACAAATATGGCGATGCCCATACCAACACACAAACTCCCAGTCTACTGCACATTACCTAAGCATCCTGGCAATATTAATCAGCAACAACATTGCTTTAAACCCAAGATCACAAATAAGAAAGTACAAATTTCCCTGTACAGCATGCTGTAAACCTGTTAAAACAAATCAGGAAGGTACTGAGTGTGATTTTTGTAACCAGTGGACACACCATGCACGCACTAGTGTTTCCCAAGTTGAATACCGAAAACTAGTTAGCTTAGATGATACTTGGTTTTGCCTGAAATGCAACGAGTGCATGCCTAAATTCTCGGATTCCTGTATCTATACCTGTACTTCCACACAGAATAAAGCAAAAGACTAGATGTCAATCCTTTCCAACCTATCAGAGATTAGCAAAACCATCCCAAAAGTTTTCTACTAGCTCATCTCAATATAAATAGTATTCGTTATAAATTTGGTGAAGTTTCAGAACTCGTGATCAACAAAACAATAGATTTCTTAGCGCTAACTGAAACCTATATAGATCCCTCTCGCCCCAAAGCCCAGATTTCTGCTTCAACTACTGGCTACCGTAACGCTCATTGCGGTGATGTCCTTACTTTTGTATTATCAGACATCACAGCCAGAAGAAGAATGGACCTTTAACCGGAGCATACTGTAAATGCAAACATACAGAAATAACACTTTAGAAACATAAATGGTTCTTAGCCAATGTATACAAAACCACAAACATGCTAGACAGTACGTTCACTAAAGACTGTACTTCACTATTAGATACAATTAGTATCCATTATGATAATTTAATTCCATACTGCTAGGAGACCTAAATTGTGACCTTTTAGACCAAAACAAAGGTCAGCCCCTTATCTATATTCTAGATATTCTTAGCGTGATCAATATAATCTCTGGACCAACCTGTTTCAAACATGAGGACAAACGCATATGTGTGGATGTTATATTTGTAAATAAAAAGCAGTATGTAACTCTGGAAATTTTAACACTGGTATTAGTGATTTCCATAATATGATTTTCACAATGATCGAAGGAAACGTACCAATAACAATCTGCAGTAAATTTATATACCAACGTTTTAAGAATTTTAATCAACTTCAATGCCAACCTACGGTCTACACTTTTTCGTATAGCTTATATATTTGATGATCCTGGTAATGTTTAATGTACCTTTGAGCAAGTACTCATTATTGAGGTTGAGGAACATGCTCCTCTTAAACAAAAAGGACAAAGAAAGCAATCAGCTCTCTTTAACAATGACAACCTAAGAAAAGCAATTAACAAGATAGCTCAACTACTTCATAAATACCAGAGATCTGGAAGATCCCCAAATTCCCCAACTGGAACAACTACAAAAAACAAAAAGAAAATGTGGTGACCAAACTCTGACGCGAAGCCATAACAATTTACTTTTTCGAATGCTGCTCGGGCAGAACAAACAGTAAGGGTTTCTGGCCAAACATTAGATCCTTCCTGGTAAACACAGCTTTTTTATCACAGAACTCAATTATTCTTCAACAAAATATGAGATTATCTCTGTTCAGGCCTGAGTAGCAGAGGTCTTCAATGATTTCTTTAATGCTGCTAATAACCACCCAACCTACGATGAACACTCTAGCATACAGACACAAAGAACTTTCGTATGTCAAAAAAAATTTGCTATCATGTCACTGAAGACTTTACAGATAAAGACATATCAAACAGCATTAAAAAGGCATCTGGGTATAGATCTTATTTCACCAAAACTATTAAAACTTGGAATCCAATGATTGACTGGTCCTATAACCAAGCTCATGAACTACGGTCTTTTCCAGAACATTTTCTCAACCAGACTCAAGGAAGTCCAAATGGTCCTGATCAATAAGAAAAACAATCCACTTGATAAACAAGACTATTGTCCTGTCTGTATTCTCCCAACTATATAAAAACTCTTTGAACGAGCTATCTGTGACCAGGTTACTAGTTACTTTCACATTATCTTCCAACCATACCTTTCTGCTTTCAGAAAGGGTTTAAGCAATCAAAGTACACGAATTTGACTACTAGAAGACTTGCGCTTAGCCCTAGACCAAAACAAATATGCTGCAGATATTTTGATGGATTTATCAAAAGCATTTGACTGTACCACACAAACACCTCAAGAAACTGTCAGCATATGGGCTTTCAGTTTTGATTAGGTAGTTTACCAACAATGAAATTAAAGCAAACATTGAAAAGTTCCAAGCTATTGCACTTGGAAAGAAAACTAACAAACAGCCTGCAACTTTCTCCCCTAGCGCGACTAATATATCCTGTGCAGACTTGGTAAAACTACTAGAAGTCACTTTGGACTTTATGCTACACTTTAATCAGCAAATCACTGAAATAGGTCAAGAAGCATCTAAGCAATTAAATGTGCTCAACGAATTGGAAAATACCTTTACAACTGAAGGAAGACTGGCTGAGTACCTCCCTTTCATAATGGCAAACTTTAACTACATGTACTGTCACTATATATAGCGTTTCAGCAGTTTCACTAATATGAACAAACTTGAAAAACTCCATGAACGAGCTCTGAGATTTGTCTGTAATGATTTAAAGAAACATAACTCGGAACTCTTGGATTAGGCAAATGTATCAACTCTCCACATCCGATATATGAAGACCATGGCACTTTACGGGTGGCATTGGACGCGATAGGCAATGACGTTTATCCTGTGTACCCACACGTGAATGGCAAAACTGACCACACCACAACTTGACTTACACAAGTCCATGCAAACAGGAACAAGTCAGATTGAGCACCAAATAACAAGAATTGCTCTTTATTCCACATGTGTTTGGCTGCCAAATCACTTTGTTCCTTAGTTGCTGCATCAGAAACAAACCGACAGAAAGAGCACAACGTTAAAAGCAGAGTCGCAATACAAATGCACTTCAGAATTTGATTCAGCAGAACATGTGACCGATATTGACCTTAAAGAATCCTCTCAATGGTTCGGAAGAGCATAATTGCATTTCAGACATAGAAAGTACATTCAATAAACATACTAGTTGACAACCAGCATCAGATACATTCAACAATTCCATTCAAGATCTGTCTTATATGGAAAGCAGCGTTCAGCAAAACATTACATGTCCGATTTTCAATCTAGCAATGAAGAAAATGTTATAGGTAACGTTTCAAAGCCAGCACCAGCACCCGGGCTAAACGTTCTTCCAGGAGACAAATTTCTTGCAGTTGAGGATCTTATCAACATTCTAAATAGCGAAATACTGCCTCAGAAATCAGTGCTATATGGGAAAAAAGAAGATATGTTTATTGTAATAAGCGGCACGGAAAATATCACCAGTAATCTGTCTGGAATGGGGGCCAATCACCATGATGACTGTGGCGCCTGAGATGGCAAGAAGTTGAGAAACTGCAAGACTAAGTTTTTACTAGAAATCCACAAAATAAGCCAACACAAATTAGTTTTGTAGTGGAAAAAGAAAATCTGTTTTGTGCTGAAAAGATATCAAAGGGAGAAAGAAAGCTAATACCATTAAAGCCTCAATCACCTCCAGACGCTGTAATCACTTTACACCGATATTATATGGCACTGAAAAGAAACACAAACTACAAAAATTGCATCAGCTTGTTCAGCAGCTTACCTTCAAGTTTGAAGCAATGCAACTTCATCACAATTGTAGAGCATTAAGGCAAATATGACGAAACATGCGCTACCCCACCACATGGTAACTCAAACGTTAATTCGGACAATTACATCAGATCAAAACCTGCAAGAATACAGCTTAAAAGACAAAGCGTCAAACACTAAACTTCTGCAGACGCATATGGAAAACTTACAAAGGAGTTAGATCATTACATAGACTTTCCAAGAAATGTGCAGTAGTGTCAGAACTATAGAAACAAAAAAGATGAAGAGGTACCAAAAGGTAAAAGAAATGAAGCAGACGAAATATTGGAAGAGCTACAGCTACTCAACACGCATTCTTATGCTGCTGAAATCATCCATGCTTGAGACCTACCAAAACCAATAATCATTTGTTATCCCGAAGAACAACTTACTGACTTTTGATCTTTTCTGCATTGAAATGCCTGATTTGAACCATGGTGCGGTAATTACTGCACGCTGTACATAATAATGTGACAAAGCAAGAATCAAAGTGACCCCAAAGAAACTAAGCTCTGTAAATAGACATAAAATGATGTTTAAAGGAAAAAATATAAAAGCACAAAAAATAAGAAACAAAACCCACTTTAAAAAACACAAACCCAAAAAAGGGCCATGATTAAGAGCGCCTCCCCGTGGTGTGACCTGGATGCAGTTGGATATTTGCAAATCTGTCCTTACAAATTGATGTCATTTTATATATTCTTTAATATATATCGATATAAAATATAAATTCAATGACTAAACTGAAATTATAATATTTGTCAACAAATTCAGAATAACCAGCTGTAATTAAATGCTCTTTATTTATAAAAACAATTCAGATTCTGTTTTGGCAAAACCTATATTTTGTTGATGATGAAGATAATGATGAATTTAAACAAAATCCTGATACAACTCTCACAGATAATGAACAATAATGCTTGCAGTCAAATATGACCCACAATGCCCTCCAGGGGTGCGCCGACTGAGCTGATCAGACTCAGCCCAGAAACAATTAGCTTTTCCATCGCTCCTCTCTGTTTCGCCAATTCCAATGTGAGGCTTACTCTGCCTGTTTGCCAACCTTGGTGACTAAATTCCTGCGGCTAAGTCCTGTAATCAAGATGACTCCCAAGACACCCCAAAAGGTCTCTGCTGCAAAGCCACTGCATCCTATTTCTACCCGTAGATTCCAGACCTTACATCCATTCTGCTGGTACTCATGGATGAGTGGCTGATATTTGGCCAATTTCCTCCCATGGGCCTCCTCTATTCTAGCTTCCCTCAACTCATAATACGAATCATACAGTATAGGCCAGTAGAGCAGAGTCTTGAGATCTGATACTACAGCCACTGCTAAAATCATAAATGTAAAATATAAGGCTATTAGTCATTTCGGCCTAAAACCAGCTCATCCTGGGTCTATTCGGTCGGGTTGTTTCGGCTTGCTATTTCAAACGGGTCATTTCGACCCACTGTACTTTGATATAGACAGTATATAAAGAGTTAATGTACATTTAAGCAAAGTAGAATGTGAATGCGTAATTGATCTAGTTAAAAATATGTAAATGTGTGTGATGTGCAAAAGTTAATAGAATAATAAATAACATTTTCTCATGTGCATACATGCCTTGTGTTTGTAATGTCAATCTATAAATTACATGTTGAAAATGGTCGAAGTAATAAGAATCCATATGAAGAAAGAAAATGTGCCAAATGTCAGAATTACCTTTTGGGTGACGATTTCCATTACCTCGATAATCCATGCTCTCTCTCTCTCTCTCTCTCTCTCTCTCTCTCTCTCTCTCTCTCTCTCTCTCATTTTTTCTGTCTCTCCCTTTTTAAGACATCATTATCGTTTCTCATGTAATAGAACTTTAATTGTACTTGATTCATGTGCCTATATGAATGACCTGAGTATGATTATTTTTCCAATAAAGTTTTATCATGATCTGCGGACAAGTGAACTGCTTAGGAAGACAGCAGCAATTTATGGGAACCTGTAGTTTCCAATATCTACTCATATATGTGTTGTGTTATATTATATTATTTGTATTAAAAACTGTGTTATGATTTATTACAACATGAATACAATTTGGTTAACATAGTTGTGTTCTTAGTTGTTTAATTTTCCAATTAATTATCTTTTACCTAAATATATATCTCTCTCTCGCTCTCTCTTCCATAATGGTATTGAAACAGTTTAGCAAATTGATGGCAAGATGATCTCACTATTGTTGTTTGCAATTAAATTAATTAAGGGCATACTGATTAAACAAAGTACTAAACAGACAGTAATAATATGATGTAATTATAGTGGCATCAGTCAATTTAGTGTTAGTAATTTGCACACAATTAAAGGATACATTAGGATTGAGAGAAAACAAAAAACATATGGTGCTTTTTACAAAGATTACTAACATATATTTCATCAATCCAAAGAGATAACACCGCCATTTTCGTTACATTATCATTTTCGTTATTGTAATTAATATGAGGTGCACAAGTTCAGCAGAATATAGACGTCTGATCTTGTTTTGAAATAAATCGTAAATATTTGACAGGATCCCATTTTCATTTTTATTATATAAGTGTTACATGTATTTAGGACTATCAGTAAATACATGTAGTGTAATATACAGTATAAAGATAAATTCTACATAAATCTAGCAAAAGCATTAACATACTCAGACCAATATATATATATATATATATATATATATATATATATATATATATATATATATATAGATACGTGTGTGTGTGTGTGTGTGTGTGTGTGTGTGTGAAAAAATGGACCCTGTTTTCACGAATTTTTTTTCTCACTATTAGTAATTGTATTTGTTCTCAATAAAATAAAGTTAATTATTTGAATTTTGCACAAAAGGGGAATAAGCTGTTTTGAAAATATTTCACTATTAAATTGGCAATGCAAGATAAACGGTTTTACATTATTTCATTTGATTTGTATACAGAACAACGCCATCATCTCGCGTAAAATCGGGGTTTTTGTTTCCTTAAATGCAATTTTGAAATGCTGAACCTACCTGGGAATAATGAGAAATATCATATTTGAAACAACTGTAAATATCACATTAAAATCTAAGACGACACTTAATAATATTTCACATGGTCCGAATCAGCCCGTAATTTGGTCTGAATAAGCCTGGTCCGAATCAGCCAGTTTTAATTTAAGTTGTTTTTATTTCATAAAAATACATAATCAGCTGATATGTCAATATCATTACTGGCACGTTGTTGCTCAACGTTATACTATTCCAATGAAAACATCTTTATTAAAGTAGCCTCGAGCAACCACTTTTAGTGCACTTAACGTGAATTTTAACGCGTTCGTTATAATATTGTGAGAATCTATTCAAAAAACCATAGAAAGTGTTCAACCATATCTACTTCATTTAATCATCGTTCAAATATTTTTGGCATTCATGTACATTAGTTCAGAATTATCGTTTTTTTCTGAGCGTGTGTAATTTTGCTTATTTCCGGAAGTGGCATCCATGGTTCGTGACGCTAACTAAAAAGTCACGTGGCATATGATCAGAATGTGCCAGTTAGGTCAAGGTATTGATATTATTAGTTTTTAGCATCTCCGTGTTTTTGAAATATAAAAAAATTAGATTAAAAAATTTACATTTTTTTCCGTTAATTCTATATGCAGTTTGTGCACTTACATTACTGCTTGCTTGTTCTTTACCATATAAATACATGACTCAATAGACTGAGAGAGACAGACAGACAGACAGAGAGAGAGACAGAGGGAGAGAGAAATTTAAATTTATCACCCATATATTGAAGACGAACGTTTAGGAGCTTGGACCGATGAACATGCCAAAGACACCATTCTCAGTACAGTGACAAACAAGGACAACTTATACCAAATGTAGAAGTCAAAGGATTGACACTGATCTATCTTCAAGTCAAGTGATCAACTTTGACGTTTTAAAAGACACCTTAAAGTTAGGACAAGATCAAGACTTTCGTGTGAAAACCTTGGATCCTCACAAAATTGTACCTTTGCAAAATCACCAAATTCGTCAGTCGATCCTTGGAATAAGTATGTCAGGTTGTCTACCAGAAACGAGCGCGACTTCCCGAAAACAACACGTTACCTTACGGACACGTTGATCTCCAGTATAAAAGGATAAGTTTGCAAGACATAGAGATCGTTGCAAGTACAAACCCTAACATAGAAAAATGAATTCAACACAGTAACCGTGTGATGGGCCAATGCAGACTCGAATTTCCATGAACAATAGTGTGATGCTGTGTCTTGAATTCAGAGTGATTCCGTACCTTGTGACATCAGCGATGCAACTCAACCTTAACTTTATACTATCGAAAGTGTTGCATCACGATTTTGCTGCTCTACATCCAAAAGCGACGCTGTTCGTGTGCCTATCTATGGATGTCACCCATGCACTCGCAAACCACTCTGGATACACTAGCTCATCACGATTTACAAATCAAAGAAGAATACATGTTTCCTGTGGCTTTGCTTGGCTATTGTGACTTTGAAAGTCGATTTCAGATGTTCAGCAAAGGGTCTAAAGCTCTGAATGGATTACCCACTACAAACAATTTAGCCAGATCAGGAATTTGTCTACTTGGGACAAGGAGACTAAGCATAGTGTTTCAGTTATGGTGTGAAGATCCACGAATGATAGTATAAAGATTCAGCTTTCCTGGAACAAGCCAGATGGTCTCCGTGTTGTCACTACCTTCCCTTGGTGGGTCATGATTATAATCTTCATTGATACTTAGAAGACAGAATTCATAGTTTACCTTTGGAGCTGCGAAAACACATTTACATAGACTTTGTACAAATTCAAGTGAAACGCAAAGAACAACTGCATCCTTTACGACATAGACAGTAGTAGGCTAAAAGGGAATTTCTGGCTCGTGGCTATTTTTCATGTACTCGCAAGCTCGCTTCCGCTCGCTTGCAAGTCCATTAAAAATACCCTATCCATAAACCAGCCCCTTTTCGCTTACCACTGAGAGCTAATGATAATTTAGTTATTTTTATTTTTTTATTTTTCTATATAATCCAAGGTCCTCAAGCACATCAAAATCACTTACGTCTTCAAGTACTATTTTACGTGCTAAAATGTTATGTAAAATATTTTATAGAAAATGTCTGAGACTGTGTATATTGATTCTGATGATATTTTGTTTTGGTCACCAGCACCTCGTTTTGTTAAACGACAAGAAATACATATTATTGGAACGAATATGGACGAAAAATATAGTAAATTGTTTTGTTCAGTTAAAGAGGCCTATGACTACACGTTTATTGATTCTAAATTAATTTTAGCTATCTGTGAAAAAAAAACGTTTTTTTTTTTTTTACATTATCTCAGCCTAAATTGACCTTTTCTTATATAAATCAAGATTAATCTGAATCTGGCTCACGATAATCATTATCATCTTGATCAACTGTCTCACCAATACAAATGATGCTTGGCCTGGCAATCAAATAAACATCATCATCATATTCATAAAGGGACAAAACAACTTCTCCGCTAATTTTTTTGTTTGATTTTAGCAGCTTTAGTAAACGCTATCTGTTTATTAGCTATTTGTAAAGATAATAAGCCTTATGGTTGTTGGGATCAATAGTTAACCTAGTATATTTATCTTTGCCAATTGGGCAATAAAAATTATTAATTCTATCTGAAATTATACTGTCTAGTGTCTCAAGCAGATTAAAATATTCGCTATTATCATTTGTCTTAACCAAAGTTAGCTTTATTTTTTCACCACAAGTCTTAAATAATTGCAACTGATTTCATCCTAAAACCACACAATCAAAGATTTATTTTTGTAGAACAAATAAGTTTTTTGTTTTTGTTTTTACTTTCTTTTATTACTGAGCTGTCATTTCTTATCTCATTAATAACATCTCTGATACCAGCCATTATACTTAAGTTTACACAAAATTTCTAATTGAGTTTATAATACATCAACTGGTATGTCAACAAACTCCAGGTATTCTCGCTTGTATTCTTTTTCATATCGTGATGGTCTTAACGGTAAAATATCAGTAAGCATGTTGTCTGCTGTCCTAAATTGTGTTATCAGATCATCCATATCATAGCGTGTCCCTCTCAAATATGATCTTATTTCATTCATTATCTTATTATATGTTGTAAAACCAATTTTTTCATGATGACTTTTTTGCCTCAAGTTTTGGCTCAATTGTTTTTAACAAAAGGCTAATTGTGATATCAACTCTGGAAATGATTAACAAAAACGGATTAAGTAAAGCACCGGCAGTTGCCACACCACCTGACGTTAACACAATTGGACTATAAGAAATTAACCGCAGCAATCTTCGATAATAATTATAAGCCTTTTTTGCGCAATAGGATTTTTTTTTAGAATAATTGTAGTTCGCGATTAGTTCTTTGCGATCACTAAGAGGAATAATTTTTTAGATGTGATTAAAATCAAGGACTTTCTTCATTATTGTCTTGTTTACCCAATTTATCTCCACAAAACAAATGTTGTAACAGCTTCTATTACAGCAGAATAAAAATCAGCGTTTTCACGCTTGTACAGAAAATGTCTGTATTTTTTTTAAGAATTCTGAGTTTTTGTCAGCTATCTGCGTTTCTTCTTATGCTGTAAACTGACGCCGTCTAACAGGTCCAAGCTCGCCAGGTATTTGTTCTTTACTGATATCATTAATATCTTTTATTGTCTCATTAGCATAAATAAAACTTAGAGCATCTTTAACATAATTTATTGGAGCCCCAAATGTAAACTATTTTTCTAGGAATACGCGGCAGCAGTTTCAACGTCACTATCATTAGCTAATGGCTGTTCAAACGCGCTTTAATAGCATCATAGAATGCTACATTTTCCTTTTTCTCAAAAAAAATTTAATACTTATCAAATAAAGGAGAATCTTTATTATTTAACTCAATTCTTTCTTCACGAGTTAATCTTGGTATATATATACTTGTCCTAATGATACTGCTATTTCCTCTGGTTTTGTAATACTAGCTATACCAGGAATATCTTTGTATTTGTCTATGTAAGTTAAAACTCTTCTTATTGTATTTGATAAATATCCTCCTGTCAATAAATGTTTGTGTAAAGTGTGATACCCAAACGCAAATCTTCTGGCAGCTTCCCCTTTACCAGAATCGTCAAGATAAATAAATGTTTTTGCTTTATCTTTAATGAGAGTAGTGAAATAGCCCTTATCAAGCAAATAATTACTATATTTATTAAAGAAATCTGATTTGCCGACTGCTATCTTTTTTTCTTCTTCTGGCGTAAACATGTCTGTTTCTTTATAATTCAGCTCTCTACCAATTTGGTTTAGATTAAAAAATGTATTTGTTATATCAGAAAAATGCCTATGTCTATCAACACATGTTATGGCGATTTTTACCAAGCTCAAATGAACACTAATACCTTCCATATGTTGTTGTCAAATAGTAAATGCTGCAGACAAATTAGAAGTGATGTCGTCTACCTTTGCATTTTTTAGTAAAATTACTGCATCAGTAATATTAAAGTAACCAGGTCCAAAAGGTGATTTTCTATATATGCTCATCATCCTTTTTTGTGTTCCATCAGAGTCTATTTCTACTTTTAGTCCTTCGTAATCTTTTTCAATAAACACCATAAAATCATGATTCAATTTTAATTTATTTTCCTGCTCCACTTTGATCACATATTCTCGCTGCCAGTTTACATTTTTCTTAATGTCATTGGCGCTTTTTATGTTTTGTAGCAAAACGCCAATTTTTGACTTTCTATTTTTTTTCCAAATCTTTTACTGCTTCATATGCCGTGTAACTTAACAACACAAACTATGATGCGGCAAGAACACCTCCATCACTTAGTTCATTATCAACATTTTTTATCACATAAAAATCAATGTAACTTAACCCCATATCCCGATGCAGTCTACGTTTAGAAAATTTAGCACTTAACTCTTTGTTTTTGCCAACTGAATACTTTTTTCATCATTATTTTTAACATAACAGTCGTACTAATCTTTGTGACCTTTTTCTGGTTTTCTTCTTTTTACTGCTTTAGATTGAAGAACAAACGTAACCGTATCAGAATCAAGTTCTGAGACAATAAGATGAAAAAGATTTTCAATTTCTGCTTCTTATTTATTTATTCCCTTTTTATGACACAATCTGATCATTGTTTCGTATTCATTTGTTTTATCAAGAAGTTCCTCAGCTCTCATTGATTTAGCAGAAAGATAGTTTCTGGCTGAATGTAATCCTTCCATATCAGTAGAAAAATTAATAGACATTAACCTTTCATTTGCATCTCGCTGCGTTTTGCCAGAGTCAGCAGCAAGAACTGGTCTGTAGGATTTATTAAAAACAACATTATAAAAGTCTTTACACGTCTCAATAAACTCTGCCATTATTAACCTCTATTACATAAAATCATTCTTGATCATAAAAAGTAAAACTTTGAAAGCAACTTAGTCCTGGATTTGATCCTTCTGCAGCAAAACACCGACGTCTAAATTACTTGTTTTTTGTTGTGGAAATAGGTGCTGATATAAAACAAACTCTTGTGTTGTGTTTCCAATGTATGTTGTGGTTGATGTTAAGCAAAGTGTTGTAAAATAAGTATCATCAGTTGATCCTTCAATGTCTCAAGTGTAAATTCTTTCTGTTCCTGAGACCCTGCCTCTTAACGCGAATTTCCAAATTGAGACAGCATTTGGGCACTCAATTTTTATCCAGAAGTTTGTTATTTGGCCATTAGTGGCCCATTAATTTGTGTTTAATGTTGTTGCGGCATGCCAAGCAAAAGCTTTAAATGGATTGTATCCGGTATAAAACGATGAAGCACTGGCCTTAAAACCTCTTCGGTTTGCGGAGTCACTTGTTAGCGGCGGAATAAATCCAACATTATTTTTTTTCTTTTCGCGACGCCACCTGAAACAGAATCAACGTAAGTTTTATTTCCCAAATCCTCACCTGCTGTTGGTATCGCGCTTGATTTTACTTTACTTGTTCCCATATTGAGATCTCCAATCATTGTGTCACCAATTCTTTTACCAACAGTGGTTAGCCCATGTGTTAAACTTACGTACGGCCAGGCATCACCAGCATTACTTGGTATATGGACATTAGTTATTTTGTTGTTGTTCATGTTAAGTTCCCCGGACATTGTGTCGCCTGATTTTCTTACAGAGGCTGAGACGGCGTTTAGTAAACTAGAATAAGGAACAACATCATCAGGACTTGTTGGCAGTGGAAGATTTAATATTCTATTATTTGTCGTATCAAGATTGCCTGTCATTGTGTCGCCACTTTTATGTAACGCATAATCCCATAAATATTTTACACTTACCGCGTAAGTAACATCTCCTGGCTCTGATTGACTTAGGCCGCTAATCACTCTGTTATTCATATTAATTGAGTCGTTCATGGTAAATTCACTAAGCGGCGCGTACTTTGTTAGTTTGTTACAACCTGACCTTAGCTTGTCGCGTCTCTCTCAGCTGGCGGGAAGCATGTTGGTAATCCTGTTATTTTGCCTCCATTGTTAAACGTAAAACAATTTGAAAATAAGTAAACGTGGCGACACAATACCAGGTGTTTTAACGTGTTTAGTTGGTGTAAACTTACAGCTTGTGAAATGTTACCGCTTGGCGTTGGATACGTTGTCGCAAGATTAATGATATTTTTTCCTGTCATATTAAGATCGCCTGTCATTGCATCACCAGCATGCAACACATAAATATCACTAACAACTCCATTGCTTGTAAAATCACCAATCAAAGTTCCGAACTTTGTAAAATAACTCATTATTACTGTATTTTGTATAAAAAAAAATGTGTATCATGAGTATAATAAACATTTTGTCACAGAAAACGTGATCAAACAACAGCACAATTATAACCTACCAAACTGTCATTACCTAATTGTTGGGCGAACATGTTCTGGCAAAACCAATCTTTTGATGAATCTGTTGCTTAATGGCAGTTTCAACTACGACAAGGTCGACATCTGCACGATAAATCCTCAGCAGGATAAATACGAGTTGCTACAGGAATACAATCACAAAATAAAAACTGAGTTACATGCGCAAGATGACTTTTTTGTTATTCTAGAACCTGATCAAGTCACGCCAGTTTCGGAACTAGATTCATCAGAAAATAAAATAGTCGTTTTTGATGACATTCCACTAAAACACAGTGGGATGCAAAAAATAAAATCGTATTTTTCCTTATCACGAAACCAGCGCTGTAACACAATTTATTTCGTACAGGGGTTCTATAACGAAAACAGATTCATCAGTAGAAACACATGCTGTTTTGTTTTATTTGCCGGACTAGATAACACCAATAAAAAAAAAATATTGCTCGAGAACAATGTGGAGATGTGACTGAGGAAAACTTTGCTAAGTATTATAACCAAGCAACTCAGGCAAACACGATTTCTTTTTGTATGACAGATTTTTATCTGATCGGAAAAAAATGTTTCGTTGTGGTATTGAGAAATTTTTGTGTGATTAAATACGATAATGAACAAGAAAGAAGTGCTGAAGGAACTTATTGCGCAACGAAAAGTTCTCAAGCAAGCCTTAACAGCGGGGCATGTTGGTAAACATCAGACAGAGGAACAAACATCAAAAATCTGCAGGCCAATAACAGAAGCTGTTCTAGGTAAACAACCTGATGAACCGAAATTAACTGCAGAAGAATTTATGGAGGTAAGAAAAAATGGCTTATGGTATTTTAGAAGAAAAACAAGATGGGCTGGTAAGATCTATTCAGGAACAAAAGCAACTAATAGAAGAACAACAACAGGATTTGTTGGATGCTCTTCAAGAACAACGACAACAACCAGCGCGTGAACAGATGTAAACTCTTGAGACATTACAGCAAAAAAAAACGATTAGAAGATTCTGAGGCCGTTAAGATTTTACTAAAAAACGCAAATCATTATTTCAAGACCTTGAATACAAAGAGTTTGAAAAAAAATACCTTAATGATTTTATTTCTGACGAAGGTAACTTTGATAGTCTGCCAATATGGACAAAAGGTAAACGAGATGTAATATATAATTGGAAGAGAAGACAAAAAAACTAAGCAGCTAAAACCATACAGTAAAAGATGGCCGTTTGAAAGATTATTGAGAACAATAGGTCAAACGCGAGGACTAGCATTATTCAATGTGAGAGCCGGCAACGGGCTTAAAATTGGTGGAAATGTTACATTTTACATATCCCAAGCTGAACTTGTTGACAGACTATTGTTGGTAATCTCATCAAAAGAGGCCGGGAACACCGGAGTTGAAATTGACAATGAAATCATTGAGATCTTAGATCATCTTAGAGCCAGAGGTAGCTAGACCACAGATGAGTACACTGTTCTCCACAAGGATTTCCTTTTATCAAACTAAAAAATATAATGTAAACAGCAACGTTACTTCTTGACTCTAAGCAGACAACAAATAATAGCGCAATTTTGTCTGTGACTTACACGCCACAAATTCAGCTAGATCATAATGCCCAGTATGAAATCGAGCTTATTTCAGCCACAACGTGGTCCTCGATTTTTAATGTAAAAACAGGCGTTAATGATGATTTCAGATACTCCGCAGGTGCCTGGTCATCTGTCACAATGCCAGCTGACGCTTATAACGTGACAGATCTCAATGCGGTAATAAAACAGCTGCTTTCCACACAAGGTACTGATCCAAGAAACTTTATTCTTGAACATAACTACAACACGTCACGGGTCAAGATCACACTAAAAAATAATTTTCTTGTGGATTTTTCTACACCAACTACAATTGGGTCCCTGTTGGGATTTAACAAACAACAATACGGTTCATCTGCTTCTACTTTAGTTATAGAAGAAGGTGAAAAACCAGTTGACATCACAGATGTTAGCGCGATACTCATAAACTGCTCAATCGCAGAGGGATCTTATACAGCTCAAGGCAGTAGAGGACAAGCAATTTATTGGTTTAGTCCCAATGTGCCGCCAGGTTTTCTCTTGCAAATACAGCCCCGACAGATGATTTATTACCCAATTAATCTTGAAGAGCGAATACCAATCATCACAATGACACTAACAGATTAATATGGGCGATAAATCGATATTGACAATGAACATCTTCATTTGCGCAAAATTGCTAAGGAAAGATTTTGTAAAATAAATGAATAATGAAGCAAAGAACAATTTATAGAAGAAAAATAATTGGAGGATTTTTGGGAATAATTTTTTTCAAAGATTGTTGAAAATATACCGGGTATAGCCAGTAAAGTGGCTCCAATTGCCGTTGACGCGACAGAGAGATTTGCTACAGGAGCATTATCTGCGCAGAATCAGTTGTTGGCCCAAAAATTGCTGATAAAATAAAAGTTTCACAAGCAGAGCCACCATCAGCGGCAGAAATAAAACAAGTTATCTCAGAAATCGCGCCAACACCTGAAACACCACGGTCAATGGTGGCCACAACAACAAAAACTTTTATCACCGCGAGATCAAGAAATTGTTAAAAATTAAATCAGAGCGACAGACCACGAATATAAATTCCAGCGTTCTGAAAAATGTAAAAATTTTGTATAAAAGGTAATAAGATGTCCACACAAATTATTTAAATCTTGGCGAAATAACAGAGTTTGATGACTCAACAACAGAATTCGAATACGTTGATTATCTTGATGATAATTCCTATCATCCAAATCAAGATGGACAACGAATAATTAATACACCAGATGGGGATGTTTATTTATTTCCTCATGAGGCCTTCCTTGAGGTACTAGGAAGAGTAATGACAAGGCCAGCTCCACCAGGTGCAGCAGGTCGACTTAATGCTGGTGTTCAAATAACATTACAAAACAATGGCTGGTGTCTATTCCATTCTGCTCGTTATCAACTTGCTAATCAAACCATTGAAGACATATCCCAATACATGCCAGTCGCCATCACAATGCTTAACCTCATTTTATTTAGATTAGTTTATTCTAGGAACGTTGCAACTAACATGCTTTGGTTTAAGGATACCAGTACTGGAACTGCTGTTTCATCTGAGATTATTGCGGCACCATATACTATTGTAGGCGTAGATGATGCTGCAAGCCTGATTAATATAAGAACATCTGTTATTACAATGGCAGGATCACTTAGTATTGCACCACCTGCACATAACACTGATCTGGCAGCAACATTAGCTGTTTTAACCAACGTTTGTAATGCTGTTGGTGTAACGCCAGAAGCTGCAGGAGCAGCAACTTGGTTTTGCCAAAAGACGAGCCTACATAGATTCTTCTTATCCAATATCAATGTTTCTTCCGCTAAGCTTAATTTGTGGATTCTGCAGGGATGTTAATAAAGTTTTAGAGGTGTTAAACACACAATTATTCTTAATAGAACTGACTCAACTGATTACATGTTTAGGGCCGCTGGTGTTGATTCTGGCCAGTTAGAAATCACTCATCTGGCGTTGTGGATGCCAAAGGTTGTGCCGTCACTAACAAAACAACTTGACACAGCTCTTGCGGCGTACACTAGAGAAATTTATTTTGAGCAAAATAAAATTTACAGACAATCAATACCAGCAACAGCAACTTATTCCTGGAGAATAACAAGCGCTCCTAGTGAACAGTTGCCATGGCATGTTTTATTGTGTTTTAAAATCAAACAAGAATTGGTAATCAATAACAAAATAGCATGATTTTTTTTATAACATGCTCGTTAATAGAATTAACGTAAGAATACATTCTAGGCAGTATCCTGAGCGAGCATTGGAATGTAAATTTGCTGATAATGCAAGAGATGTATCTAGGGCTTATATGATGCTAATGGAAGCTTCTCAAAAATACCAAGATGCTGACAGCGGTTCACAAATCAACATTTAAGAGTTTATGACGATTTATCCGATATTTGACTTTGATGTTTCAAAACATGCCGAAAGACTTTCAGGATCGCCAGCTGAGATTGAGGTAACATGAAATCTTGCTGCTAATCCAGTAGCTGGTTATTATGCATATGCGCTGATCATATCAGATAGATACCTAACACTTGATGCCATTAACGGCAAGATGAAAATTCAAATTCAATTTTATGTATAAAATAAGAATAAAATGTCTACGCGAGATTACCTAAATCTTGGTGAAATAACTGAGCGTGATGAATCAACAACAGAAATCGAATACGTTGAGTACCTTGATGATAATTCAATTAATCCTAATCAACTAGGCCAACGAATAATTAATGTACGCGATGAGGACTCTTATCTTCTACCGCACAAAGCTTTTTTTGAAGTCCGTGAGAGCGTAATGACATACGCTGACGTAACGGCGCTACTTCCTGCTGGTGCAGAAAAAAACATTACAAACAACGATTAGTGTTTGTTTCAAAGTGCTCAATATCAACCTGACAATCAAACCATTGAAGAACTTGCAATGCACGCGCCAGTAGCCAGCACAATACTTACCCTCATCTCGTTTAGCGATGATTACTCTAGGAGTGTAGCGACTAACATGCTTTGGTTTAAGGATACTGGTCTTCGTGAAGTAGAAAAAGTAGAGGCCGTAACTGATGATCCTCCTGTTGATATTGCAGCTGTAATTGCTGGTGTTCCTAATCCTGTTATAGCTGATGTTGCTGATGATGCTGGATTTGAAAATAATATTGGTGGTACTATACGAAATGCTCTAACCTAAGTCTCGGCAGGTTTTAATGCAAGATCATTGTCTAGGCTACATGGTTACAACGCAAGTTATGTAGCAAGAAAATCTCTCACAGACAGCGGTAGCACAATTTCTATGTTTCTACCGCTCTAAAAAAATTGGATTTTGCAGGGATGTAAATAAAGTTTTTAAGCATACAATTGTGCTAGAACGAGCCGAGCCAGGTGATTACATGATTAAGGCAGCTGGTGTTGATGATGGTCAGTTTCTCATCTCTCATCTATCATTGTGGATGCCAAAATAGTTCCTTCGTGTTCTAAGAAACTTGAACTTGACATAGCCGCTATGTCAACAAGAAAAAAATTCTTTTGAACAAAATAAAATTTACAGACTGTCAATACCTGCCAGAAAATAAAACGCTTCCTGGAGAATAACAAGCGCGTCAATTCAACAATTACCACGACACGTTTTTGTTGTTTTTCACCGACAAGAAAGAATTAGCGACCAAAAACAAAACAGTGCGCGATTTGACATGGACGTTAATCAAATAAACGCTAAAATCAACTCCAGGCAATATCATGAGCGATCGCTCGAATGTGACTTTAATCGAGTAACAAGAAATGTATCTAGGGCTTATGTGATGCTAATGGAGGCCATGCAAAAGTATCAAGATGCTGACAGCGGTTCGCAGATTTCATTGAGGAGTTTATTTCCCTTTACCCAATATTTCATTTTGATGTTTCAGAACATCCCGAGCGGATGTTGGCTAGTCCTGCTGAGATTGAGGTGATATGGAATCTTGGTACATCGCCTGGTGACCTTTATTATGCTTACGCGTTAATTACATCAGATAGATACTTAATCATGGAACCAATTGGAGGCACAACAACTGTACAAATTTGAGTTAATTTTATGTAACAAAGTAAATAATGAGTTACATACAAGTTGAGGTGAGCTTGTCCAGTGGACACATGAAAAAAACTAGCGCGAGCTGTTGCAGCGCGAAAAGAAGTTTCCTTGACAATTAATCCAACAGGAAATAGTGACACAATGACAAAACTTATGGTGACCAAAAATCAGATGAAAAGAATTACAATAAGATCTCCGTTTGTTCTCAGTCTGCTACTCAGATAACCGCTATGAGTAAAGTTGGTGGATTTTTTGGTCCTGCAATATCAATGTTAAGAAGCTCGTTGGCCCCAAAAATATTGCCCGTACTTGGTACACTTGGTCTTGCGGCTGCATCAGGAGCAATATCATTTGCAACAATGGGAGCTACTGAAGGAAAGGGCTAAGTACAACTTGGTGCCGGTATAAAAACAACAAAAAATTTGTGTAAATAATTACAATAATGCCTAAGAGAGTAAGCAGTAACAAAAAGCGAGCAAGTCAAAGAAAGCTCGAAAACAAGCGACAATGCGTAGCGGTTTCATAGGCCCACTATTAGCGGGAATAGCATGGAGTGTACTTCCCAATCTACTGGGTATGGGGAGGGAATTAACGTTACCGGGAACGCGAAGGCCCTGCACTTTGCTCGGCCAAGCGAAGCTTGGCGCGGTCATGGCGACAAAGTCGTCATTGCCTTAAGTAATTTTGATGTACAGGATAAACTAAAAAATATATAATATTTTAGTGGAGTTTTTAGCAAGGACCAGCTGCCTGAAAAACAATCTCGCGGTTCATGTTGTGTGATTAACATTCAAGACTTTGACGATGGTTCTGGTTTACATTGAGTAGCTCTTTACAACAATTATTATTTTGATTCATTTGGGCTACCGCCTAGTGATAATATTATAAATTATGTTGGCAGAAAAATTAATTATTCATCAAATCAGTTACAACCTATTTGAACAGTAGCCTGCGGTTATTATTGTATAATGTTTATTAAGCAAATGGCTGCCAAGAAATCATTTTTAGATTTTGTTACGCAGTTTGAACCAAAACCATCATTAACTAATGATAACCTAGCAGTTAATTGTATCTAACATTAGGTATAAGTATTGATACGTATTGCTTAAAGTGTAGAGCAAAAACAGCTGATAAAGATCCAGAAATAATAACAGCATAAAAAACGGCAGAAGAATGATAAAAGGTATCTGCGTATTTGTGGCAGAATAAAAAGTGTATTTATAAAGAAGGAAGCACAAGTTGCCACAATGGAAGTTGAGCTAACTGGCGAGGCACTTGTAAATGTATAAGTTGTAAGGCCACATTCTCCCTGTTAGTAAAAAATAATAAAAATAATAAAAAATAATGTGTAATTGTGATGAAGACTGTTATCTTTGTGGTGAGGGCAATAAGATTGTTACGTATTGTAAACAATGTAATCATCTTGAGATTATTGGGACGAGCTTACAGCTCGTACCCTTGGTCCAAAGGACCTACGGGGGTGCAATATATATTCATAAATTAATTGGGAAGTTGCCAAAACCAAAGGGCGGCTGGACATTACCAAAACATAAATACACAGATCCGTGGAATCAACTTGATCAACAACTTGATGCTAATAATCAGCCATTGCCAGGACAAGAGCCATATAATCAAGTTGACGCAATTGCGATGTGATATTTGTTACAGAAATAATCCAGATGATAACTTAGGTTCTGATAAAGTGATGTTGGACGAGCTGCGCGAGTTAAAACCACAAAATTTACGGGAACGATTTGATAGACGGCGTGTTCAAGGAATAATAGGATCAAAATACAAGCGAGGAATTGGTGGCCACGCTCCTCTTGGAGACTCGCAGACGAAGTCTGTGCTCGTTCCAGAAAATATTGGTCAGGCTAAAGAATTACACAGCCCAAAAAAAACATTTCCGCGAAGATAGGTCGTTGCTAATGTCGTAGATGACATCTGGGCTATTGATCTTGCTGATATTTCGCAGCTTGCTGATGACAACAACGACAATAGGTACCTTCTAAACATCGTTGATGTCTTAGCAAATACGCGTTTAGTGTACCAGTAAAATATAAGACGGGCAACACAATAACAGCTGCATTTCATAAGATAATAAAAACTAGCGAACGAAACACAATTAAAATCTGGACTGATCACGGTGTTGAGTTTTTCAACAAAAAAGTTTTGAAGATTTTCTAGAAAAACATAACATAAACAAGTACGTTATCGTTGAGAGATTCAACAGAACGTTAAAAGAAAAGATCTATAAGCATTTTACAGCAAAAAACACAAATAATTACGTCAATGGTTTACAAAAGATCGTTGATGATTATAATAACACAAAACACCGATCAATCACAATGACACCTAATGATGTTGTAAAAAAAAATTCCATCATGACCAATGAAAATCTCTATAGGCGCCATAAGTTTAACAAGCATGACAGAGTCATGATTTCTGTGACAAAAATAAATACTTGAAAAAGGTTGTACGCGTAATTGTTCAGAAGAAATTTTTATCATTGATAAAGTACTGACAACAAGTCCTGTGACGTACAAACTAAAAGATCTTCGCGGTGAGCAGATAATAGGATCATTTTACGAACAGGAGACAGCGCAAGAAGTTTTTGTCATTGAGAAAGTATTTTAACTAAAAGCAAAAAAAAGTTTTCTTAAGTGGCGAGGATATTCTGATGAGTTTAACAGCTGGATACCAACTAGTACTATTAACAATTTTCAATAATATTTTGATAAACTTTTTCATATTTAATCAATACTGAACGACATTTTATTTGTTTGCAAAGTTTAATAAAATTATTTTGTCTTTCTTCCGTGATAAACCCTGTTTCAGCCATCAGATTAAAAATTTTCACAAAAATAAAATCAAATTTAATGGGGGGGGGGGGGTCTGCCAGATATTGTGATGTTCATAAAAAATTTAGTCGCCCTTGGAAAATTTCTTTTTCATCTTGGGTAAAATCAAATTTTCTTAGTTTTTTTGCCAGATTATATTTAACGTTGTAGTGGCCATTTGTTGATTTTCCATACTGTTTTTTTTGTTTCCTGCGTCAACGCCAGCATCAGCAGTTTCTTTATTAACCTCACCAGGCTCATAAACATATTCTTCTTGTGGTAAATCAGCAGGGTTTTGTTGAACAAAATTAATACCTGATGATTGTGCTGGATCTTCCTGGTAAAGCCCACTAAGAAATTTTAACAAGGCCATTATACAATATAATTTTGTCTAAAAATATATAATATAATGACAGACGAACCACAATACATTACCGAATGTAAAATTGTCACCAAATACAATTTTTATGAAAAACTAAAAGAAGCTTTATATGGTAATGATAGTATGCCCCTGTACTACTTCAGGATCATTGAGGGCAATGAGGACAGTGTCCTTTTGTCTGTTGAAAATAGGCGAAAACTATTTTTTGACAAAAAATGTTTGATCGCGTATTCGGGAAAAGATTTCATGTATCATTCTCACTGCTGTATGACTAAGGATGAGCTGATCAGAGTGATTCAATCTAAATAAAGAAAATTGATAGGGGGTGTTGTTAAAAAAATGATTTTATAAGGATCACAAATACTTTTTTAATGTTATTTTAATCTTTAAAAAGTATATTAGAAGAAAACATATAATATATCATGAGCGAGAATCCGATAAACAAAAATAATATAATGGCAACTCAGGAAAGAAATACAATGTCAGCCATCGCTGGTTTTGATAAAACCTGGATTTTTGATGATCCTGACATTCTAAAGTTTGGAGTGCCTTTGAGGCAACATGTCAAAATAATAAAGACAAAATATTTTTGTTACAAATGTCTCACGGCTATAAATCATAGGCGATTCTAGACACTCATCTGGAATACTGCAAAGACGTACAAAAAATTAGTTTACCGTGCGATGATAAAAAAATCCTCAAGTTTAAGAGTTTTAATCAGATAATGAAAATTCCATTTGTTTTTTATGCTGATTTTGAGGCCCTACTTGTTCCAGTTGAAGCTGTGGTTAATAATCCTGACATGTCCTCAACAACAAAAGTTCAAAACCAAGTCCCCTGCGGTGTAGCCTATATAGTTGTCTGCTCAATTGATGAAAAGCTTTCCAAGCCAATAAAAATTTATCTCGGACCTAATCCAGCGAGGTGGTTATTTAAAAAATCTGATAAATGAAGTTGATAGAATAAACACCGTATTGAAAAGAAGTGAAAAAATGCTGCCGCTAACTCAAGAAGAAGAAATTGATTTTGCGGCTGTAGTTAATTGTTCAATCTGTGGTATAACGCTTGGAGATGATAGGGTAAAAGATCATTGTCATATTACAGGAAAATATCGTGGAGCCGCTAATGATAAATGTAATTTACATTTTAAACAGCCTCGGTATATTCCAGCGGTTTTTCATAACTTGCGTGATTATGACAGTCACATCATCGTTGAGGCATTTGGAGATCTTGATGTAATTGCTGCTACAAAGATAACCGCGAACAACAAAATAAAATGTATTCCAAACAACATTCAAAATACATTAGCTTCTCATTAGGCAAGTTAAGATTTATTGATAGCTACCAATTTATGTTGGTGTCTCTTGAGGAACTTGTCAAAGGCTGCTCTTGTTTTGATAATTTAACCAACATTTTAGTAAACGCACTGATTTATTAAAACAAAAATGGATTTATCCTTATGAGTACATAGATGATTGGGCTAGATTTGATGAAAATAACCTGCCAAGCAAAGAGGCATTTTACAGCAAACTAAACTTAGAGGAAATTCGCGATGAGGACTATGATTACGCAAAAATGACCTTCAAAAACTTTGATTGCAAAAATATAGGAGATTATCATGACCTGTACTTGACCACAGACGTTTTGTTACTTGCTGATGTTTTTGAAGAATTTAGACGAGTTTGTTTGGGAAACTATAATCTGGATCCTGCCTGGTATTATTCTGCACCTGGACTGTTATGGGATGCTGTTTTAAAACTTAGAGGAGCTAAATTGGAACTTTTGACAGATCCTAGCATGTTCTGTTTTATTGAAAGATGTTTACGCAGAAGGAATTTCTTTGATAACAAAAATATGCGAGTGCTAACAGCAAGTACCTTCATGATTATAAGCCAGTTGAGCCTTCATCACACACAATTTATCTTTATCCCAATAATCTTTATGGTTATGCGATGAGTCAGAGTTTACCTTGTGGGGATTTTAAATGGATTAGCGCAGCAAAGTTCCTTAACAAAAAAGTACCTGATGATGTTGGTTATTTTGCTAAGGTTGATTTGGATTATCCAGGAGAATTGCATGAGCTACATAATGATTGTCTATTTTGTGCTGAGTCAATGTTAATACAAGATGAACTACTTTCTCAGGAACAAATTGATCTAAAACAGAAGCACAATATTGGAGCTAACAGCGTAAACAAATTGGTTCTAAATTTGATGAACACAAAAATTATATTATACACGTAGAGGCACTAAAGCAGGCCTTACAACACGGACTTGTGTTAAGAAAAGTTCATCGAGTATTAAAGTTTAAACAAATGCCTTGGTTACAAAGTTACATTGATTTTAATACTAGTAAAACAGCTGTAGCAACAAATGATTTTGAAAAACAAAAATTCAAGCTGATGAATAATAGCGTCTTTGGCAAAACAATGGAAAATATCAGAAAATATTAAATGAAAATCTAGTTGCTGTACACAAAAGAAAAATAGATTTAAAACTAAATAAACCGATTTATGTTGGTGCGGCTATCTTAGATTTATCAAAGTGTTTGATGTATGATTTTCATTACAATTTTATCAAAAAAACAATATGACCAGGCTGAGCTTTTGTTAACTGATATTGATCGTTTGTGTTACAAAATTTTTACTGATGACATTTACACTTACATGTTTAAAAACAAGGATCGTTTTGATCTTTCCGATTATCCTAAACAGAGTGGTTTCAAGTGTAGCGATAACAAAATGTCATTGGTAAATTTAAAGATGAAACAAACTTTATTCCAATATCAGAATTTGTTGGGTTGAGAAGCGAAATGTATTGTATCAAACTTGATGATGAAAAAATTAAAAAACGAACCAAGGGAATCAAGCGGAGAGTAGTTGATAAAGCAATATCATTCAAGGATTATAAGTAAACGCTAGAAGGAAAACAGTCGCACGTTGAGATGACCGTGTTAAGATCACATTTGCACAAAATAGAGACCGTCGTTGTTAACAAAAAAGGACTGATGACAAAAGATTTTGTGTGGACTGAGTTAATACCAACGCGTTTGGATTTAACCCAGCACGTGAAATTGTACTAGAAGACGTAAGTGATTTTGATATGCTTTAGGAACTTGGGTTATAAAACCTTTATCAAGCAATAATAATAAAACAATTCTTCAAAAGTAATATAAATTATCAGTAGCTCTAAGTAGTAGGCTAAAAGGGGTTGGTTTATGGATCTGGGGTATTTTTTCTGTTTATACTTGAGTCAGAATCCGCCTTAAAAGGGGTCGAGTAAAACGAGGCCCTTAAAAAAAGAGATCAGAACAAGTATAAAAACAGATGTAAAAATAAGCCTGAGCCAGAAACTTCCTTTTAGCCTACTACTTAGACTTTTTAACCATTGGTACCTGAATGCTAAACAAAAAATGACTAGTTTGAAGATGGTCAGACATTGATCAACGACTACCCGTCTCCCGTAAGATTTTGGATGTCACAACTTCTGCCTACAATGTTGTTGTGATACTCAGAATTCCATGGAACAAAGACCAGAAAAGTGTCCAAAATTTACAGCAGTGCATAAAACTTTTGAAAGAAGCATCACCTCAAGACGAAACTGTTTTACGACGTGTGATGTGTGGTGAGATAATGACTGAATTTCTTCAATATGATTTACCAGAAAATTAAATTTGGCAAACATGTGAATAAGTCATCAAAACAAACATTCTGTACATGGAGAGTTAAGAAGAGTACATTCAGAATCTACGACTTTATATTATCTGATGGGACATCCCTTGCAGCGGACTTTATTCGTAAACATGCGAGGCGCAGTAGAACGTGTTATAGCTTATAAGATGTACTTAAATCCAATTTCTTAAGGCTACTATTTTTATCTCCAAATTAGTGAACAGTTATCTCAAAATTTCAAACTCGAAACACTAGTCTTGATGGATCTAGTAGCTAACATGAAAACTGCTATTGAATCAAGGATATACTTAAATCAGGCAATTTAAATACATTAGGTGATATTTGGACAGGCCTAGAAATACAGTTTATGGTAAAAATTGAACAGTTTCAAATTCAGTTTAATTCAAAATATTGCAAGAGACACATGTAATTGTTTGGGAAAATAATGTATTATATTCGTTAAATTATCTGAAATTTGGTGTCTTAAATAAAATGTAAGTATATCGACATCATCTGTACATTTCAGCATACACTCTGCAGACCCACAGAAAATCAGTGTTGTGTACGAAAAATAACAAAATAACAAATGGATGAAATTTGTCTCATCACACTATTGGTACAGTGTGAATGCTGTACAACATATATATATATATATATATATATATATATATATATATATATATATATATATATATATATATATATATATATATATATATTCTCTTTAGAAACTGTTAACTTCAATAAAATCAAACTTTGTGCCATTGTGTTTTACGTATAAAAAAAATTAAATTAATATTTTGTGTACTTTTCGCAACAAGACTTGTTCATTCGTAGCAACGGCGATTTTGCTCTTTTGGTTTGCTACTGATAATTTGCTGAAAAAATTCAGATCTTGGAACATTACATATTTGCTATATGTGACTGTCTCCTTTGTTTTTGGTGACTGGTAAAGATCTATTTTCTGATATTATTCTTTCTCTCCTATTTGTGATGTTTTCTTCATATTGTTCATCCTATTTGGTATGTAGTTTTCTTTAAACGTGTTGTTGTAAATGACTTGATAATGGTTATGCCACATGAACACTTAAATGTGTAATCATCAATTTCTTCTAATACATAAAAATACACCTTTTATCTTCTCCAATCAAGCTACTTTCTAAATGTTCAATGTCTACAACGTTGGTATCTTTTATTTCGTTCCTCCATTTCGCCAGATGGTTTTAAATATCACGATAATAGCATTTTATGATTTTCAATTTATTGTACTAGTAAGATAACATGATAGTAGACTACATCTGTTGAGTAGGTAAATAGAGAGAACACTGCAAATATAATTTCTCTTTGTAATCAGTTAATTATTTATTTATTATTGTACTATGTTAAATTTTACACGCACAAGAAAACTCTTACTAACCCACTTAGTTGGAATATAATGCAGGTATGCAAAAAGGGAAAAACTGTATCTATTTGATGCGTACCAAGAACAGCATGGAACTAAAACCGCGTCATACATGTTTATGGTCACAGCTCTCAGTCGATCTGCAGCAGATATGGTACTAAGTCTAATTTGTATAATGTTCACATCGTTTGTAACATAATGCAAGGTTATTTCATCAGTTACACAACACGAGAACGTTTGAAACACACAGACACACAAAAACGCACTCACACATACACTTATGTACGAAAAAATATCCTTGCAGTGTTAAATACTCGCCTATTTCCTGACATGCTTTGATTGTCGAGTCAACTGAATAGAAATAGATATTTCGTCGACAATAGTTGGTAAAAGCAGCATAATGGCTATAACAACGCCTGTTCTAATAATAATAATAATAATAATAATAATAATAATAATAATAATAATAATAATACTCATCGCCATCATCATCATAACAAGCAAGTCTGAAAAAAGAATGGTGAATAAATTAGATATTTAGAGGTTAGAAAAATGGTTAATATCTTTTATCAGAGAATCTAGCAGAAAAGGTAAAAAATAAAACGTAGTTAAAATCATTCACAAATATTTCATGCTTGACCAGTAATACCTTGAGTGAGTGAAATGTATTATGCTGAATTACAATCACACAAATAATTTTTTTCTGTTTTTTTTTTTTTTTTTGTCTTCTGTTTTAATCATCGTACTGTTTTGGGCAGTTACAGTACGGTGCAGTACAATACTGTACCATGGATGAGATGAAGAGTAGTGTCATTCCTCTGGTGTACCTGCAGATGCTCTTTATAACGCGATGAATGCCCACAGTGACAGCACCGTCGCTACCACCACCACCACCTTTATTTACGTGATGTTATCCTCAGCCCAACCTAGCCCAATAGCCATGTTCAGATTTCATAAATTTTGATCTGCTATAACTTCACTTAGAGTTAAGCCCGACTCATACAAAAATTTGAAGATTATTCTATTATTGATATTTACCGTTTTCAATGATACTGAGGGGGTTTCTGTATGATATTTAATTTTGACATCTTGAATCCAAGCCAAGCTTCTGTGTTGAGACATTGTCGTGGTACGTGGCCTGATTCATTCGATTTGACTCTCAGAATCTGACTCACTGCCGGAATTTCAGAATGAGCTGCATAGTTTGTTTTTTTTAGTTTTTTTTTATTTTTCAATGCAAAGACAGATGGAGAAAGAAGAGATTTTTGTGGAACAATAGGAAGAAAAAATGATCGAGAAATGAAACCTGTCACCGTCATTAGTCAACGGAGTGAGACATTTTTTGAAAGACAGGTTTCCCAAACCGTAAGTATATGACAATAAAATTCTGGCTGAACTTAAAGACATGAGGGATTTGTATGAATCGCCTTTGACATAGTCAAAGATGAGAAAGCTTGCATCGCAAAGATCGAAAACATCAGCAAACACAACAATAGCAACAAGTACGGTGGTTGGGAAATGAGCAAGACAGTCACAGTTATTGATGGAAAATCAATGAATTCTTACACCTTGTTTTACCACTCTCCAAGGTCCTAGTCAGGGCCATCCTTTAATTCCAGAAAGATGACACCTGTCATCCACTGCCGAAATAAAAAATGGTGTGGGTGTTTATTAATTAAGTTTTATCAAAGAAAATCATAAATTATCTTTAGAGCAAAAACGGTATATATATATATATATATATATATATATATCACCTAAGACCTAAGATCAAGTGGGAATTACCTAAGACAGAGTGGGAATAACAAACAATCAAGTCAAAACAATTTGACCAGGACTTACTTATGCATATTCTGATTAACTGGTGAATAGGAATGGCAGCGATCTGAAGCAATGAAGTCCATTTGTTTTGTTGTTGTTGTTGGTTTTTTTTTTTTGGTTTTTTTTTTTTTGTTGTTGTTATATATATATATATATATATATATATATATATATATATATATATATATATATATATATATATATATATCTGACTTTGATTTTCTTATAGGGAAGTCTTCTTTCTTTTCTTTCTCAACCTCTTTGTCTTCCTCATCTTTTCCCATCTATTTCTCCACTTTTCTTGACTTCACTCACTCTTATCTCGGGACCAAATTTCGCTGTTCTTTGGAAAGTGATTACCTTTCTTGGCATTGTGGACACTGGTGCTAAATGCCGTTTTTTCTTGACATATGTAACAGGTATCTTCATTTTGTGGGAGTGGTTAGGAATCTCCGTATGGAACTTTGTGGACTGCGTGTAATTTAGAATAACTTTTAAGAAATCTCACACTAGAAAAATTGTCTTTTGCTGCTCTTCCATCTTTATTCGTTCAAGGTCCAAGTCGCACCCAGTGGTGTAATAGTCTTACGTCGGGTACAAACACACACGCACACACACACACACACACACACACACACACACCCATGAAAAATTCTTAGGACCCTGTCTAGAAACCAGATGTAGAGCGACGGCGACGACAACGACAACGTTCTGTTTCACCCGACATAAGGAGGGGAATGTCGGCCCAAGTGCACCCTAGTGTCCATAATGAGATGATCGATCAGAACGAGTCACCACCAAAAGAGTCAAAATCACCACTGTAGCACTCGAACATTAGTTTAACCCTCGAGCAAGTTGACCTCAACAAAATTTCGAACGACAGCATACGCTTTTAAAGTAAAAATCATTAGACTATAGTCAAGATCGACAACTACAAAAACAACATGCGCTTAGTGCGCAATGGTAGTGGTTAGAGAAAACGGATACACAGGAATGGACCTGTTATTGCATTGTATTGTGGTCCCCCAAAAAATAATTAATATTTATCTCTCTGATTTTTTCTGGCGATTTCCCATCCAGTGAAGATGCATATTATATAAATCAGGATTAAAGTCTAAACATACTAATGCAATGACTTGTTTTTCATCACGTGCACGCATGAAGCATACAAGTTGACTATTTTGCCAGAATTGCCCTCCATGCTCGAGGAGAAATCACAAGCTTAATAGAGGAACTGACACGGTCTTGAGGCATATGGACAGGGTAGCACCATTCCAATTGGATCTAAAAAAAAAAAAAAAAACAGTGCTTGCCATCTGTAGCGTACTAACGGGAAGGTGGGAGGGAGGGGCGGACGGGGCGGTTGCCCCGAGCGCCAGCAGTATTGGGGCTCCAAAACAGCTGATAAATATTTGGGCCTCGTATCTGGCCCTTTGTGCCATCATCGTCGCCCCGGGAGCTATTTACCCTTAGTACGCCACAGCTTGCCATCTTCATTTTTATAATCTTTTTGGATTCTTTATTTATTTTTTCAGAAGGATTAATACAAGAACAAAAATTCTCATCATTACATACCTTACAACTTTGTTAGTAAGGATGGATGTTTGTTTGTAAGTGTGATCTGGGTGTTTTTCTGTAAAGGTGTGTTTTGGTATAGAAGAATGTATGTTGATTTGCAAGAATGGGAATTGCTTTGTGTCTTTCTGTCATTATGGGGGTTTATAAGTATGGATGTTAGTCTGTAAGTATGGGTGTTTTTCTTAGAGGATGTATTGTTTCAAGTATGTGTGCTTGTCTATAATTAGGGGTATTTTCCAGTCTATCTGTATTAATTTTCATCTATCCGTGTGTTTGTATGCTGCTATGTGTTTCCAACCCTCAACTTTGAGCCAATATGTGGCCACGACCAACTTCACCCCAATCACTTTGAGCTACTATGGAGTCATCGCAATCTCCACTCTTGACCTCTTTCGGCCACTAAGGTGCCTCTTTCCTTACGACTCAATTTTTGGACCACTATAAGGACTCACTATATTTCTCAAAAGTTCTCCTCGAATTGAGAATTTATATTACCTTGTTTATGATACTTGAAATATATATATATATATATATATATATATATATATATATATATATATATATATATATATATATATATACTTAAGTGTGAAATATAGAAACTTCTCTGCGAAATAATATTTATATTTTTTTCATTCCTATATTTTCACATGTGAAAAATATATTCTTTCCATCATGCCATGCAACGTTTGATTGGGTGTGCCTACATAAGTTATACCTGCAGCAACAAATAAGAGCACTTTGTGAACTTGAACAAATAAATATAAACTGCATTATATTTCAGACATGGAAATTAATTTTTGCTGAAGAAATTTGACTCGACACCGTTCGCGTCTCTATGAAGTTATTTCCCCTTACATCCTAGACAAAAATGATAAACCCGCTGTGATGCATTGCTGAATCGGACTTGATTTGTGGTCAGATATGATCAAATAGTTTACAAAATGTCAAAAATATAATGTACTGCGACATATTAGGTCATCTCAATCCTACCACTCTTTTAAGTCACTGTTGTTTATATGATCAGCCAATTTAAGTGAGGTGATTTTACGCAAATAGGGGTGGGGTCTTGTTCTGAAGAGTGTGTTTAATCTTCAAAGCTTCGATTCTGGAGCAAGTTTGGTATATAATAAAAAGAAAATTTTCTTTTCCTGCATAAATACCGGATATATTTCATCTTGTGGTATCGAAAACGATATATTTTAACTCTTGGCTTAGCCACTCGTTACAATATATCGTGTTTTGTACAACATGATGAAATATATCCGGTATTAACGTAGGAAAAGGCAAATATCCTCTATTTATTTAGAGATAGTGTAAATGATGCAAAATCACTTTTAGTTGTAAAACTAAACACACCGAAATCTTTCTGATCTTGAAAATAAAGAGCTGAAAATTCCTCAAATTTGATTAAATCTACAATATATACTCAGAGATAAGTTAAAAGTCTTAAGGAATATTCAAGATTTTATAACTGCATTTTATTTCCCGGTGAATGCTGAATGTGTTGTAAAAAAAACAACTAATTGTTACAAGCCAATAAAAAAGAAAGATATTCAAAAATTTAAATTTGAGGAAGAAAGTTTGAGATGTTTAGTGAAACTGGTGCCTGGTCCACAAAAATCCAAAAATCTTCACAATTTTGAGCCACAATGATCCTTTGGACCAACCTTATACTGCTGCGCTATAATCATGCAAATCACTTAAAAGTGACACTGGAACTGCAAGAGCACGTGCTGAACACTTTGACCGCATGCAGAACTTATTCGATATCACTCTTTCTCTCTTTTTGATTGAGAAATAATAATAAATCGATAAAAGATACAAACTTGTTCGAGTCAGAAAAGATAGCACACTGTACTTTTGCCGTGTCCTACCACTCAAAAAGCGATAAACATATTATATATTCTTGTCACAGATTCAGCACATGATATATTAGCTTGTGAAATGCAAATACGTATATTTTTGGTTTCATACAAAAATGTTTTATGATCAAAGCGCCAACTCACATATTGCATAATATAAAGACTTTATAGTGTAGCCCGACATGGAGGGTGGGAATGTGTGCTCTCAATGCTTCATTGAGTCACTTTGTTGCTAATCTACAAGCTTGCATGACAAGAAGATGCATTTATATATTCATCAGTTATAAACAGTTTTTATCTTGTTCTCAACGTGCAGCAATATGAATGTGTGAACCTAATTATGTTGTTCTCACACAACATACGGGGAGGTAGGACATAATAATTTATAAAATGGTGCTAAAGGGATGGCTAGTAACACAAGACAATTAGGAGATTGAATGTTTTGTTTGCAAGTCTAAAATGGATCCCAATACAAAAACGTGTTCTTTATTTTAAAGGAATCATTACATATAAATCTCTAAACAATCTTTCTCCAGATTATATCTCTAACCTAATTGAACTACTGAGCGAGCTACCACTAATAACGAACTCCAGATTCTGAGGTCGAGAACCAACCATTACAAAAGATCTATTAATGTATGAGCAGCTACTTTTTCGATTTCCCTACCCCTGTCGATACAAAATTCACTGGTGAAATTCTTTCTTGACCAGCTGGAATGATATATTAAAGTATTTCAGTACAGAATTGTATCAATGTATCCAGAGATAATCTGTGGGTATTTTATTCTGCGTATGCCTGTATGACTCATGACACGCTGAAATATGTATACCTGTATATATTACATGTTCATATATGTACCTGTTGACTACTATAGTTATATAAATTAATCCATTTTAAACATGTGTGATTGCGTGTGCAAGTATACCTGAGTAATGTGTAAGTGACTTTGGTACAATATAAACTGTTAATACTTTGAGGACCGCGTGGTAGATGGGTCTTTCGTGACTAAATGTACTATCCTCGTTAAATTAAGATAATAATAATAATATTAATAATATTAATAATAAGTAGTAGTATTAGTCGATGGCGAAGCAGCATGATCAATCTTATATTTACAAATAGTCCTCACACTCCACGTCCGCATATGCTCCCAATCCCCGCCGCTAAATAAACTAAAATTCTCAAACCTTGTGCATTCATAATAATATATTCTTATCATTTCCTTGTATTTTGTCTCATTCTTGGACTATATATTCCGGTTATCCCCCTCCCCTCCCCCCCTCTCTCTCTCTCTCTCTATCCCTCTCTCTCTCTCTCTCTCTCTCTTTTTCTCTCTCTCTCTCTCTCTCTCTCTCTCTCTCTCTCTCTCTCTCTCTCTCTCTCTCTCTCCATAAGTAAAGGAAAAATATGTGGAGTGAGAGAAAAAACAGAATTTGAGCTGGATGTAAAAAACCTTGAACTTGACCTTACAATAAGTAACCTACACGAACTTGAGTCGTTGTAATGGTATGCGCACACTTTTTATTGGAATTTGACTAGCTTTACCCGAATCCAATGATACAAAGCTGCAAAAGCTTAGTGAGAAAAATGCCTTACTGTAAATTACTTGGCTACGTGACACTCGCATAATGTCATCAATTTTATGTTGTTTGAGTTTAATTTTTCTTTTTAATTTTAATTTTAATTTTTTATTTTATTTTTTGCTGGTGGGGGGGTGTTGTTTAACTTGTAATAAGGTTCTAAAACAGACCATTTTACAAAATTTAAAATACCTGAAGGCATCTCTCTCTCTCTCTCTCTCTCTCTCTTTCTCTCTCTCTCTCTCTCTCTCTCTCTCTCTCTCTCTCTCTCTCTCTCTCTCTCTCTCTCTCTGATGATGGTAAAACTGAAAGACAAACCAAGAGATATGCGTTGTATGTATATTATAGTCAGTAGCAATGATTAGAAAGCATATTATTGTCTTGGATCAACTGTAAATTACTCTAAATACTTGTATTACGTTATGTTTGTTCGTCATTTCGCTTGTTCTATTTCCCACTGGGTTCAAAATACTTGCCGGGAATCCGGTGACACAAATGGCATTGTTTTCACTGTTCGGATGGCGACCATACAATTTTGTATTTTCGTTATTTACATCAACTTTCACGTTTGGATCTCAAGCGTCTTTTATTTATTTAACCAACAAAAATGAAACAAGAACCTGATAAAAAAAAAATAAGCAAAGCGACAAATCGCAGCGGACAGACTCGGCAGGAATGTTAAGAGTTAACTCCCCACATCAAAGCACAGCTTCTTGCAATCTGAACATGTGTACTATTACAGCTACATCCCTTGTTATTTATGGACTTGAAGGATATGACTGAGCGATGTTCTGATTGAGCTTATTGTGGTCATTCTGAACCCCTTTGGAACCGTAAGTGTGTGTATTTGTATGTGGTATAAATTTAAATATATGTATAGCATGCACGCAGTATGTTTGATATACCACTCGTTGTATATATTTTTCATTAATATGAAACTCGTCAAGTCTCGTTTCCTTTCACTGAAAAGTGTATACATTTCTTGGTAAATTGAAGATATAGTGTACCTGCATATAAAAAGAAAGCAAACAAGTAAAACAAGTAACACAATATCAGAGAGAATATATATATATATATATATATATATATATATATATATATATATATATATATATATATACATGTATATATATATATGTGTGTGTGTGTGTGTGTGTGTGTGTGTGTGTGTGTGTGTGTGTGTGTGTGTGTGTGTGTGTGACAACGAAAGCAGCATATGGGTATACCGTAGAGGCAGATGGGACTATACGTGAACAATGGGAATTAACATATTATGGTCGTCATTTTGAAACGGGACGATATGGGGACAATGGGAATTGAATGTTAAAATGAAAATAGGTTAACATTAGGTGACTGTATGGGGACAAGGGAAAATGTAACGTTAAAAATGTCCATAGGATCATCATTAGATGGTACTTAAGGGACAAAGTGAAAATTTATGGGGACATTGGGGAAAGTAATGTTAAAAACGTCCATAGGATTAACATTATGGGACTGTATGGGAACATGGGAAATTAACATTAGGCTAACATGTTGAAATATTTTTAGGGGAAATGTAATGTTAAAACTATACTTACTAATCAATACGCCGTTTTACTGACCAATGCCCACTTATCTACTGACAAAACTCAGTCATCCACTGACCAGCATCCACACCTGCCACCAACGAAAAAGGTAGCAATGAACACACACTATACCCACAAACACCACGCCCTTGGAGTGATCAACACCCACTCATCTACTGACTAACACCCACGCTTACTTACTAACACGCGGTTTGAGTGACCAACATTTGCTTATCAACTGACCAGCACCCACACATACTAACCAACGAAAAGGGTAGGAATAGACACACACTATACCGACAAACACCACGCCCTTGGAGTGACCAACATCCACTCATCTACTGACCAACATCTACGCTTACTAACCAACACGCCCTTTGAGTGAGTGTTTGTGTTTGTGGGTATAGTATGTGTATATTCCTGCCCTTTTTAGTTAATTAGTAGGTGTGGGTGCTGGTCTGTAAACGAATAGGTGTTGGTCACTCAAACGGCGTGTTTGTTAGTAAGTGTAGGTGTTCGTCACTAAATGAGCGAGTGTTGACTGTAAAACAGTTTTCATTATTATGCCTAATGGAAGTATTGTTTGAAAATTTTAGATGTCTCGCCTAATTGGTTTAAACTCTGATGATAAATGGCCATTTTATCATCCTAGTTAAAACCAATTAGGCACAGCATCTAAATTTTTCAAACAATACTTCGACGCTATAACACTGAATCCAACGCTTTGTTTTGTGTTTATTGTTTGTCTTGTTTGTGTCTGTTTTGTGTTTGCCTTTGACAAAGCCTCAATGAGAGGCGATAGCGCTTAGGCAAGTTAAAAACTAGTTTTGCACTGTTCGTTGTCAGTCTCTTATATTTATATTAATCAATCCCTTATATAACGCGCACTCACTAGTGAAGCAAAGAAAAAAGAAAAAACCCACATATTAAAGGCCTCATGTATGCATGTATTGACTCAAGAAGAACATTCTCAACGTATTTTGCTGGTCTTTCAAGTCTAAGATATAGAAACATACTATCATATGTTCTGTTCACACTATCCTTAAAAAAGTTCAAAATTCATGATTGCTATTTTCCTTACATAAATGTTTTGAGAAGATGCGAATTTATTGGCTTTATATACACCATTGAATCATTTATCCAAGAAACGGTTTTTTATCATTATTTATTTATTTATTTTATTCTCAGAAGGTCAGGAGTTTATTTTGTCTCTTGTGACAAACTGGGCTGTATATTGGTGATGCTCTGATCAGACGCTTTTGTCTTTGTTCGGTCATTTTAGCGACCTTGATTGTCGTTATGAGGCGTCAATTTTCCGACTAAAGTTTAACGGATGTTTCGCCTTGGTTTGACAGAAGCAAGACGGCGGACACCTCGTATCGCAATATTTAGCTCATAAATTAAGACGACGGAGTACAGAAGGTCACAATATTTTATCCTAATACTGTTTTCGCATTTGAATAAGACTTTATGCATGGTTTTCTAATTTTTGGTTGGAACAAGACACCTTTGGGACTAAAGCAGATCCAATTATTTATGAACTTTTATTTTTAATGCTAGACCATATTTACAATTAACGATATACAGTTTTTGTCAAAGTTCGGCTTCAAACACGATTGTGAATGAAAACAGCCCTTTGTTGTGGGATTATTCGTTTTAAATTGTAACCATTTTTCATATTTACCGTTTACAAGGAAGAGGATTTTAAATAAGTTCAAAAGCATTACTTTTTTACTCGGCAGACTTCACTAAGTTAAGCCTTTGTTTAGTTCTCTCAACAACACTTTTTATTAATCCCCCTTTTGGTACGTCTGCAATTAATCTGAATGAAAACATATAAAACTGCGGGAGTATATATGTAAAATCAACTTGAATATTTGTAGTTGTACATTATATATTTTAGATACTATTTCTGCAAGTTGCAATAGTTCTGGAGGCAACTTTTTATTGTTAATCTGTTGTGATTTGAAGTGCTGAACTACGGGAAACGAATTAACGAAAATAGAAATCCAGTTTCCTTGTACGTGATTGACAGACAGGATTCTGCGTTGACATGAAGCCGAATTAGAAGAATCCTTCTTTGTAATGTTTGCTTCTAGCACCAAATGTGTTACATTTGTTGCAGCAATAGAGTCGATGAAATATTTTATTTTGCAAAAGATGGTTTAAACATATATCTCCGGATACTTTTTATTATATTTCCAAGACATAGTTTAATGATTCCATTACAAAACACTTTCATCATATCTCGGAACAAAAACTCCCACCTATTTTCAGTCATCCAGTTACAAATATCAAATATCCCCATTTGCGTTTCCTAGTAAAATTCAACTGGTAAACGCTATGAATATCAATTTATTCCGATATCGAATAGTTCACTTGTAATCCTTTCTTTCAGAAGATCGAATGCCTCTACATCCTCCATAGCTATCAAAGTATACTATTTTCCTTTGACAATCCAAAACAAAACCTTTTCATTGCAGGATTTATAAATTTTTCTGGACTCTTTGAACTCACTGAATCAAGTCGAATTTCACAAATATCTCGGACCCATCTAAGAACCGTGGGTCATCAGGTTATATCTTCATAATGTTCGTTATTAAGAGGGCATTGCACACATATGAGCTATGTTCTAAGCGACTTTTCTTATACAATGTCAATTATATTGAATAGAACGGATTTCAAATTATCTTGTTCTAGTAGTATATAGTATATAGTTTTGATTACTCCCGACAATTAGCAAGTTATTCAATTAACAGTAATGCCACTAAGATAGACAGTACTTTCAACATTTCTCAGAAATTTGATATAACTATTTCATGAGTTTAACACGAAAGCAGTAATGTCAGTATCAAAGATAATTATTACTTGTTTACAAGCTTGGACGGAATAAACGTGTACTCAAAGCTATCTATGTTACAAGATGGAGTATATTATTTTTTCGAAAACGCAAACTGTTCGAATGTTTTATCTCGACTAGGTATCGATCCCTGGTTACCTCCATTTGTTAGAGTCCTGTTGCAATATGCGTGGCAATTCATTTAGCTTAGAATATTCGCTACATTTTCACATAGGAACCAATCTGCCTATTTTTTATATAGCAATAAATTATATGTGGGACTTCGTTTTTAGGCGCACATGTACAAAAACAAACATCTATTATACAGGATGTTTCGAAAGTATTAGGTATTGTTGAACAGTTATTGAAACTAATAATGTTACGACATCAAAGTTACGAAACAGATAAAAACATTATGGTAACAACAATACATAACAGATTAAAAAGTGAAATTAGATTATGCTGTTGGCGGTGACATTTTGTTATATCAGCGAGTGACATGGTCATGAAAATGGGCGGTATCGTTGGATACAACAAAACTTTACAGAAATCATAACATTCGTTTAAAGTTTGATAAAAGCTTACAATCAATACCAATGTAGAAAAGAACGTAATTTCAAAAGATGGTAAACAATATGCGATAGCATGGCAAGAAATTGCAGAGGACATAAAAAAACAATATTAACCGAGGACGGTAGACAAAGTCTGATCATCAAATAACCAAATAGTCATGCATGCACTGATATTAATTGTTACCGGAGCTTCAATGGTTTACTTTTTGAAATAATTTACGAGTTTCCTATCCAATCAGAAACTTTGATTACACCTCTGAACAAGAATGGGAAAAAACAAGCCAACTTATACCAAAACAAGTAAAATGACATAAGGGAAATATATCATTTGGTCAACACTCTTAAAGAACCTACTTATAACAGTGCCAATAATTCCAGGAAATGAAGCTGTTGCTTGTTAGGTTAACTCAAACAAATAATTACCGATATGTATCAAACAATTTACACAATCATCTTTGCGACCTGGTGGAGTACTATACCACTTCTTCCTCCACTACCTATTAAACACTTTTACAAAAGCTACTATAGACAGAGTAGTGACTCATATAGGTATAGCTTTGCAGTAGCTACAGCAGATACTGTTGCACACTTTCCTTTAAACAATTATTTCAGCTTTCCACCTAAAGGTAGTTTTCTTCCCAAACTTTGAATCGATTTCGTTTAATATTTTCTCTAAACTTTATCACTAAGAGTGGTATATATCCAACAAATTACGTTCTCATACTTTCAACACTCCCATCAGTTTCTGTAATGTAACGTTTTTCGTTGCATCTATTTTGTATGTCATCAATCGTTTTGTTGGCTTTGTTTTGTTTCGTTATGAACTATTTTTACCATTTTGTTTTACGTAATATTCTTAAGTTGTTTTTGTTCCAAGCTGTACAGTATTTCATCATTGCCAAATGCTTTTTATCCGCTCCTATTACTGGTCAGCAACATTTAGTGAAACCGTGGAATGTCAAATAACTGTAACATCTCCGAAATCATTATTATAGTTTGCAAGTTCAGTATCTACAATATAATTATCATCTTCATAAAAAGAAGATTTCCAAATGACATAAAAAAAATTGTTATCTCCGCCACCCTATGCCATTGTTCGGTTATCTAAATACCATAGCATTTATTATTGATGAATGAATAAAGCATAATGGCAAAGTTGACGAGCGCTGATTTAGACTAACTAGAAAAAACATCGGGATTGTATCAGTGACAAAATTAGCAATAATCCCATGTCTCCAGAACACGAAGAGTATACAGGAATTTAACATACCAATTGCAAATCAAAAAAGAGTTGAAAAAGACGGATCAGAAACGAATTTAAAGAACATATGAAATATTTGTTAATTTTAAAACTGCTAAAATTTCCAAACCATTGTCATGTGCTGTAATCTACACTATAACATCATTAAAATGTACATATCTTCCGATTGACAAATTGGACAATTTACAAAATTAACTGAAAGATGATTATATGACTTTAAATGAAATTATCACTTTTCACTAAATAGTTGCTTTTGTTGCTGATGCATTTGTCTTAAACCACAATTGTTACAATAGAAATCATTACAAAAAAGTAGTTTCTTATGATGCAATAAAGTCTTACAGTAAAAATATATTCAACAATACTATTCAAAATCTTCTCAGTTAGTAAGTTAGTCATCTTGAATGATTCAACGTTTCTCTTGCATTATTTTATTTCGTCTTTATAAAGCAATTAATTGATGCGTTTTTGCTGTCTAGAAGATATCATACGTTTGTCTAGTCAAACATCTTTGTTGCTGGATATCAGCTAAATCAAATGATTAACAAGAATAACGTGACCTATATGAAAGTTATCTGCACTTATACCTTCAGGATTAGTGATGTTTAGCCACCTTGGCTGAAGCGTCGTATTTTATATCATGTATGAACCTTATATGTAACATTATTCCTCTTGTATTTTGAATAAATCTGAATTTTTCATGAGTTCGATATTTTTGTTTTATGCAATTATTCATATTATCATTATATTTATATCTATTTTCATCTCTAGATTTTGACTCGGTTATTTCTTACTGTACTCATTATGACGAGATTTGCAGTTGGCTTCGGTTTTTAACAACTCAAGTAATTTGTTGACTTACCACATAAAGGACATGTCTTGAAATCCGTTTCTTTCATTTACCCAATCAGATTTCAAGTTATTACTGCTCTATGTAACGTTTAAAGGTGACTTGCAGCTAAGCTTTTTAACATCACAAGAGAAAGTAACAACAAAAAATCCTGAAGATTCACGTAGAGTTGAACTAGGCAGACAACTTGGAAAATGTAAACAGGAATTTAGAGAAACCCAAAGCTGAACTTTTGAACAAAGAATACACAAAATTAAAACGTCGCTTAAACAAGTCTTGAGCATCTAAAATCTTTTTTTATGTTGTCATAACCTTTCATGCGGGTGGGGGGCTGCTGTTCTGAGATTTTGTGAGATTTTACATTAACACTCAATAACTGAAGTAATTCTCATCCTTTTCTCTCCATGTCATAATAATTATCCTCCAAAGCATTAGGTATTTGTCCATCGATTTTGTTGAGTTGCTTCAACTAGATCGCCTTTTTTTTCTCAGTGCTTATAAGTAAACTTTAGTCAATAGGACACCATTAAGATATCTTTCTCATCGTGCTATTTACTTTATATCGAAAACATGCTACAGGCGTGTCATGAACGTCTGTTACATTTCGATCTTCGTATTTTGCGCTGATAGTTAATTTGTTATGATACCTCTTTCTGATACCTTGTATTAATCATTAATGTTGTATAAAAATAGTCTCCATGAAACAAAGACTATCTCAATTCCTTGTAGTTGATATGTAGATGAATAAAGTCAAAGAGAGAATGAGTGCAAACGGTGAGAAGGAAAACAAAATATTGATGTTTAATGTTTGAAATGTTCGGAATGCAGTTTCTCTTTTTTGTGACTTGTTTCGAGTAGCTTTTATATATCTTGCGTTTGAGCAGTTAATCCAGATTATCTTCTTTTTAGCAACAGATAAGTCAGATTGAAGAACATTGAAAAACATTATATGTGTTTAATTCATTATTACTAATGCCTCATTTTTTAAAACAACTCAGCGACCTAGAGTAGAAGTCAACAGATGAAACATGGAGTATTTTCAACGTTGTAACTCTATTCATATTCGATTTTAATGCATTTGAAATTCTAACTCGTTTCGTGTGAATTAATCTAAATTTTAATCACTGTGGAATCTTTATTTTATGATTTAATTCATGTATTCATTCCAGTGTTTCCTGTTTCCTTCTTTCCAAATTTAAAATAGTCCTTATGTTGTTCTCTCCAGCTTTTCGTGTATTCCATCATATAGGGTTTGCAGTAACCAAAACCTTATCAAAAGCAGTTATAACGTTTTTATAATTTGCACTTTAAACATCTTTTTGCATTTATCATTTATATTTTGCATTTTTATTTTAATAAACTTTCAAATACTCCAAATTTTAATACTGTTACATTCAACATGGAACATTAAAGCTATAAAGGAAACACTTAGACAAAAACTATGCACCTTGATATTCCCAATCCATGCACTCCTTGGATGTGACACAACATCCAGATTATTTGGAATAGGAAAAGGTGTAACTCTAGGAAAACCACAAAAGGATGTAAAGTTTCAAGATCTCATTGCTACATTTACTTTTCCACACGTCAGTGCAGACGATGTCATTAGTGCAGAGGAATAGGCCCTTGTTTGCATATTCAGTGGAAAATACGAAAAAAGACTATACAGTCTCCGTTATGACAAGTTTTGTGAGAAAGTTGCAAAGAGTAGCGCTTTTGTTCGGTCGCAAAGTTTATCACCAACTGCTCCTGCAGCGAAGTACCCCAATTTAAGACTGTACTATGAAGTACTACAGTGGATGGGTATTGCAGATTTTAATCCACCAGAATGTTTTGAAAAATTGATGAGAGTGGGATGTTACATAAGATGACTTATTTAACTCTAGCGCCAAAGGAACTGCTGCAGATAGTACAATGCAACTGCCAAACAGATTGTAGTACCTTGAGATGTAATTGTAAAACACACAATTTAGAATGTTCAACAGCCTGTGGACACTGTAGAGGCACAGCTTGTTTCAACTCCCCACATCCAACATTGGAAGAAGAAGATGATAATTTTGACTAAATCTATCTGCTAGATATATCACTGTATTTCACTCTATATCACATTTACAATAGACAAATTAGAGGTCTGAACTATAGCCTTTGAACATTTGAGAAGATCCATGATAAGATATTATGAAAGTATTGAACGGCTTTAACCTGAAACCAGTATTTAAGCAGTGTGTATACTTTCAGTATAACGATTAATGCACGAAATGAAGTTATTTATGCAATTTCAACTGGTGGTTTAATGTTTGTTCATATCTTTATATATATCAAACACAAGAGTGTAAAATTAGCTTTCAACTGGTGTATTATATAACCATGTACTTGTCAGAGCTTTCGAATTATTAGCGCAAACATGAAAAATAAGCGTAAGTTAATTAAATTAGTTAATTAATTAATGCCATTTTTAATTAATTTCTCATCATTATATTTTGGGGGACTTTTTACATATTGATGTATAGACCTTCCCAAGCATCATACAATCAAAATCAGTTCTGTTGCGATTTATCCTGGGTCAAGCCTCTGTTTTGAGTACATTTACTGGACTAATACAGAATAATGGACTATCTCACATTTAAGATTATAAAGTCTATGCCCAGTTCTGTGTTATCACCTAATTAGATATCTCTGACAAGTATCATTGTAAATAAAACATGACAGCTTGAAATAAATTGTAATGTTTTTCTATATGAAAGCACGCCAGCTATGTAAATTTTGATTTGTGACAGAAATCTAACGGAGACAAGTGACGAGATTTGCAACACGCATACCACGTGGTGCCAATTGATTCCCATTGATCTAGAATTGACTCTGTAATTCTGCCACATTTACACGTGAATGATAATTGCAACATTCAATATCACAAATCCTACTTCATGAAAGATGCCTCTTATGAACATATCGCTTTTCATTCTTTCCAATGTAAATTTTGTTCGTGACCGGCAATTTAAAAAAATAAAGGCCTCGTCCGATAACCTCCATTTCATGCAAACATCGAAAAATGCAAATAATGTAAATAAGCTTGATGGTAAACATTGCTAGAACTTTATGACATTTTCTAATTTGACTTATGAGATACTGATACATAAGATACGGGCAATGGTTTAGATAAATTACCTGTTTATTTGTCTTTTTTTTTACTGCCACTTTAATAACCGATTGATCTGGAACGGAAGATGATCTGGAACTAACACACCAACTGTAGATAGATAGGTAAGAAGAAATTGAAGAATGTGTTGTTGTTTTTTTCACAAGAAGAAGGATTATATATATATATATATATATATATATATATATATATATATATATATATATATATATATATGACTGTTCATATCATGAAGGTGTTTATACCTCATTGTGCCTAATATGATAGCAGATGTAACAGGATCAGTGTCACAACCACCTAGGACAACAAGGCGCCAGCGGGATCAGATACTCTGTACAAACATTCCTATCCACACTCCCCTTCTCAGTTGGATAGTATGGTAACTGGTCAGCCTCTATCTGGCATTAGCAATGGAAATACACATGAACGTGCGGACGGAAAGGCTCATCCTGATGAACCTCGATGGGGATATGTGGTACTTAACAGGGATAAATGTCATTCTTCCTGTATGAATGATAAAACAACTTTTCTTCATACAGAAAATATCAATCCTCATAAAAGATTTTATCATTTATTGACTTGGAAAGGTTCATTCTGTTACGCGACAATTGCTTCTTTCAAAGAAAGCACACCATAAAAAAAATCTCTTCACGAAAAATAAAAGATGTAGCAGTCTTTTGAAGAAATAATTTTACGATGAAAGTAAAAGTGTTCAAGATTAAGAAGATTTTAAATTAGACTTGATATATTTTTCACGAAGAACATTTTTTCCCAGGAATGTGACTTTTCTCCAACAAAAAAGACTAATTATAATTTTTGTAAAGAAGTTTTTTTTTAATAATTATTTTACAGTGAATGTAAATATTTTCAAGAAAGAAAAATTCTGTCTTCATGATGTAAAAAACTAATTCTTTCTTGAAGTAAAGTTTGAAATCAGCTTTCTTCATGAAGAAATAAAAGCCTGTGAAACAATTGTTCGTAGAAAATATTTTATTTTACCAAGAATTGTATTAACATGAATCACTTTGATGCGAACATGTTCAGCATAAATATACATGTTTTCCATTATGAATCTGATGATAGGTTGGCTGAACATTATTTTCAAAGAATCTCTTCCTTCTAGAAAAAAATGGCGCTACCGTGAAAAAGTAGCGAAGATTTTTATTTTACATTTGTGTGTCCTCTCCTTTGAGTATTAATTTGTGTAAATGAAACCACAGTCAGTGTTTGTGTGTCCTCTCCTTTGAGTATTATTTTATGTAAATGAAACCAGTCAGTGTTTGTGTGTCCTCTCCTTTGAGTATTAATTTGGGTAAATGAAACAACAGTCAGTGTTTGTGTGTCGTCTCCTTTGAGTATTATTTTATGTAAATGAAACCAGTCAGTGTTTGTGTGTCCTCTCCTTTGAGTATTAATTTGGGTAAATGAAACCAGTCAGTGTTTGTGTGTCCTCTCCTTTGAGTATTAATTTGTGTAAATGAAACCACAGTCAGTGTTTGTGTGTCCTCTCCTTTGAGTATTAATTTGTGTAAATGAAGCCACAGTCAGTGTTTTGACTTGGGGAGGGGGGATTTTATTTAAACATGTTTGGCCGTATATCCTGATAATGTGTTGTTCCATTTTCTTTGACACACTTACCTAGTTGGCATAGGTCGTTTGATCAACAATTTTTCCAACGGTATTAGCAGTTTTATCATATTGTAGTTGAAAGACAAGATATATTTTCATTCCCCGCACTTATCCGTCAAACAATCTATTTATCATTTCCTCGCAGTTCATCCATGTACGCAAATTGGTATGTATACATGTATGTATGCAAGCATGCAATATGTATGTATGTATGTATGTATGTATGTATGTATGTATGTATGTATGTATGTATGTATGTATGTATGTATGTATGTATGTATGTCTTTGGATAACAAGTAATACGTGATGAATTATAACAAAAAACGTAAACCTGATATATAGGGTAACTTCAAATTATTGTAGCATTTCAATTCAGTTTAAACATATTATATTGCCATAAATGTTCACTATGTGATCGGACTACAAGTTCTCACAACTTTGAATAACCCCTTTCCCTACAATCGATTAGAAATTTACGTAGATAGCGGCTCACATTAAAGTAATATGTCTCTATACATTTATATGTTAATATACACGATTTTTTAGAAAGAAGCAGAAGGACGAGAAAGAGTGAGAAAGAGTTAACGAAAGAGAGCAAATTGATTACATTTAGTCATAAATTTAATTGTCTTGGCATATATTTAACAAGGGTACATACACCAAAAGGAATACACAGAATAATCAACAGTCTTTTGTTTGTAGTCTTTTGTTTATAACTCTGGTAGTTATTAATTGTGTGTAGAAATCGAATTTTGAATACTCCTTAATTATATAAAGCATTTCGTGTCTTTAATATGTGTTGGGAGGAAGTAAAAAGAAAGCGAATATTAGCAATCGGAGTCAAGTCCGATGATCCATATACCAGAATATAAGTAGTTACTGTTACATATAGTATATTTATACTTTGAACCAATTGTCCTCGTTGTTCTCTATAGTATTTGCAAAGAATTATGTAATGATATGCATTTTCTATATCTACATCACAAGAACACATGTGATTAAATCTCTAATTCTAGCATGCAGACAAAAATATTTTTCTGTCACCAGCTAAGAAATTGGCAGGCAGATGTGTATTTTTCACCTCTATTTTGCTTTTGAATATATAATAGTTACTTTCACCTTTTATTGAATCAGGGACTGTATTCTAGAGATAAGTAGAGGAATCTAAAATGAACTTCTACTTATCTCAGGTTTATCATTAATTCTAACAATATTATTCAAATTTCTAAGATTATACCTGTTTGTCTCACAAGCAAAAGGTAGTAGAAGGTCATCAAGATAAGAAGCAGAAACGCCATATGCAACTGTATAAAAGTAACATAATACATGATATTTTCATCTATATGCCAGCGTAAACCAATCCGTTTCTTCATACATTTTACCATTAGATACATTTTTAGTAAGACAAGTCACAATTCTCCCTAATTCTAATTGTTTCTTTGTTTGTTTTTGGGGGGGTTTCTTGTTTTGTTTTGTTTTTTGCTGTTGTTTTTTTTTTTTTTTTTTTTTGGGGGGGGGGGTCTAACTTAGGTGAATTATAAGCCTAAAATCTATTCCGAAGAAAATCAGCATATTCAAGCAGAGGGCGGATGTATGCCAAATATATCCTTTCTAACGTTTCTCTGCTAAATTTATATTTAAGTATTTTCAAGGCATTTTTCATTTTTTAGGTCGACTGAAATATGTTATCAGTATGTTTGGTCCAATTGCATATACTGTACTACTAAAAGTTATGTCAAGATGTTTGTGGCAGCCAATAAACGATATGCTTTTGTGTTTGAATTTTAGTTCAGGAAAAACTGCTTCTAACTTACACGAGAATAACATTACCTTAGTTTCTGTTGGATTAAAGACCACCAACCACTGCCTTACCTAATCATCAATCGTTTGTAAATCTGTATTCAGTATATATTCAATGTCGTTAGTATCATTTGATGAATAAACCAGTGAGCTAACATTAGCAAGAGTCTCGTTGCCACTCAAGAGCTTGTCGCTTATATCATTAAAATGCGCAATAAGTAATAACGCACTTGAAACTGAGCCCAGTGGTAGGCTATCCGTAACATTTTGATTACTGTATTCAGCAGTATTTACAAAAACTGTTAGGACTCTTGTTAGATAGGAAGTCAGAGAATTAATCAAGACGAGAACTATCAATGCCGCAGCATTTTAGTGTATGTATTAGACTTTTACGACAAACACGATCAATTGCTTTAGAGACATCCTTGCTATAAAGTGCAGTGAAATCCCGTATACCTGTTGGGGAAGAAATCTGGGTCATATTTAAATATAAGATCATCTGAGTGTAGGTGGTTGTAGACATGTTTAAAAATAATTATTTCCATAACGTTTCCAACACAACTTGATACTGAAATAAGCCTGTAATGTGAATAATCACTGTTGATACTCTGGCATTCCTTTTGCTGTTTTCCATATAGGTAGAATACTTTTTTAACAAGAAATAGGCTGAATAGACTACATAATGGTTTAAATGTGAACGAGATGGTTCTTTTGTGGGTTACCCTCGTAAGGTCTCAAACTCGGGTTCGTTTTGTAAAGCGCGCGTGCACAGCAATGATACGTTCCGTGCGTATTCTGCTCTCGTTTAGTCGATTTTTACCCTGTTTCGGTTCTGTCTCTGCGCTAGCGGCCCTGTTCCGTATTTATGCACGGAGTCGTCGGAAGTTTTACATTTCCGCCAACACAGTCTCGAACTCCGCCGTGGTAATGGTTTTATGTTCGATGGCCACCGAGTATAGTTTACTAATTGTATTGAGACTGCTTTGCGCTGCAGCGAGAACTTCTGAATAAACACATACACGTTGATGTAAACGTAACGAAATTATTTTACCAGAGCCGCCTGCGACACCGGTTACTATCGATATAGCCCCGACGGCAAATCCTATTGGCGTGCCCATGAAAGTTGCCGTGGTCGCAATTCCCGCCACACCCAGACCAACGGTGGTTGCCGTGGCGAGTCCAAAAATTGCATCCGCGACAACATACACGCGTTTATATTTTGCGAGTACGGAGGTTATTTTTATATTTTATAGTGATTTCATCTCATAGCTATTGTTCCGCTTAAATTATTATGTCGGTAGCTTTGATGGTCCCTTACAGTTCTTCTATTAGTAATGTCATCGTCGAGTATAAATGCTCGACAGTCAGACCTTGTCCAGATGCATCGCGGCCGAGTGCGACAACCACTCGCACTTCCAACAAAGCATTTTTCTTAACTGGTACAACTGCCATACAATTATAGAAAATATCTTCCTGGGTAATAATCATGTTTCCGGTGATTGTACGTTCCAGGGGTTTGCCACCACATTCACCTAAAACTATATGGATTAAGCCCGTGTTTGTGTCTCTAATAATTATTTTCGTTTAAGAACTCTTACCCGGACAAGTGCGTCTTTGGTGAATATCAGTCGGCTAAGTTTTTCTTTTCTTGGCCGAGTCAATGTTGGTTCGACATACTTTTTGGAAAATATAACCGGCGTGGATTCATCGGTGAATTTCATTTCATCATTGTACAAGCAATCTCTAGATGATTTTATGTCAGACTTGGTCAGCGACAGCGCGTTTTCACGTGCCTGTGAGATGATTCCAAGCTGGCCTCGAGTTTGTATTGGTACATCACGGTTCCAACGGTCATTGTTTATGTGGCCCTCGCGTAGATTATATTTGAATGTATACGAGGGTCTTGTTAACGCCACTCTAGCGCAGATATTCGTCGACAAGCGACACAAAATCATCATCGATGTTGGCAAGCCCTCCCAGATGATCCAACACACCGTCTACCAGCTCCATCATCGCCCGGAACAAGCGTCTCGTCCGCCGTGTATACTATTAGTGGTAATCAAATACAAATACTAAAGACGGTTAATGTTGCACTAATCTCAATATTTAGCCCTTTTATCTTTATTCTTTCAAATTTATTAATCTTGAACTAGCCTGCAACCGAAAAAGATTTAACTAACTTGTCATTGGAATCTGACCTAAGTATAAAATCCGCAAATCCTAATATTTAAACTGCATTTTCCATTGGCTGTCTTTGTTCTAGTAATCGAATATTAAGACCCGGCAGTGTTTGTTAGTAGACGCGTGAACGAAAAAGAAATAATATCCAGATCTATCAGCTACAAGTTCAAAGTCGCCATAGGGATGAAACCCACTGAGATTTATATGTGTTACCGTAAATACTTCAGATTTTAATTCTCCTGTGTGTGGTCTACCATCAGCATATATTTGTAACAATACGATGTTCCCAGCCACCACCTTGATATCAGATAATCGCTCGCGGATTCTTACATTCACATGTTGTTTCGTCGCAGCATCAGCATCGTCGATGGGCTCTTGCATCCTTTGGATTCGATTTCTTTTCATGATAAGATCTCCATTCATTTGATCGCCGGATTTTCTAACTTTCAATTCTGTATTTACATCGACGTAGTCTTTGATGAAGGCAAGCGACACTCTTTCTCTGTGATTTCGGCCGGGTTTTTTGTGACGGCGCCTCAAGGCTTTAAAACAACGTCGTTGATGTCCACATTGGATGTTTGCAGTTTTCCAATTTGATATTGAAAAATCACAAGCTCTCCCGAGTCGACGCCAACAATAACCCGGTTGCTCAACTCAACGATATCCGCTTTGGTGTCAAACCTGGTCAGATCCACATCGGCGCCTAGTCGGATCGCTGCGCTCCTCCGTCCGTAAATGTCAGCAAGCATTTTGTATACGTTCAGCTTAGATTCTAAGTGACAACGTAGCGGCGACAAGGTCTTGTGGTGTCGATGAACGCTCAAGTGCATGCAGTGCTCCAACGACAAGATGTCCGCACATTGGTCCGTCTGTTCGAGTTTGCAAAGGCAGCGTTGAATAAAACAGCGATAGGCGACTCTGTCGTCTTTGTAAATAATCAACAACTTCACGTGGTGGTGCAAACCCGTACCAGTCAAAATACAAAACGATGTCGAGATGTCACCGCGTATGCGACCCAATGAGTTCCAGGTCCTGTTGGCGAATCCAAGTTGACGATGCCGGTTTCCTGCGTGCGGGGGATCATCGACGCGAGTTCATCCCGCATGAAGACGCCTTGGTTGATTTTGTCATCGCGGGTAAATCAAAATTAGTGAACGGTCATCAACGGTGAAGCCACAACCGAAGACCTCTTCCGCTATGACTGGATAATCGAGGACCTTTTCCTTTTTTTTTTTTTCGAGAACCACCCCGAGATGCTGTGAGTCCCCAGACCGCCGTTTTCAAAGCCATTCCGGATGCGGTTCGACGGCCCCTTAACACGACCGCTTTTCCAAACGCAGGAGCTGCACCCTCCCCCCCCAACAACGCTAGAATCGCCGCGAGGAATGGAAATTTTCCATCGCTCTTTTGCATTTGCGTCACCTCTGACTTCGACAACTTTATTGTTACCGAGATTTTTTTTTTTTTTTTTTTTGCCGCCATGAGCTGATTAAGTTGCGTATGGGTTTGCCACACAGGGTCATTCCAGTCAGGTGTGTCAGAGAAAGTTCCAGTGTGATCCCAGACTCATTTCTTACTGCGCTCTTTATGTTCGCAAGCTGGTTTTGGCTAATTCCAATCGTAACTTCATGATATGACATTATTTTAAATTGTGCTGTTCAAATTACGAGTTTGTGAAAACCACTACAAATTTTCCACAGGTGCGTTGATAACCCTCATTCGGTGACCTGTGCTCTCCAACAACAATCCAATGTGTACAAGATTAGGGGTGTGTGTAGGTAGGTGTGTAGGTCGGTAAGTGTGTAGGTATGTTTGTGTATAGGTGTGTGTTTGTAAGTTTTACAAATTGGCACCACTTGATTCCAAAACTGACGAATGAAGAACAAAATAAGTTCAAGCATCTTTATTAAATATATATTAAATGTGGTTTACTTAGGGTATCATATCAAAATGATAAGTTGTATTATATAAAAAAATTATGCAGAATACATATGGATATTATCATTAAAATTGCTTTCAAGAAAAAGCTACAAGAATATATTGTAAAGAAACTCTGTATAGCAACGACACATTTTTGCTGCCTTCAGTACATCGATGCATATTCCATTAGTCTACAGATTTGTTTTATGCATCTTTTTTATGAACTATATTGTCATCTAAACTTAACAGTTATAAACATTAATATTGAGCTTCATTTTTTAATGGACCGTGAATATACTATGATATGATAGTCGATGAGGAACAATAATGATCGGATTAATTTAGTAAAATTCTGTACGATTGTGCTGCATGTGTATACGTGGTATTAACGGTGGTCAGAGACATAGATATTTCAACAATAACCTCAAAGTCATCATCATCATCATCATCATCGTCATGGTGGTGGTTAAGAATTCTTCTTGAATAAACAAACTAATGCAGCTAAACAAAAACTGCAAAATGAATGAGAACAAAAACAATAACATTGTGAAAATGTCAGAAGATAATATCATAGCACTCCGTATTAAATATTTTCTCAGAAGCATGAACAAAATGTCTATTTGCCGCACTGCCGACCAGAATAGTGCGGGTTCGAATTCTTTCATAGAGTCAGTCTGACCGGGCTACCATAGTTAATTCCTGGAGAAGGCACTTTGCTACTATTGAGCAGGCACAGCATAGCCTTCGTGTGTTCCTTTGCCGTAAACACCAAAGCAAACCCAAACAAATATTTTGAAAAACTATAATGTCGGTCTGTTCAAACATCTAACATGCTAATGCTGTGACTGCATACATTACTCTACAGACGGCTAACGTGAGGTTACACCACGATCTGACACATGGCGGAGTAAAAACGTAGGCAACAACACATGGGTTAAAGTGTGCTACGTATGTCTTATGTGGAGGAAAGTATTCTTTACGTATATGAATTTAACTTTTCAGGCCCTGCAAGTCAATACCACAACAGGTATGGCCTTACCGAATGTATTCGTCCTTGACCCAGTCCTAGAGATGAAAGGAAATTCTAAAAGTCCTCATACAATTTACATTCATTGATCTATCTCTAACTCAAGTTCCATGTTCTTATCTTGAACTGTGTATGATGAATTTAGTGGCATTACACATGAAGTTACACACGGACGGACGAACTATATAATAATCTCCATGCGCTTCTTCAAAAGTGTATGGATTGTAAAACATGGCTGCAACTGAAACAAAGATACAATAATTTGATGATCGCAGAGTGGATACGCGTTCTTAGGGGGTCAGGCTTCAGTTAATAGTCGGTCAATTTATAACTCGATTTCTGTAAGTTATTAGCATCAACAATGATTATGACATATATAACATTTAATGACTGTTAATGCCATATAAGAAGAAAAGTCGAGAACAGTATAGCATATGGAATACAAACGAAGATTCTGTGTTCAAAAAAAAGTACTATTCCTCAAAAGTTCCATGGCCACTGATCTTGTTGGTCGCAGATGAAAGCTAAGTTTACAGTGTTGTCATCCAGGTTTCCGTCAAGTCTGTACCAGAATCTAATTGATGCGCTGCTGATTGAAGTTTCAAACATGGCTGGTGTTGAACCTGTAAGACGTATTGCGCCAGAACATTCTCGGTAAAATGGTGGCCTTGAGTCTGGCACCCTACACCGCGGGCGACACATCCGTCCACATCTGTCGAGTGCGGAGAGAATGACTTCTGTTGCCTCCCTGCCCGGTCTTCTGACACCGACATATGCCATGGCGGAACCAACCGACAGACGGTAGTCGACAATTGCGGTCTCCGTGTAGGATCCCAAATAGTTCAATCCATTCGATTCGACATAGATAAATCCTGCTCCAGAAGGATCAACTTCACATCTGTTGTATGATTTTGGATTTCCGTTTGCATCCATGGTGCTGCCAAATGAATGATCCAGAGGAAAATAAACATCTTCTTCAAAATATGGTTTACCATTTCTTATAGGGAAAGATTGAAAGCGATATCCATTAGGTCTGAAGTAAATGAGCTGAATTGGAATAAAGACCCATTGATCAATATCTGCAACGCCATTCAAGAAAAACGTGTTCTGATACGGCTTTTGAAGAATCGCACAAGTACTGATGATTTCCGCTCGATGTTCAGTGTTGCTTTTCGTCGTTTCAAACATCAGGACGTCTTGGTGCCTTCCCTCGGAAACATCGCTCTTGTGATGGAAATATAATTTGTCAGGGGCATACGACATTGCATCCTGAACAAAGTTCTTCGTTTTAGAGACACATCTTCCGCTTTCAAGCCTACACTCCAAATATGGAGATCCGCAACTGGGACTTTGTAGACTGCACCAAGGTTGAGGTTCGTACTTAAACCATTTCTTTGTCCAGAGGTCTGAATACCCATCAATGTTTTTAAATTGCTCAAACCCATGCATCTCACGATCAGGGGCTTGTATCGTGATGTTGGTTACGGGAAAATCATTCGACGCGTTTATGCCCTTATTGTTCTGTTTGATTCGAAATTGTTCCCAAATGTAGTCTATAAAGGCATGATGCATATAAAATAAGGGATCGTATGGTGCCAAATTTAAATCTGACATATCCCCTCCAACCCAATCATGAATGTCATTGTGATACACCTCCAAGTTGAACATATCCTTTCCTCCAGGGTGTGTGATGTCTGCAGTTTTGTTTCTCGATAAGATGTAAGCAACGTTTTCTTTCGACATCAAGATCCTTTTCGCCCCAACATTTCGGATTAGCGCTGCATCAAAGGCGTACCAGCCTGCAAAAGGTCCCGAGGACACCACGCCATCTCCGTTGCCCATGAATGGACTTGTCCACATGATGGACTGGGTTGGGTCCTCTAACTCGTAGTCTAATGTATAGTCCCAGTAGGGAATCGAAACGGAGCGGTCTATCTGGCGCAGGGTTTCTTCGTATCTGAAATATGAAGGAATAAATTTGTTGTTTCATGTTTCCAATTTCGAATCAGATAGGTAGATATATAAGAAAGGCAGGTAGGTACGTTGATTAATGATTTCGTCAAGAGATAGATTTACTGGTGGATGCAGTGAAAAGATATATAGGATTGTCAATTTCACCAGATCTGTTTCCTTGTAAACATGATGAAAGATAATTGAAAAGACATAAACTTTATGATCTTTATGATGCAAATTCATTTCATTTTAAAGTTAAATTAAATTATACGAACTTTGACACAGATTTGCGATTCAAGGTTGAAGGTGTTCTATATCTTCCACAGCCTTGAAATTTCTATTTCTGTTAAGCTAACAGCGACAGATTGTTAGAAGAAAACTTGTTTTTGTAAAATCTTAAAATATTTTAAATATTTTTCTGTAGATTTTTGGATTATAACCCCAAACTATGAGCTAATATTTACTGAGACGTATATTGCTACAGAAACTCACAGGATAAGGTATACTCGATGCCAGCTTAGAAAATTCGGCCCGTTGTGGAACTCTTTTAATCCAGGTCCTTGGTGTAACTTGACTAGATCGTTATAGGCACCACTCTGAATGGCAAGGAAAGGAATATAAAAGTTTATTTCAAAATAGCATTCACAACATCCAAGCAATTGGACTGATCTGTCCTCACGACAGAAATTACATAATTCGTGGTATATAGGATGTACACATCACAGAAAATGCTTCCTATGTGGAGAAAAAGGGCACAGCCCTAACAAGTGCCCAGCACAAAAAGAAACAAACCAACAACAACAGCAACATCAACAACCTCAAATGGAAACAGAAACATCACATCTAGAGACATATACGAGTGAAATAACAATTTTCCCCAAGAACAAGAACAATGAAACAGTACAGGAAAACAAGAACCAGGAAGTGAAAATTACCTTAGCACCCCATACATCAGACCCCTCACCGGGAAAGATTAATATGATAAATGCGCAAAGGAGAGAGAGAGCAAACGCAAGACAAACAACCTTCCCTAGAAAAAACACAACTATCAAAGAAAACACAAAAGAAATAAAGGAACAAGACAAAGACCAGGAAACAACACAGTTAGAAGTACCAATTAAAGAGCCTGGGAAAGGAAGACACAATAGACAAAAAATACAAAGGAAGGAGAAAAAACTTGAAAGACTTGAAAGACGAAAGAGTGATAAACTAGAACCACAAAAGGAAGAAACAGAGTACTATAGTGGTTATACCTTTAACTACTCAACAGATGAGGAGATAACGCCAAGAAAGAGTCAACATAACCAGCCAAAACGGAAAAACATCTCTCCTCTACAACATACAGGAAAGAAATGATGGGTGAGTGGGCTCTCAGGTCGGCTTGACATACCTCCCCCTAGTGGGGGGCATACTGGAAGCTCATCTCCCACAGTGAAAAAAAAAAAAAAAAAAATAATAATAATAATAATAATAAAATCACTTAACAAAATTGAATAACAAATGCATAACCAATAACTAATAATAATAATAAAAACTACTACCATAATAACATAAAACTAACAAGAATAATACCAATTGTAATCTCTTTAAAAAAAAACTAACAGCAATACACGCACATACACGTATATACAAAATAAATAACTCCAACCAAATGGAACCATAGCCAAATAAAACGTAAATATATCTAAACAGAAAACACAAATATAAAATAAACCAAACTTCAAAAATATAATCTTAAAAAACAAAATAGGAAACTCAAATTTTTTAATCAAACTTAGACCCCTTGGCAAGGGTCAAATAAAAGCGACAACTCACTAGGGGAGGAAGGAAAGGAAACTCGCCCAACAGGCAATACCTGGAGGGAGAGGAGTACGGAACTGAATCCCCAAGAACAAGAAAACTTGGAAACTAGGCATAGAAAAAGATGAACCTCACATTAAAACTAGATTGGAAATTTAAACAATTATCTCCTGTTTAGAATAACTAATTGATAAATAAATAAAGTATATGAGGGGGCATTTTCCAGTTCCAATCAGCCATATATGCTGAGATGGACGAGAAAAAAAAAAAAAAAAAAAAATTACATATTTAGAGTAGATTTGGATACCGTAATACAACAACAACAGACAATTTTTACTCTTAGAAAAGAAAATGTATGAAGACATTTGAAATAGCAAACATTTCATATGAATTTTCTATTTTAAAAATCATTTTGATTTTTATGCTAAATATTACCTATACAATGGTCCTCGTATTCGTGCTCTTTAATTGAATACATAATTTTAAATTTAAATTGGTTTACCTGTTTAAGTTTGTTGATGGCTGCATGATATGCTTCTCGTTCCGCATCAGACAAAGTACGATACTCCCTTCTTACCCGGAATCCAGACAGAGGACCTTTCTCCATATTGAGGTGCGGCAGCTTCCTCCTGTTCACAGACTCGTTCTCTTTGGAAGTTTTTAATTTATTTGCTGAGCTGAAGCCAAATTTAGGTGAAATGTCTGATTTAAGGACATATTCGAGTGGTCCTTTGTCGGAACCACCTCCACTTCCAGGAACTGCTATCGGCAGACCACCCAAACCTTCCTTCTGAAAGATGGAACCATCAGTTTGGCGAGTGCTATTTAACCATGTCCAAGAGATTTTGTCTGTGTACATCATGTACTCGTTGGTACACATCTTGTAAATGCGTGCAACGACAGACTGCGTAATATCTGTCTTTTGGCGATAACCATCGAGGCATCGTTGTAAAATACTGGGCAACTGCATCTCCTCCAAGCTCCCCAGAGTGGGGGATACAAGGACGATAAGTAGCAAAGCTTTTAGCAAGATGGGCATCATCCGGCTGAAAGAGACAGTATTCATTTGTAAACAGTGAAGTTTACTTTAAAATCTTAGAAATACACAAAAGTGAATATGGTTCTTAGACCAGTAATATGTTTCCTTTTGGAGTAAATACGAACTAATTTTCATACATTGATTTCATTGCAGTTAGTTAGAAACCCCATACAATATGATGCATAAGTATCTCGTAAAAAAACATGATTAATTATAACTTTGTTACTTTGAAATGAGACACTTAAATATATTGGGTATCTTTCTAAGCAATATCATTTGTGCGAGTACCTAAACTTGAGAGAATTGTGGCACATCAAGCATACATACAATAAGTTTTATAGTCTACCTTACCCGGTCTATTTTGACTCTGTTTTTTAAATTTCCGAAGCACGACTAGCACACTTAAAGTACAAACTCAATATATATATATATATATATATATATATATATATATATATATATATATATATATATGCGAACGTCATCAAAACGGCTTTTCGTAGTTTTACGTATTATTTTATGTCATGTGTGTGTCTCTCTCTCTCTCTCTCTCTCTCTCTCTCTCTCTCTCTCTCAAAATGAAAACAAAAATAGTTTGCTTATCAAAGACCTACGATTGCCTATTCTGACTCATCTAGTTTTGCTGATGACGTCGCTTAGGGCCTTGCAAGAAAATGTTATATCTTTTCTTTGTTTGAATCTCGCACATCAAAACTGCGAGGAAATTGGCATAGCTTAAATACCCAATTACCCAATTAAATATAGAGCTAAAGTTGGAAAACAAATAGAACATTGACTTATTAAACTTTGATTTTCGTATATGGCTTTCTTCATTTCACTCGAAGTAATAGATTTTTGGGCTGGGTGTTGTCCAATGATTTTTACACCGTCGTATTTACTGGGGAAGCAAATTAGAGTGTCAACTTTCTATTTTTCACTTTTTTGCTTTCTAGTCATATCGTGGATTTAGTTCAGTGAACTGGAATGCTTGGTCATGTTGCCATTTTGAAATCTTGTTATTATAGTGTTTCTTACTAGTCAATACATTTACACAATTTTGGGCTTAGAACTTTGCTGTAGCAGATGTTCTTCCACAATAACTTTGTCACAAAACAAAAGCTGGTTCACTACGTCGAGTTTTGGGAGGCGCAGATAAATTTACCTCTAGGAAGACAGTGACAGCTCCAAGTCTACCGATTTCTTTGAAATTGACGTGGGTGTTTTTTTGGGGGGGGGGTGTTTTTTTTCGTTTCTTTTTTAATTTTTTTTTTTTTTGTTTTTTGTATACATAACTATCATGTGATTAATAGAGCATTGTTAAGTAGGTAGACGGAAGTTCGTGAAAATTGGACGCAAGATGGTAAAAGTGACGGATATTTAAAATTGTATTTTGTTAATATACAGTTGCATTGTTGACCTACTGGCAGTGGTGTACTGTCCATTGGGCATACCGGGACATATCCCGGTGGGCCGCCGCAAAAAAATCCGTTTTTACCGGTGTTTTACTGGCATGAGCAAAACCCCGGGCCTGTCCCGGCAGATAAGTCCAGGGCCGAGTTGCTTACCCATTACACTCCTGCCTACTGGCGTTCTGACAGGTCCCTTGGCTGACCCAATAATTGGAGACAAAAAAATACCACGGGGTTAACATTCACAATTATGTGTGGATTAGATTGGACAGCGGACCATTGGAATTTCTGTTATGCTATTTTTGATTAACAGTCGCTAGGCTAGGCGAAGTGGTCATTTGGGTACTGATTATGCCATGATATGTTACAATGATAGTAGAAAAGTTGCCGGGGTGTGTATGGGGTGCCTGGCATTAGTTCTGGGATGCTTTGCCTGGAGAGAGACAGATGGACAAAGCAATTTATACATCGCTACAGTGCAGAGATTTTCTTATCTTAATATTAGCACTATTATCAAATATCAACACAGATAATATATATATTCATATTTTAAGAAGCCTTAAATTTGACTCTGTTTGTTTATATGAAGCATTATGTGCGTAGCGGATTATCGTCCTTCGCTGTGGAAGTATATGTACGTAAAAAATGCATATACATTTTGTTCGATCAAAATATTATTTCCCAAGACATCGTCAGGGAATTGTAGCACAGTAAATCACGCTTATATTTGGTGATAAAAGCTGATTACTGTATGTGTTAGGTTTGAGAGCAACGACGTTATGATACGGATAAGCACTCTATATATGAATATGTGTGTGTGTGTGTGCGTGTGTGTGAGAGAGAGAGAGAGAGAGAGATGGAAAAAGAATGTCACCCCATGTAAAAGTTTATGAATGTAATGTTCAGGTGAATAGACACTATGGAGAAGGTAAATCTTTGTAATTCCACACTACTATTTTGTACTTTCTTCTGCAATGTTTAATTGGGCATGAACATTATTTACGTATGTTTGCTGCCCTACTAGATTGATTCTACTGAACAAATGCAGCGTGCCTCCGTCTTGGGCGTTGTCGACATGTGGTGAAATTTGACCAAGTACAGCGTGTCTGCGTCGTGAGTATTGTTGACATTAGGTGAAATTGAATCAGGAAAAATTATTACATGTTCAATTGAGAATTATCTTTAGATGAGCAGTGTGATAGGTAAACTACATGTGGATAAGGATTATTTTTCATACGAATTTTCGGTTTCATGAAGAGGATTTGGTAGGTATTATTATCTGTTTGTGTATATTGCTGATCTACTACATCACAATGAATTTACATGGTCACATTTCTATTTTTTTAAAAGTTACATTAAGTTTAAAATATGATTAAATACAATTAGAACAAAATAGCATGCATGCAATGACAGTGATAACAAAATAATTTAATGATATTTGTAACATACTATAGTTAAGTTTAAATTAATACACTGGAGCCTGTAATTACTTTTTCCACCAGTATTATAAGTTTACTGTGTACTACTAACATGATGACTGGATCTAGAGTTGTATTGGACAAACGGAATTTTTAGGATTAACATGTAAGCTTTGTTGGACACTTTAATATACTAGTTATATTGACCTTAAAGTGGCCAAGTTTAAGACACAGAGGAAAGGCTAGTACGGTTAAAATTTAAAAATAGAATAAAACTGTTAAAAAGATAGAATAGAGGTTCCTCAGATCTGCCAGGGGAACAAAAGGCGCCTTCCAGTATATGTTTCTTCGCACAAAAGGCGCCTTCCAGTATATGTTTCTTCGCAAAGAAACTCACAGAGGTACAATATGATTGGAATATAACATGTATACCGATGAACATTGATGATAGGATATTTTGTCATATGTTCAAGAGAAGATATCTTTATTATGCTGAAATTTCCAAACCTCTTAGCCACTGTAATTAATAGAAACCGGTACTTATACAAATTAGGAATTGTATCATATATGGGCATGGTCGGATTAAGACCGGTACTTATACAAATTAGGAATTGTATCATATATGGGCATGGTCGGATTAAGACCGGTATAGGCCCTATGCACTGAAAAGATTGCCCCCACCCCCACCCCCAATGTAATTCAAAATAAAAACAATACTAAACCGTAATTTCTCTTCTTTTTTTTGTGTGTGTGTTTTTTTTTTGTTTTTTTTTTTTTGCCCCTGCTTTCCTGGTGCCGTAAGCACGTGCTTTGTCAGCCTATTGGGTAATCCAGCACTGTATATGGGAACGTATGCGTAATACATAATAATAATGTGGCACTGCGCTTGAGTGAGAAGGAAATATAACGACTATTTATTTATTTTTATTTATTTTTTAAAAAACATTTATGTCATGTTACTTTAATCCACCTTCACCCCTGTCCATATTCAAATGAAAAGTCACCAACCACATACATATTCAACAATCTGTTAAAAAATAGTATAGATTTTATATTTAATTTAGAATTAAAAATAATTTTCGTGGCTGATACTGTGACTTTTATGTCGATTAAACTTTTCGGACTGTTTACATATCATCAGTAGGAATACATCTGAGAAAGGAAAAGGCAGACAGATCAAAGGAGAATTGCTATGTTAAAGCTTTTTAATAAAATGAATCGGTCAGTTTAGGCCATAAAGCTTGTAAAGGGACAATGCAGTAGCAATGGTACCTCTCGTATGCAAAATTTGTTACTGATTGACTGGTATCCACTGTCAATGGCAACACAGCAAGGTAGGACCTAAAAAAAACAAAATATAACAACATGGTTACTTATAGGACATATGATATGCAACCAGCGATGGACGTGGTTAATTTAAAACAAAAACTGGTTTTAAGGGCTCGCCTCTCTCAGCTTGTCTTACAGCCAGTTCGTGTGAAACCTATTTTGTCCTGATGAAATACTTTAAGAAGGGATGGGAGGAAGAGATATATTTGGCATTTCCAGGAAATAAAAAGATACAAAGAACCTATTAGACTGATGCTGACAAATGATCCATTCAATATTTTACTTTGAATTTACCGATCCATCCACTAAATCCCCTCTCTCCAGAATTTTGGGAAAATATTGTTTCGTTACAGCAGCACCGTAATAAACACCAAAATAAGCGAAATTTAGAAAACTCCAAAATATATTTCCATTATTTTTGCGAAATGTGATATTATCAAACAATGAAAATAAGCAATAATGATTACACATTAAGATATAAATACAAGTGCTGGTACGATGAAAAATGAAATTGAATAACTCGAAATGCAGGTCTACCCCAAAAATGACGATTTACGTAATTACTGACCACGATAAGACATTTCATTTCTGCGAGGATGCGTGGTTTGGGTCCGATTATAGTTTATTCAAAGGGTTTATAATAATAATAATAATAATAATAATAATAATAATAATAATAATAATAGTAATAATAATAATCTAAAAATCCTTTTTTTTAAAGATGTATTTCTGGGTCGGGCGAAATTTATGAAAATTTCAAATGACAGAAGTCTTTTGGTTATCATACAGGAGGGACTCTGGAAAAAAATAGAACTATAATTATAGAAAAAGAACAATTTTGTACAGGTCTTGGTTCTCAAACGATGAAGAATTCATTGATCACTTTTCAGTGAAAACGATCCTTTTTAACTTATGACATTTTCTGAGTTATTCGAATTTTCACTACCAATAACTTGTTTCTATGGTTAAATACGTTTTATAGAAAGGCATTTATAAAATCGAAAAGTACACATAGAGGAACATTTGGTTTCTCCTTTTATTAATAATAGTGCGAAAATTATAATAAAGAATCAACAAGGATGTAGAAAAATATAAATGATATCTTTTTCAAAATCTTTTTGCAGAGTCTGAGAGCGCAAAAGAAATATTTAGCGAAATATGATATAATACAAGATCACGACTGGTGTACAGAAATATTCAAAATTTAATATAGAATTATTCTAGATACAAAGTTACTGTGGCTTCAATTTCAAATAAGTCATAAGATTCTTGCTACACAAGCAGTTTTCCTTTTTGAAAGTAGGTTATACTGATGACAAGACGCGTTGGTTTTGTAGTAATCATCATGAAACACTGGTGCATATATTCTAAAATTGTAATATTATTAAGCGATTCTGATGTGAATCGTAATATTATTAAACGATTCTGAAGTGAAACTGTAATATTTTTAAACGATTCTGAAATGAAACTGTAATGATTATTAAACGATTCTGAACTGAAATTGTAATATTATTAAACAATTCTGAAATGAAATTGTAATATTATTAAACAATCCTGAAGTGAAATTGTAACTTTTGGCAGTATTAACGTTGGAACAGGGCTATTTGGAGACGTGAGTGATTCTGAAAAATAAACCTTTTAGTGTTCCTGACCAAACACATTATTTTCAAATCTAACACTCTTGCGAAGAAACCCAGTTTTCAGGAATTTCTGAATTGATATTCTTCTGTTATTTAGAAGTCAGCAAAGAGATATTTGGTAAACCATAGAAGAAAAAGGAAATGGAGTAATGTGATGCCATACTTTGAAATTGCAAGGGATGTTTATATACAGTTTATGTAATATTTATAATCTGTCGGTTGTGTATGTATTATTGCGAAACTTACTGTCAGGAATGTTATAAAAGTCCCGTATTCCGGGACAGGTGGAAATGTAAAGGCTCTTTAAAAAAAACATGGCCACTAAGGACAACAACAAAAAAAAAGAAAGAAAAAACAAAAAGAAGAAACCCCTTAAAAAGATACTTATCCACGGAAAAAAATAGTAACAATATGTAATATTGAAGATTATTATTAAATGTTAAATACAACAAAGATAAGTGTCCAAATAGTTGACTTTAGACCATTTAAATCATCTTGGGATGTAAAATGTACAACCAGAAGTTAATTTATTAATATTCGAGAACTTGCAAGAAACTATATAACCCATCGATGTCATGTGATAAGAAACTATATAACCCATCGATGTCATGTGATAAGAAACTATATAACCCATCGATGTCATGTGACAAGAAACTATATAACCCATCGATGTCATGTGATAAGAAACTATATAACCCATCGATGTCATGTGATAGTTCATAACAAAACATCTGAGGCTAATAATCTTCAACAAAAAGAATACAATAGGATATAATATAACTCTGATTCAATCAATATCATATCATGTCACATGCATGTGGCATATGTGAGCAATATATTAACATTAATGTGTGTGTGTGTGTGTGTGTGTGTGTGTGTGTGTGTGCACATTCTAAAATTCCAAATAAATAAACAAAAAAACTTCGTTCTACGCAGTCTTTTGGTGGAGGTTATCTGGGGTTGCTAAAGTTAAAAAGTCAGGATCTAAAAGAAACAACAAAAACAAAAAAGATATCTATCCATTAACCTGTTGACAACCGACCTATCTAAAGCTGTCAAGCAAGCACTATATATGTGATTCCAGTGGACCGCTGACCATTGATATTGTTTGCCTCCTGTAAATCATTGTTTTATAACCCCTGCTTTGATTATTTGTCTGATTCCTCGCTGAACGGGACTTGGACATCTAGGCAGTTTTTACTCTGTGATAAGTACACTTTTATCTTGTGACATTGTTTGCTCAAGTAAGGTGCAATTTTTGGTACATACCATCTCTCGAGGTATGTGCTCATTTAAAACAAGAATATCTTCCATTTGTGATGAGTACGAGAAGCACAGTAAACAGATCTCTTGTCGATTGATCGCAACTCATTAAAAGATGACCAATAGGATTGCAAGCCACTTGTGAACAATTGTGTACTTCCTCTGTATCGACTTCCTGCCCTATTGTCACTATCTAAAATGTTAAAATTCTGTAAGTTATAACTTGACTATTTTTTGCCGAAATGTTGCTAAATTTTAAACTATAATCAAAGATACTATTTAAACACATCTGCAATTTATCGAGAAAATTAAGAGTTGTATAATTCGGAAAGTGCTAATGAAAGAGAGCTTTGTCGATAGGCGCTAACATAAATAATTAGCATGGCGACCTCAGCTGCATGAAGAGTCTTTATTCGTTCCAATAGCCCAAATGGACTATGAGGATACATTCCAATAGCTTAAATGGACTGTGAGGATATATTCCAATAGCCCAAATGAACTGTGAGGATACACTCCAATTGCCCAAATGGATTGTGAGGATACATCTTTTTTCAATGAATTTAATGGCAGATAGTACAATAAACAACAAGGTATCATCATCTATAGTCTACAGTATACATAGAAATCATAGTAATAAACGGAATTTCATATGCATGCAGATGCATATCAATGCAAATGAAATAAGCAGATTAATTCACAAAATGTCTCCGTTGGGAGAAAGAGATATCTACATTATTAAACGTAATAATAGCAAGATAAAATCAGAAGTTATGTAATTCAAATTCATATTGAAATGGTGGTCAATAATGCATGGGGTCTTATTCTTTAATAGTTCTAACAAAAAGAAACCCGAGCAAATCACACGGATGAATTAAATCTCTGTTATTAGTCGGGAAAATAAATCTACCAAATATACAGGATGAGATTTAAGTATCTCTTGTTTTATTTTCAGTTTTACAGTTTTTATTATTATTAGTAGTAGTAGTATAGTAGAAGTATAAAATATTATTATTATTATTATTATTATCATTATTATTATTATCATTATTAGTATTATTATTATTATTACACTTATTCAATACAGCATCATACTTATACCTTTTAAGATGGGAATGTTGGTTGATATTTCATTCCGAATAAGTGTTTATGCAGAAATGTTCTTAGACAGGTGCGATTGTGCAATAAAAATTAGCATGCACATTTTACCGCGACACCGATACTATTTATAACATATGATTGTTGGAACTCTCTCATTCATGAGTCGTGTTTTGCAAAACATTTTTGGATATTCCTCTTAACAAGAAAACCGATCTCACAGTTTATGGACAGACAAGCTTTACTACTAATGATTACGGCTAACAGATGTTTTAAACTATTAACCGGTTAGTCTTGGAGGTTAAGAGGTGGTTTCCACAGCTAACGAGAGTGCAAAATGTGAACAATCTATTATTCTAACTAACGGCTGAATACACCTCAATCGGATAAATGACTCTATTAGGAAAAAACGGAAAATGAATGAATGAATGAATGAATGAATGAAGCAGGAAATAAAGCAAAACTAAAGGATGATTATTGTGGAATTGATTGGAACGAATGAACAGACAAAAAAGAAAGTTAGTATGTGTGTGGTGGGGCTGGGGGGGGGGGGTAGGCTGGGTGGATGGGGCAATCAGTAAATTAGTGGCTCAAGCTGACGAGGATCTATGACTTTACGAAATTTATGGATTGTTTTCAGATTGGGTATTTGACTGTCACTTGATAATAATAATAATAATAATAATAATAATAATAATAATAATGTCTTTATTGCAATAAGCCAATTGGCTCTTATGCAAACAAACAATATAATAAACAGTGTCAATTGAAATCTTAACTATAAGACCATATTTTCTGCAGATGACACAACTGGACATATATTTTTATGATATATAGCAATTTGTCCCCTCTCCCCTTAGAAAATAAAGATTTTAATTTAATGATTGTAATTAGTGGAAATATATACTTCTTTGTCCAGATGCAATTTTTTTCTCGATACTACTACTACTATCAATAATAATAATAATAATAATAATAATGAAAACAGCAATAAAAATTATGCTGATGATGAATTTTATTGTCTTCTTCGTCCTCTCTCTCTCTCTCTCTCTCTCTCTCTCTCTCTCTCTCTCTCTCTCTCTCTGCACTTCAGAATGAATAGATCTTAAAATGTGTAACGACTGTTGACCCTCTAGTATACATTTATGTAATCAATGAAAAGGCGGCGTCAGGAAAGCATATGAATGAACCCGAAGCAACAAAAAGTAGGCTTCAAGTACTAACTTTTTTATAATTAGTTTTCCACATGAATCATGCAAATTGTCAGTGACTGAACTTACACGACCGGTTGCTATTCGATATTCTGTGTCACCCACACATGTTTACCTGTTACACTCAACGACAAATGGTACAATATTTTAAGAAAAACTCTTGATTACATATAGTAATAAAATTGTTTAAGTAGCGATTTAACTGTAATCACAACCAGAATCATTTTTGAAAACGATGGAGAAATCAGGCATAGGCTAGTGTCGATTGCAAACCGAAATTAAGTGATAATACAAATTTGGGTCCAACGTCTGTTACCGAAATAGACTGCAAGCCTGTCAACACACAAAATTCACGTCTAAATGCAAAAATAATCACAAATAGCAGCCAAAATTCTTACAGGTAAATCACAATCATTAAAATCTGTTTAATGGTGTTACGCTATGAAGTCTGTTGGAGAGTTTTGTCATGTTGCAATAAAACGTCCACCCCAGCAATGTTCACTATCAAGAAATGTGTTAACGAAAAAACAAAATCTCTATTTTCGCATGAAAACATTCATTAATTTGACAAAATACACAATTTGAAGCATTATATGTACAATCTAAATTTGTATAAAAAAAGTCGCAGTCCTAAAATTATTGTAAAAGTTCCAAACTTCTTTTTATCGATTTAGTAATGCAGCCGTTAATTGCATTGACACAGAATAGAGAAACAAATCCATGGAAATCGAAGGTTTTTGCGTTTACAAATATATAATAAAAAGAAAATCTACCCTTCCGAGAGAGTAATATTGCTACAAATTGCAGGTCCAGAATGCATTAAGAAGCAAAGTCTGGTTAAAATTAAAAAAAAATAAAAAAAACATAGAGGATATTTACGTTTTTTTGAGTAGACTCGTGGAAATACAATGTTTCCACTTCACTCGTGAAATATTTCCTTATATCAACTCATAATTTGTACAGATCCCCTATTTATTTTATACATGTAAAAAATATTTTTTTTTACCATACTTTGCTTCTTAATGCGTCCTTGACCTCCAATTTGTAGCAATATTACTCTCTCGAAAGAGTGGCAACTCTGCACGCTCCAGCAAGCAGCATGGCCACGTGACAAATCGTTCTTATGAGCGTACATAGTGCAGTACTTTGACAAATGACACAGTTCGTTGAACATATTGACATTTAAGTTTCAAATGAAGCTCTTTTGGCCTTTAATTTTAGAAATATGATTTAGAACTTTTTAAAAATAGATGTCTCAAACATTTGCAATAAGTTGCCAATGTTAATTGTATTCAATTATATTATGGCCATCGTCGCTACATAGAGAGACATCCCGATTGCTACATAGAGAGACATTCCGATTGCTACATAGAGAGACATTCCGATCGCTGTACAAAATAGCAGCAGTTTATAATATTTAATTTCTGCAGTCGGTCATCGTGAAAAAGTGTTTCAATCAGGATCTTTAATCTTTATTCAACAGAGGAATCAAACTGTCTGTTGAGAAACTTTCTTGAAATTCTAACTCCATTCATATGTTTATATGAATGATAACAAAAATAAGCTCATATTTCCTTTTGCTTAGTAATGCTTAGATAACATCTCATCGTAATTTGTAAATCTATTTCATGTTTTGTGCTAAATGCCCCACGCTTTATTTTTTTTTTTTTTTTTTTTTTTTTTTTTTTTAAACATAGCGTTAATACTTTCATCTGCAAGAACGTGAAAATAAGATGAATGACTGTTTCATCCATCAACATGGAGAAGGCATACATATATTCTCGTTTTTAAACAATCCTACGATAATAACGAATTCAAAGTACAGTCTGTATGTTACAGTTACAAAATACCGTTTATATGGCAAAATTACCGCGTTGTTAAATTTTCGTGAAATAACGAGTTTGGAACATTTTTGCGTATTTAATGTTTGCGATTTTGGCAGTTCGATGTACGAATTGTTTTATTTCCTACATTTCGGCAAATTTAAAAAAAAATTCTTGTTTTTGTACTCGAGTGATGACAAAACAACGTAGAAAGTTCACTGTATACGGTACATATTATGTATAATAATTTACTTTTTCTTGAAACCAGTACTTTTCGCTCATCTAAATTTAACAATCATGGGCCGGCACATGTTGGGAGAAATTGAGCCGAATATCATGTTAATTGAAAGAGAAATACCGATAATCAGTCATGATCAATAAACGTTAAATATTTATTTTAGGCATATGTACACTTGAATGAAAAGCTATGTAATTAGCATGGTAACTGAGATTCATAATAAACTGGGTTTCAAGTAAACATACTTTGAAAATTTATGCCGCAAGTTGCGATAACATTCCTATATAAAGGCCATACCTTAGAAAGACATTTAACATAAACTTTTCAGCATTTCAATAATGTTTAGAAAGTTTTGAAGATTATGTATACTAGTGCCCAGTGGATCTTTTGGAAAGTGAAGAAAAAAAGTATTTATTACTTCTATAACAACTATTTCACCGACAAAACGAGTTACACCACTATTACTGCTATCACAATCGACACCATGAGCACCACCACCACCATTATCCGTTATTATTATTACTAACACCGCCATCACATTCTACCAGAAAGTAGGTCAACCTTTTTTAAACAAATCGTTGATTACATGTGATTGTTTGTCATAATCCAAAAAAAGGCATGTATAATAATCCACAGAAGATGTGTGTGGGTGTGTATATATATATATATATATATATATATATATATATATATATATATATATATATATATATATACGAATAAATAATATTATCATACAGGTTCAGAGAATTTAAATTCGTACACTACGGAGATGCGAACCCGAATGCGCGGGTTACGGTACCCACCGCCTTGCCTGTAAGTACCAACCGCTATACCATCTCGACCATGCACACGTCACCAAAAAAATGATGCTACAAAGTGGCTAGTATAGGCATTCGTGCGTAACAGACATACCCGCATGTCGTCCCAGTAATTAATTCTCATCTAAGTACACAGTCTAACGTCTATATATCTTCATTTCTGTAGTTACAGCTTCTATCAACTTAATATTCCCAAATACAAAGAATTTGTAACATTCTGTTTTAAAGATATCTCTGCCGTCTCAACATGTGATCCAAGATAAAATGTAATTTTTTATCTATGTAAATAAAGTGTGAATGGTTTGGCAGTATTTCAAACTGTTGTTCCTTAATGGATACCGGCTGCTTTTTTAACTAAGCGCAGTACGTTTAGCCTATCTGTAATGAATTAAATTGGATGTAACTAAATGTCGTTTAAAATGATTTGTTTAAAAAAAAATTAAAAAAGATATGAACCGTTCATCGTAAGAGTGGTAGGGTGAACCGGGATAGATCCGAACAGGAATCATAAAACAACCATGTAGCGTCACGTGAAAGATATATGATATCAAGCTATCAATACACGTGACAAATTATATCACACGCGCGCAGATTAAGTCATTCGCACAGTGCTCAGTTATTATCGTAAGTTACAAGAAAACTGACTCATTAGTTTTGGATGAAACATTCATTTTGTGCAAAATGCACAGTATGGTTTCTGACAGTTTTGCAAAATCATTTTCGGAACTTCCTATTCTCCCGGCTGGTGTCAAAGCTCAATTTCTCTTTGCATAGTTTTGCCTTTTTAACGTTCATGTTATTCTTCGATTGTTCGATGCATGAGTGCTCTGTTTACAACAGGTGAATTTGTGTTGATTTGTCGTAATTTATTTCCTTTCTTTCATATGATATAAATATTCATGTATTCTGGTATGTAGATATTTATGGATTTTTATTTGTTCGTATCCGATTTGAGTATTGAATGTGATATTGGTTTTATTCTGAGTTATAATTGCCGTAAAATATAATCGTCCATGTCTGATATACACCCATGCAAAGTGAGAATTACATTTTTTACTTTATATGTTGCGTTATACAACCTGAGCGAAATAAAGCTTTCGTATCTTGTCACTCCAAGTGTGTGACCTTGTTTATGAAACCAGTTTTCTTTACCGCACGCTCGTGATATAATTTACCACGTGAGCTCTTACGTAACTGAGGCGTGCAATGATGCCTGATATTGTATATTCCTACAAATATCCAAGGATACTTTCGCAAGTGTTACGGTATATGAGGCCACTTGCTAATCATCCTCGCTAGTTCAGGTCTTTTAGCCTAGTGGTGTGTGCGCCTGACTGTGAGACAGACGAACCGGGTTCGATTCCCGGATGCGACAGGTAGACCTTATATCCATTCGCAACTCGTCGCTCTGGTGGCGTGGTTGAGAATGGATTGTGAACGTGGGTGACACTGGAGGACAAATGTAAAAATAAAACGGGGGAGGGACAAATGTAAAAATAAAACGGGGGAGGGATAAATGTAAAAATAAAACGGGGGAGGGATAAATGTAAAAATAAAACGGGGGAGGGATTGGGGTAGCATTTTCAGCTATATGAGGTCATTTACTAAACAGTCAAACTTGTCTGGACCTTTTAGCGTTGTGGTATGTGCGCCAAACTGTAAGACAGACGAAACGGGTTCGAGTCCCGACTGCGACAGTTAGACTTTGTATTCCCTCGCATTACACAAAAATTTCCACAACAAGAAAACGTCTTCATGCTGCAAAGCTGGAAAATGTTGAAAATTTCACAACTCCTATGTCCGCAATTATTGACAATATATGTGTCTGAAAGATTTTGCTTGAAGTGGTGGCGTTAATTTATTCCTAGTCAGATTTTCTTTTTTTTTTTTTCTTTTTTTTTTTAACAGCCGTTTATGAATGAGTGACAAATTTATTGAAACTTTAAGCTCAAAAGTACTGCCAACCAATTCATACATCGTTATTAACTTTGTTTACATCATGTGCGTTTTCATATCTTTAAATCACTTTTTTTATTATGATCTTCAAAGTCCAGATAAACTAGATTGTAGACATCTTTTTCTTTACACATGTTTTTCGCTTTGAAAATTACTCTTTTGCTGTTCAAAGAAAATTGTAGCTAGACATGGACATTTATACAGAAAAAAAAATTTGTTAATGAGACGATTTAATTGTCAAGAAATTCCTGCATTATTTGCTGACACAGCTAAAAATTAAATATTTTATTTTCGTGTACCAATTCAACTGTTCTTTGTGATATAAAAGATATGCCTAAACTGTAAACAATTTGCAGATATATTCATGCATAACTTGCGACAAGTGATACTCTATGAAATATAGATTTTAGCAAGTGCGCTATCAAACAGTATGCAATTTTTAACAATACTGAAAGGTAAGTAAAACATGTTATAAATTAACTAGATTCTTCAGAAGAATGAAGAATATCATATATGGATCAACTTATGATCACACAGAGCGAATTCATTTTAAATCTATCTCTCATTATTCTCTTTAATGCGTATAACAAAAGCACCGAGTTTTCATATTAAAATAAATAAATAAATAAATAAATAGATAAATAAAACTCTATGCTAGTATGAGTTTCGTTAATGTTCTCTATGATCTATCTTCCATGTACGTATAAGAATACTTTAGGTCTACTCTTCAATAATATAATTTCGAAAATTTGCCAAAATATTAAAAATAAAATAAATTGCACACTTACTATCTTTCACTTCATTCGAAGAAGCTTGTCCAATCTGCAAATGATTTTGATATCCTAATTAACATATTTATATAAGTTTTTCAAAACAACTAGAACAAGAAATAAATTACGAGAAGGCGGAGTTCAAACAACTTTTATGTCAATTCTAGTCCAATCAGAACGATTCTTTCCTAAACCCTCTAGTGGGATTGCACACTATTCAAATTTGAAGCTTTCAAATTCTTGCAAACGAAGACTTTAAATTCTTGTTTAAAAAAAGTGTAACGCAAGGGTGAAGGACACTGCTCACTTGTATAACTTAAGAAGCTAAATAGAAAACCCAGATGCAAAGCTGCGTATTGTATACCTTACTCATGACAGTATATGTACAAAGAAGGCGCATTTGTCAAGGTTCACTTCAAATAAATAAGATTTTATATGTAAAAAATTATACATCAACAATACGTTTCATCTCTTATTTCGATAAAGTAATTTCATTGCTTTATTATGATAAATCAATGTTCCTCAAGTAACGTTGGACTCTGTGCGTTTTTGAAGAAACACGGCAATATCGTAACTGCCAGACTTTACCTTGCGAAACAAAACTCTGTGGCGCATTTAGAAGGGTAGAAGAGGTCTTCTCTGCTCGATTTATTATAAATATTTTCGCTCGTTTTATCCGGATTTTGTGGTTTATATTATGGTCTCAGCCACTTACTTAAGCCATTACTGCCTCTTGTAAATCTATATTTCTAATTTAATTATTTAGCAGCGTCCAGTTGCGACTCACATGCAACCTATTTTATCAACACATTAATCTCATCAGCAAATGACCAGGTCTTGGATGCAGAGATGAAAATAAATATGATATGAAAATTAAAATTGGTCAATAATATTTTGATATTTTAAAACAAGAGCTATCGACTTCGAAAAATAATAGGTCAACAGGTACCTTTGGAATAGGTACTTACATATACCTATTTAACTATGCACTGACCTGCATGCACGACTACCTGCAAACCTCAGCAAGCAACCAACCTACCTACATGCATGTACATACATACTTGTATGCCCACATCAATGTATGCATGCGTGCATAACTTAAATAAATTAATGGATTCATTAGTTATGTAAATTACTTAATGCATACATAATCAATGCACATAAACAGGAAGAAAATCATAATATATTATTGCATTTCAGCAATTTATTAACTGAGCCAGATTACACTTATATCAGAGAGCTTGCGTGTAAGTTTAAAGGGGGTGGGATCTAAAACTCGTAAGGATGAATTAGATAGAGAAGAAGGAAGAGACTAATCGTAGCTACTGTTATTGTTTTCTCTAAAATATGTAGACCCCATTGGCCCTGTTGTAAGATTATTATTCAAACTTTTATTGTTTTCTCTAAAATATGTAGACCCCATTGGCCCTGCTGTAAAATTATTATTCAAACTGTTATTTTTTTCTCTAAAATATGTAGATCCCTTTGACCTTGCTGTAAGATTAGTGTTCAAACTGTTATAAAAACGAAGTATGAGATATGGATTATTTGCTAAATGTATGGAATCTACTGGCAAATACTTTCAAGGTGAAATCGCAAATCCGCGAAAATGGAATGAAATCGAGACAAAAGTTGTAGTCTTCACTAATTAATTACCTGCTGAACATTTTTAAAGGATTATATATTAGAGATAGATTGATATTTTGATGAGTCATATTCAAAGTTTGGATGAATTATGGAGGAAAGAGTTTATGATATGAAATATTTCATGATATGAAATTGACAAGACTTTTAAGTTCTACAAAAATCAAAAGTGTTATAAAATCGAAGAAATTCCTGTTGAGTACAATGTTTTTTTTTTTTTTTTTTTTTTGTTAGATTTATTTATTACATTTGAAAAAGAGTTATGTTTCTCGGATTTTAATTCGATAGATTGATGAAAAAGTGGTTTAGCAAACTACATACCTTTACTTGTATTGCGTTGGAAGTAAAGATACTTACATGTAGATTATGAAGCCGATTGCAAATTTAGGTCACCTAAGCTGTAAGTGAAAGTTTTGATTCATTCATCAAATACCCAATAGAGATTTATTTTACCTTTAGTATGGACTTTCGGTGGCCTTGTAAGATATCCCTTACGATTCATCTTACCTGTGTCAGATTTAGCAGAAGTTTTCTATCTGTTTTAATGGTTGCATGCATATTGAGAAATTCAAACAATGCATAAAACAGAGGCAATTTTAAAAGGCGGAGAGAATATTGGTATGAGGATGTCCGTCTGTCCGTCCGTTACTTTTTTCGTTTTCGCACAATAACTAGTTTTACACAATCTGCCTTTACTAAACGTTGTGGATGACTTGCACTTTGGGGAAGGAAGAAGCCTATTGATGTTTTAATCAAAAAGTGAAATGGTCAATGTCACTATGACTGAAGGTCAGTGTCAATATGGCTGAAAAAAGAAAAGAAAAAATGTTTCCGCACAATAACTTTAGTTCTTCACCGCAAACCTACACGCAACTTTGTGGATGGCTTGCACTTTGGGTACGGAAAAATAATATCAAATTTGGGATCAACAAATCAAAGGTCATCTCAGTGTAACTGAAAGAAGACAATGGTTTCCGCACAATAACTTTAGTTTGTGGACACTATGACTGAAAGACGAAAAATGGTTTTTGCGTAATAACTCTAGTTCTAGACCACTTACATGGACGTAAGTTTGTGGAGGGCTTGGATAAGTTGAGGCCTATCGATCTTGGGGTTAAAAGGTCAAAGGACAAGGTCCTTGTGTCTCAAGGAAAAATGGGGTTTTGCACAATAACTTTTGTTTTGGAGTAAGTTTCCTGGCCGAACTTTGTGCATGGCTTGCATCTAGGGTAAGAAAAAAAACTGTTGATTTAAAGGCCAAAGATCAACATCATTGTAAATCTGATGGACAATAATGGTTTATGTACAATAAGTTATGTTGAAGGCCGCATATATTGACCAAAGATCAAGTCATTGAGACCTGTTGGTCACTAATCTTCTGAGTTAACAATTCCTTACTGTAGAGGACTATTAAACACGGGGCTTGAGTAAAATGTACCGTCCACAGTGCTCTTGTGCTAGTTTGGACCATGTTCAGGTTGGTTGCAATTGTTGAAAACTATTGTACATCCATTTTAATATATTTTAAGGTTAATATAGTGATATGGAAAACTATTAAAAAATATTAGTAATCTGTGCAATTAATTTAAAGATACTGTCGCTTATCAGGTTGATTTTGTCAGGCCCACTAGAGTTCTGAAGTCCTCTAAATTAATGTTTGTCGATTTAATTTGTTTAAAACAAAATATAGACCCATATGAATCTATTCCATTTAGCCATGTATTGGCAGATTTCTGCAGGTGTCTGTCTCGGCCTCTCTCTCTGATATTAAGAAAGGCGCTTTGTGAGTTCCACTGGGACAATCTGGGACTAAAAATTATCTGATTTCCTGTCTGACATATCTAACTAAAAGCGTAAAGAGAAAACAACTTTATGATCTTAAATTATCCCTACGGCAGCACATTACCTGGATTAATGTTGTGTGATGACCCATTTTCCTCTTAGATTGCTGTTTATACAACGTACAATCCTATATTTTCCAATGTATAAGCTGTTCTGACCCTTTCAGTGGGTGGAAGTAATAAAGGTAAAAAAAAAAAAAAAAAAATTTAAAAAAAGTCTAACTGTCAATTGGCAATATGCGTACGTAAGAGTAAAATATAGACGGATAAAAAATGTCAGCGTATGTTTTTACTTAAAGAGAAAATAGAAAGAGAAAACCCTAAAATTTAGTGTAAAAAGTGCCTACCTTGTTCACATATAAATCTAAAAGCTAACTAAAACATGCATCGCGCATAAAAAGTCATAATTGAGATGTTTTAACTAGTGACTTGAATACCTCCTATTTCAGAGAATTGTTAAAAACTTGACCAGTCTGTGTTATTTTATACATAGATATATCTGTGATAATTTATACATTGACATATCTGTGATATTTTATACATCGACATATCTGTAATATTTTATACACAGAAAACTTTATCAGACATATCTGTGACATTTTATACACAGAAAACTTTATCAGACATATCTGTGACATTTTATACACAGAAAACTTTATCAGACATATCTGTGACATTTTATACACAGAAAACTTTATCAGACATATCTGTGACATTTTATACATCGACATATCTGTAATATTTTATACACAGAAAACTTTATCAGACATATCTGTGACATTTTATACATCGACATATCTGTAATATTTTATACACAGAAAACTTTATCAGACATATCTGTGACATTTTATACACAGAAAACTTTATCAGAAATATCTGTGACATTTTATACACAGAAAACTTTATCAGACATATCTGTGACATTTTATACACAGAAAACTTTATCAGACATATCTGTGACATTTTATACACAGAAAACTTTATCAGACATATCTGTGACATTTTATACACAGAAAACTTTATCAGACATATCTGTGACATTTTATACACAGAAAACTTTATCAGACATATCTGTGACATTTTATACACAGAAAACTTTATCAGACATATCTGTAATATTTTATACACAGGAAACTTTATCAGACATATCTGTGACATTTTATACACAGAAAACTTTATCAGACATATCTGTGACATTTTATACACAGAAAACTTTATCAGACATATCTGTGACATTTTATACACAGAAAACTTTATCAGACATATCTGTGACATTTTATACACAGAAAACTTTATCAGACATATCTGTGACATTTTATACACAGAAAACTTTATCCGACATATCTGTGACATTTTATACACAGAAAACTTTATCAGACATATCTGTGACATTTTATACACAGAAAACTTTATCAGACATATCTGTGGCATTTTATACACAGAAAACTTTATCAGACATATCTGTGACATTTTATACACAGAAAACTTTATCAGACATATCTGTGACATTTTATACACAGAAAACTTTATCAGACATATCTGTAATATTTTATACACAGAAAACTTTATCAGACATATCTGTGACATTTTATACACAGAAAACTTTATCAGACATATCTGTGACATTTTATACACAGAAAACTTTATCAGACATATCTGTGACATTTTATACACAGAAAACTTTATCAGACATATCTGTGACATTTTATACACAGAAAACTTTATCAGACATATCTGTAATATTTTATACACAGAAAACTTTATCAGACATATCTGTGACATTTTATACACAGAAAACTTTATCAGACATATCTGTGACATTTTATACACAGAAAACTTTATCAGACATATCTGTGACATTTTATACACAGAAAACTTTATCAGACATATCTGTGACATTTTATACACAGAAAACTTTAGCAGACATATCTGTGACATTTTATACACAGAAAACTTTATCAGACATATCTGTAATATTTTATACACAGAAAACTTTATCAGACATATCTGTGACATTTTATACACAGAAAACTTTATCAGACATATCTGTAATATTTTATACACAGAAAACTTTATCAGACATATCTGTGACATTTTATACACAGAAAACTTTATCAGACATATCTGTGACATTTTATACACAGAAAACTTTATCAGACATATCTGTAATATTTTATACACAGAAAACTTTATCAGACATATCTGTGACATTTTATACACAGAAAACTTTATCAGACATATCTGTAATATTTTATACACAGAAAACTTTATCAGACATATCTGTGACATTTTATACACAGAAAACTTTATCAGACATATCTGTGACATTTTATACACAGAAAACTTTATCAGACATATCTGTGACATTTTATACACAGAAAACTTTATCAGACATATCTGTAATATTTTATACACAGAAAAAAATACTGATATCTACTCTTGTGACATAACCAAGTTTTTCTTTTGAATACATTTATACTTCATGAACAATAAATAGACAATGGAACTCGTATATGTTTTACAATCGTTTAAATTGCAAAGGCCACTGGCAAGAAAGAGTCGTCCCATATTTCAGATGAAGAAGCTCCCCATAGTGCAGATCAAGAGGCTATCCATAGTGCAGATGAATAGTCCATAGTGCAGATAAAGAGGCTATTCATAGTGCAGATAAAGAGGCTATTCATAGTGCAGATAAAGAGGCTATCCATAGTGCAGATGAATAGTCCATAGTGCAGATAAAGAGGCTATTCATAGTGCAGATAAAGAGGCTATCCATAGTGCAGATAAAGAGGCTATTCATAGTGCAGATCAAGAGGCTATCCATAGTGCAGATGAATAGTCCATAGTGCAGATAAAGAGGCTATTCATAGTGCAGATAAAGAGGCTATCCATAGTGCAGATGAATAGGCTATTCCACTACATCTCCATGTTGATATAATACTTTACTTTTACCTTTGCTTTTATGCTCAATTTAGAAACGATAGACTATTGTGATGATAAATGGTTTCCCGATCACGATATTTATGTTAATCATTTCATTTGTATGTATGTATGTTTTTAGGTAGGTAGGTAGGTTCGTAGGTAGGTAGGCAGGCATGTAGGTAGGTAAGTAGGTAGGTAGGTAAACAGAATGATTGACAGGTAGGTAGGTGAATGCATGCATGGATGCATGCATGTATATATGTATGTATGTATGTATGTATGTATGTATGTATGTATGTATGTATGTATGTATGTATGTATGTATGTATGTATGTATGTATGTATGTATGTATATATGTATGACTTTATTTCCACTTTAAAAAGGATTACATTCAGTTATTTTCTTTATTACCTAATAGCAATAGAAACATTAAAGTTACATTAATGAATACACTGCAAAATAAATACGTAAATATATTTACAAAGGTACAATGATTGTCATTAGACCTCCGCATTAAGAATATATTTCCTTCCTCAATTTAAATAATATCATATCCGGTATGTACATCTACAAAACAAGGCTTTTTTAGGCATACCATATGAATAATATATACAGTATAACTTATAAAAGGGTAGAGAAATATCCTAGAAGTGGATATAGTTGAGTAAAACATATATATATATATATATATATATATATATATATATATATATATATATATATATATATATATATATATAAGTTTAATAATCACAACAATACCAAAATCACATTTTCCTATTTTCCTGCTATTAATTCGCTTTCTCAGACCCAATGCCTTAACTATCATTTTTCTGTACAAAAAAATGTCAAATTTAAAAAACTCATTTATAAATTTATTTAAAAGCGTTTATTAAGCTATTAATTATTACGAACTCAATCATGCAATACTACTTTAGAACACAACTTCTGCAAGTTTAAAGAAACCGCCTGTTCACTAAAATATTAGATCAGGGATAAACAAAATGTAATTTGACAATTGTAGATGGCGCAAAGGTTTCATTGCTGACCTAATTACGTCATCAATTGGGATGATTTGTTCAAACCATTTCCGCCTTACAAGCTCTAATAAGTAGCAATGTTCAATGTCGTTCAACCTTATTTATGATTTCATTGTATCCTCAATGTACATATCTACAGCAAACACCATATTCTGTATAGTACTTTGTGTTTTGTGTTTTGTTCGGGTTTAGTTTGTGTAATCGTCTTTGTTGCTTGTGCCCTTGAAACAGGAATCGGTAGATTTTGAAAGCTTTTGGCCGGTTTCACACCAGTTTTGCATTGTTGTTCTGTTGTTTGTCAGTTTTTCTGTCATATATATATATATATATATATATATATATATATATATATATATATATATATATATATATATATTGTTATTATGGTTACATTTGACTAGTACCTTTCCAGTGAATTTTCTCGTCAGCTCTTCCTCGCATCACTGGGAGTCTAACAGTTATAAATATTATGCATGATAGATAAAATGAAATGGATCCATTAACCTAATATAAATTAAAAACATATTGTCAGATATAATGTTCAATTTTATTTGTTATTCTGTGCATCAATTCTAATCCCGTAGCCATCAAACACACGAATCTTTGCCGTGTTAGATCATCCATCAAGGCAAAGTTTTCCACTCTCTCACCCAACAGGATTTGAAGTAGAGCGTATTATTTGTTAAAACATAATATTGCGTTTCATCGTTTAGGTTTTGGCAGAATAGAAGCATATGTTTGACTCTGTCTGCAAGTAATATTTTACAAAGTTCACAATTAAAATCATCATCAGAAGAAATTGAACATAGTATGTATGTATATATGTATATACAAATCAAGGCACACGGATGTTCCTAAATTATTAAACTTTTACAGCATGAGTGTTGCTGTGTTTTAAAACAGATGCAGATTTTTGTTTTTATGTCCTTGACCTTTATCTTGTAACCTGAGGTGATTTATACTCGTAATCGCGCTAGTTAAACGTGCCACAGAGTAGAAATCAAATGTACCTGAGATGATTTATACTCGTAATCACGCTAGTTCAACATGCCACAGATTAGAAATCAAATGTACCTAAGATTTCACAAAAGGTGACCTTAAAACTTTTAGGTGAATCTGAAAACTCCATTCATGGTATGTAAAATAGAAAGGCAGGGCGATAGGCATGGTGATTCGAATTATAACGTGTCGATGATATAAATAAATCCAAACCCTGTGAAGATTTATGAGAATGGCATGTTTTAGCTCTCATCGGAAGTTTCAAAACCTTAAAAAGAGAAATAATTTATTGTTTTCGAAACATTTGTAGCAGAATTTGACCAGAACGTGTCGACGGAAACCATTCCATGTCATGCAACACGCAATTATTCATACAAATATTTTTAAGATTTTGGCTTTCATTTGTAAAAAAACTATAAGAGTGTGAATTTTTTTTTTTTTTTTTTTTCTATTTTTTCTATTTAAGTTAAAATATCACGTTCACACAATAAATCCCATACAATTAGATTGTACCGAAATAATATATTCCTTCCATTATTATATAGGCTTTTGTAACTATTTTCTGTAGCACAGTTCACTAGTTTACATATGCATACGTTACTGAAAATGAGATCTCTGTAGTGCGGTCACCTAGTTACATATGCATACGTTACTGAAAATGAGATCTCTGTAGTGCGGTCACCTAGTTACATATGCATACGTTACTGAAAATGAGATCTCTGTAGTGCGGTCACCTAGTTACATATGCATACGTTACTAAAAATGAGATCTCTGTAGTGCGGTCACCTAGTTACATATGCATACGTTACTAAAAATGAGATCTCTTCTGCGAGGTATTTTGTATCATTATGGATACTTCCACATCAGGAATTGTATACTTTAAGGATTATTGACAAAAATGCATTTAACTAAATTTCCCCAATTGAACTCGCATGGTGTTCTGGCTTTGCTGAATTTCAAACTATGTATATTGTATCTTCCTCATTGAGGCTTCTCTTCAGGGCATTCTTCTAAAAATAGCAATGCGTTTACTGCGAACATGGCCACGGACTAAATTATAATAATGTTCTAGAGTATCAAATTATTCCTACAAAGTGTAGGTTAATCTGTCAACATATCTGTGTAGAAGCACGTCTTATATTTAAATGTTTATATATATATATAACTGTAGGAAAATAAACTGTTTTCATTTATTATTTAATATTTTGGACCGTATTGCTGAAACATGTATTGCGTGCAAAATGAATGATTTCTATCAATTAAACTAAGCCTGCTGGAGGCTTTACTTAGTAATAAATCTAATATGTATGTAATTGCTATAGCTGGAATCCCCCCCCCCCTTTTTTTTTCCCCCAGTCAGACTGTAACTTGTACAGTTCACACACTCAAATTTTCTATCATGCGCACGATTAATCAATAGGCACATCGCAAAAGGAGAAGTTATATGTACTTAAAATACATTGGAAACTCCATAAGCAACAGGAACCTTCTTATAAATGCAACTTTCCATGATTCCTTGAGATGTATGATTATTACAAATCATTAAATAAAGGTAAGAAAGACAGCAGAGGCAATGACAATATCAAAGGAGTAGGTACTATAAGAGTCAATTTCGGCCCAATTAAAAATGTCACAATTGTTCTATAAAGACTCATTAGACCTTGTTTTGTGCAAATTGGTTAAAATAACATTCAAATTCAGTCGAAACAGACGTGCCATAAG